>JAPDVU010000003.1:187807716-188130043 GCA_026230045.1 Corynorhinus townsendii
TACTATGTAGCCATTTAAATGATTTCTATAAAGTTTTAAAAATACTACTTGGAAATAATTGTTTTTATTTCATTTTTAAAAGAAAGAGTATTTAAAATTTTTAAAATATATTTTTATTGATTTCAGAAAGGAAGGGAGAGGGAGAGAGATAGAAACATCGATGATGAGAGAGAATTATTGATCAGCACGCCCTCCACTGGGGATGGACCCATCAACCTGGGCATGTGCCCCGAGCAGGAATGGAACCGTGATCTCCTGGTTGGTAGGTGGACACCTAACTGCTGAGCTGTGCCAGCTGGGCGGGAAATAATTGTTTTAAAAGACACTGTGAGGAGATAAATTGTTTTGTGATTGCCAACAATATAAAACATACATAGAAAAAAAATAACCATAACATACATACTAGCTTTTACTGAACGGCAGATACTTTCTCAGCACTTTAAAGGAATTATATTATTTATCTTCACATCAAACCTATAAAGCATTTTAAAAAAAATTTCTACCATTGAACAGTTGAGGAAACTGATATACAGAGTCTCTGAGGTAACAAATGGGATAGCAGGATTTGATAGCAGGCAAGCTTCTGCATCCATGCTTTTAAGCACTGCACTATATGGCTTGTTTTTGTTAAAATATAACAATGTTTTCAGTCGTTTTATAACTATGGGGGCTCATTGGCCTCCCTTATACTTTTCTCTATCTTCCAAAGTTTCTACAATAAGTATTTATCATTCTAAATAATCTTAATAATGGTATTTTTTTAAAAATCAACTTGATTTCGTGTAGTCACACTCAGAGCCTGTATCTGGGGATTATTTGCAGCTCCTTAGTTTCAGTACCTGGATCCCCAATCTTGAAGCACTATCTTTTCTCCCTGTGCGCCTGTGTCGCCCCAAACAGCTCTGGGGGTGCAGTTAGTTGCCAAGCTTTTAAAGGCCTGAGCCTTGAGGACCCACCCTGATGCGGCCCCATGAGGCCCTGCAGACCCCTAGCGGCCACGGGTTCCAGTTTCAGTCGCAGACCAAAGCCAGGCACCCATCTGGGAACGCGGCGTCCTTCCAGAGTGAGGCGCCCATGAGGAAATCCCCAGGGGCTTTGTAGGGCGGGAATCGGCCTCTGCCCACACTCAGAGGCCACGAGGCCGCCGGGGTTTAGGGTTCAGGTCCGGGATCCAGCTCCGGGTGTCCTGGCCTTGGAGCGGCACCTCTTGGGTTACGGGTGGCCCGGGGAGCCATAGAGGCAGCAGCCCGCCTGCCTGACCATCATTTACCAGATTTAGGACAGTTGCTGAAAACAGTGCTTCCTTCAAGCCGACTGAGCACTGGTCCCTGAGACAATTGAGTGTTACTTGGAGAAGGTGGTCTAGGAGAAAATTGATGGCTTGCGTCCTGGGGGTCGGGAGTTATTGTGGAGTGAGTGTGATTTAAACACGTTATCTTCTTCAGAATAAACGATCTCTCTAACTCCGGTGGGGAGCACGAGTAGGGGGGACTGTTTGTGCAGCCGTGGGAGCCGAAGTCCCACCTTGGGGCGCTAGGAGGAGGGTCGCCCTGCGGTAGCGCGGCCAATGGGCCGCAGGAGGAATCGAGGTTTCCAGGTGCCTGGGGCCATCATTCGCCTTGAGCCTGCCTTGCTCCTGTAAAACGTTCGCACGCACTGGTAATAATACATCCCGGCAGCCGGTTCTCCTGCCTGGAATGAGCCCTTCATTACCCCGTTCTGCTCAGGGGGGAAATAGTGAAACCCCCAAATCTGCTTCCTTATGTGATTCGTGAAAGGGCGCAAACAGAGCCCCCGGGGGAGAAAAATGCAAGTGAATGCCTTGCGTATTTTGACGTTTAAAAACCAGACTCTGGTGAATCATTGCATCACACAGTGCAAGTTTCGGTGTCTGATGAAGCTTGGGGGACGCGTATTACTTGTGTTTGTAAAAATCTCGGCACCGCGCGCCCCAAGTCTGCCGCTCCCGAGCGGAACGCCGGGCCGAGCGGGGGTGGGGAGGGTCTCCAGTCGCAGGCGCTGCGCTCGGGGCTGCTGCCCAGTTTCCTGCCTCCGAGTCGCCGCGTCCGCCCCAGCCCAGAACAGTTTGTGCAATTTAGAAACTCGATAGGAGGCAGCAGCTGATCTCCCACCACCCTAAAAATAATCCACTGCGGCGCCCTGCGGGCTTCGGATAGGGGAGGAAAACTCTGCCTTCGGTGTAAGTGAGCCCACGTCTTTTACATTAATATCATTTAACATTTTAAGCCGTCGATTTGGGTCTCATATTTCGCCAACCCAAAGGCGCCCGCGCACTCTCCAGCGCTTTGCCTTCCCGGTGGCTATTTCTAGGATTCAGGGAGCGGGCCCCAGCCCGGGATGAGAGGGCGTGGGGATCAGGTTTCCAGCGTTTCTTGCAAAACTGCCGGCTCCTTCTTAACCCACCGGAGATAGTGTAAGGAGTTAATATTCATTTTTTTCCTCTTAGACATTTACTGTGTTTTTCACGAAGTAGCTTTCTATCTGCTTAATTTTTGTTATTCTTTGTTTTGTTTTGTTTTTAGGAGTTCTGCTTTCCGGTTTGAAATTTACCCTTAAGACAGTATAGGAAGCCGGTGATTTGAAGGTAGCGCCAGTGCGCCAGTAGGGGTTTGAAGCAGCGTCAAGCGAATACCCAAGGTATTTATTTGTTGCTTTATTTGTTTAGTTTGGGATTTAAAAAAAAATCCATTGGCGTGTCTGTATAAGGAATCTTATCTGCGGAGCAGTGCCAACATTTCCTTTGGTTTGGGATAGAACTTCAATGCGTGCGTTCAATTCAGGCACGGAATCAGAAATCAGTGGTCATTTTTTTTTGGTGGTGATTTTCCTATTCGGATCTGTCATTTATAGACAGATAGACAGATATATAAGCAGACAGACATATTTGAGCTCATGTTTTATGAACCATTCAGACGGTATTACATTTGTTTTCATAACTAGTTGATCTGAGCCTGAAAATGCCCTAGATAAGGATACAGTCCTAAGTAAATTCTTTAAAATGTAACGTTCCTTTCTCATAACACAATTTAGTTAATCTCTGAATAACTAAAGAGTGAGTTATTGTGTAAATAAGAATGAAAGCTTTAATATTGCTTTTAGTGAGTTCTCTTTAGGTGTTTCCAGCATGTTAAATTCTCAGGGGTTGCTACTACATTAGAACTGACACTCTCTGCTGGATGAACAAGAAAGAGTACTAGTTTTCCCTTACTTTATGCGTGTCAACTAAATCCAAATTGTTTAACTCCTGAGGGTGGTTCTTCATAGGATGCACTTGAAAGAATAAGAATACTGAGAGTAGAATTTTTGACATGAAATCATGTTTGGTCATCTAGGAGTGTTTTTTGTTTTTGTTTTTGTTTTTGCTCTGTAGCACATCCCTATAACAAAATTTCACTTCAGATGTTTGTCTTTAAAGTTCATTTAGTCAAGTTCTCTAACTCTATCAGCTGTCCTAAACAAATACTTGAACATCTTTCCATGGGTTTATGCTGGTGAGAAGAAAAATGTCATGTCTTCCTGTCTAGTCTCTCTTCCCTCTCCCTCCTTGATGCTGGGCCTCTGTCAGTGCTTAGCTGAACTAGAAGATCCAGGAGGGGCGGGGCTGAAAGATGTCAGGGGTCAGAATTTAGCCAGCAAGAGCAGCAGTTTGTACCCTTCCCAAACCCTTTCTAACTTAACCTGGGTTCTGCTGGGAAACCTTGAATGATATTTAGCGATCTAAGAATTCGTTAAAAATCCTGGTTGAATAAAAACTCTTACGCTAAACACAATGATTTTCAATGTATCTACCATAAATTTATTCCTTCCTTCTTTTTGTCCCTGTTGGGTTGTAATATGGTCTGGCAATTAGAATGTGCCACCTGCACGTTCAAAGGGAGAGGATGGAAGAGGAGGCAGATGAAAAGGCAAAAGGAGAGAGGTGGTGAGAGACAGTGAACAGGTTGGGAGCAAGGAGGAATCTGAGGTTAGAGATATGGTAGAAGGAAGAAAGCATTCTAAAGCTTTTGCTTTATCAATCTGAAGATGCACCTTCATGAGATAATGTTATTGTATATTTCTCTGACTTTTACACCATAACCTTTACATAATACTAAGAACTATTGGGATTGATGTAGCCTATCAGTCTAAGACCTCAGGGATCCCCGTTGTCTAGCACAGGATCAGCTTCTGTAAGTATTTTTACAGTTAATTAATTAATGGCCTAGTATCCCAGATAGCAGGTACAGGACTGAAAATGTTCTTTGACTTTTTCAGGTTGTTGTACTTCTCTGATAATTTCTTTCCACAGTCACACACATTTATCCAAAAGTTACTTAATTGGTTGGTTTTCGGACTGATTAAATACCAAGCAGGTTATCCTTGGAGCTAATGAAGTATATGTTTTGCAAATTCAGATTACATTTTTTAGCATCTGGCTCAGTGATAATGATTCAATGTCAAGGTTTCTAAATGTGGCCAATTGGAATATTATCATTTTGGATAAAATTATAAAACCAGCTAAAATAAATAAAACAGTTTATACATGTCTTTCAATTTAGAGTGTACTTAAAGTTTTCTTTTATGATGTCTATTAAAAATTCATTACTGTTTTTATTTTCTGTTTTTTTCCATCTTTATCAGAAATACATCTAACATAATTATAAATCGTAATTTCTATTTTCCTGTTATTTTAAAGATCTTAAGTTATTTTTAATTCTTTTATCCAGCTTAGAATCTTATAGTTGATAAAGATTTGCCATTTATATAACCTTATCTTGAGTTGTTTTTTTAAGTATGACTCTTTTTTTAAGATAGAAAAACTCTCAACTAGAGAGCATATCAATGATTAATAAAAACAAAAAAGGTTTACCAAAAGTAATATGTGAGAGGAACTCCAGATAAGCTTTACTAGGTTGTAAATACATAGGCTTTCTAACTAGTTGTCTATTTATATAATGCTGTATAAAACTTTTGTTTGAAATTTGGTTTCTCCAATAATTTACCTACTGTGGCCAATCTTTTCTATGTAATGCTATTTTTTTCCCAGGGAAAAATATTATTTGTGACCATTAATTTAAAAAAAATCAATGAAAGGGGAGAGAAACATAGTACTATTTTAGTTATTCAAGCCATTGCCAGCCTTTAGTAATCTACCTCAGAATGCAGGCTTACATAAATGTGGAAAAGAAACAAAGTCCAGTGAGGCTAAAATCTTAAGCTGCTTCTTATTTTAATAAGAATAGTAAGTTGTTTTCTTCAGAAAAAAGATTGGAGGCTGTGTGATACAACTGGGCAAACAGTTGATAGTCAGACACCTGGGTGTGGCTGCCACCTACTCTACTGGTTGGCAAGTTACTCAACCCATCTGCACCTCAGTACCCTCCTCTGTGAATTGTGAATAACTCTACTAACATTGCACGGTTTTTCTGAGGATTTAAGATAAAACCTTTTTAAGGCTATATTTTATAATGGGAAGTTTAATAATAAGAGGCTCTCCTTTTTTACCTTCATTTTAGAGGAAACTATAACATAGGAAATGAGCCTTTCATTCTGTGGCAACAACATTTCTTCATATAATATCTACGGTGGTGTTTTACAAAATACCTGCTTTGTGGATGCCCTCAACCTAGTTCCTCATGTCTTCCTGTTGTTTATCACTTTCCCAATATTGTTTATTGGTAAGTAATCTGTTCCATATTACATCACCTAATGTTTGTGAAAAGGTCTTATTAATGGCTGAGATTTGGTATAATGTTGACTAATTTCTCCAAGATGAGAAGTGATATATAACTCTGTAAGAAAAAACAAAACAAACACAAGCAAGTATGATGTGTTCCAGTTATTTATTTATTTTTTATCTAATATTCTGTAGGTAAAATAGAATTTACATGCCATCTTAGAAATGGACATCAAGTAGCAGCAATAGTTTTTTGTTTTTTTTTTGAAGAGGAAAAAGATAATGATATGAGATAAATCAAAAGCATTTGTTGAGTCTTACTTTGTGTTAGGTAAAGAGAATGGAAAATGACTAAAACACAGTACTTGCCTAGAATATTCACTGGAATAATCCAGTGAAACAGATGTGTCAAAATTAAGATAAATGATTACAATAGTCCCCCCTTTATTTATGGTTTCGTTTTTTGCAATTTTAGTTACCTGCGGTCAACTGCACTCAGAAAATACTAAATGGAAAATTTCAGAAATAAATAATTCTTAAGTTTTAAATTGATGTTGTTCTCAGTAACATGATGAAATCTTGTGCCTTCCCATTCTGTCCCACCAGGGATGTAGTTCATCCTTTTGTCCAGTGTGTCCATGATGTACTTGCTACACAGCCATTGGTGACTTAGCCACCTCGGTGACTATCACACTATCACAGTGCTTGTCCGCAAGTAATTATTTAATAATGACCCCAAAGTGCAAGAGTAGTAAAAAAGTTCAAATATGTCAAAGAGAAGTCATAAAATGCTTATTTTAAATGGTAAGGTGAATACAGAGCAATTAAATATTTTAAGAGAAAAAAAGAACACATTCACTTAACTTTAATTACAATGTACTGTTAAAATTGTCTGATTTTATTATTAGTCATTTTTGTTAATCTGGTGTTTTTCCAAATTTATAAATGAGACTTTATCATATGTATGTATAGGAAAAAAACAGTATATATATATATGGTTTGGTACTATCTTCAGTTTCATGCATCTACTGGGAGTCTTGGAATGTATCTCTCAAGGATAAGGGAGGACTCCTATATACCACATTATAAGTCTAATTACAAATATAGGAACAAATTTTCCTGGGAATTAACCTGCTAGAACAACTAACTCTTCCTGGAACTGGAAGGGAAGTTCTGTTATACTAAAACGTATCATGTCATGCAAAGGCCAACATACTCTTGATACATAGTTTTTCATGTTAAACCAATATATTGGGACTACAGTGGCCATTTATAGAATACTAGTTATTTATGTGGTATTATTTGTAGGACAATTACGAGTGGCATTTGGTCAAAATTAGAACATCTTTTTTTTTAAAGTGCAATTCTATAATTAATAATTCTTTTTTGACATCCAATTAAGTTCTTTAGAGTAAGTATTATGACATTCCTATCTGCATTTCTAGCATCAAACACAAAGGCTGGCAAAAAGATATTTAAATCAAGTGGAATTGGAGTGAACATTGTCAATGGGAAAAATACAGACTATCTCTAATATTGGCTACTTGAGCTAGTGAGAGTACATAAATAAATCTCAAAGTGGTATCAAGTGTGAGGAAAACTATAATGCTGCAAACAGACACAGGGCTTGCCTGTAAGAGTTTATGGCATAAATTCTAGTAAAACATGTTAACTGTAACTAATAATCCAATAGTAACTTCATTTGGGAACAAATAAGACATGAACCCATTTTCTTTTCAAAGAATGCTTCAAGGCATCCCATTTATTCATAAAGAAATTTCTTCCTGCAATATTTCAGGCATAAAACTCATTTTTAAATTTATTTATTTATTTTATTAAATTTATTGGTGTGACATTGATGAATAAGATTATATAGGTCTCAAATGTACATTTCTATGATACATAATCTGTATGTATTCTGTGCCATCACCCAAAGTCCAGTCATTCTCTATCATCATATATTTGACCCCTTTTGACCTCCTTCCCTCTAGTAACCACTGTTGTCTGAGTCTATGAGTTTTTGTTTGTTTTTCTTGTTTGTTCATTTGTTGCTTTCAGTTTTATCCCACATATGAGTGAAATCATATGGTTATTAATTTGTTTTGCTTAGCATGATATTCTCAAGGTCCATCCATGTTGTTACAAATGGCAGTATTTCATATTTTCTTATGGCTGAGTAGTATTACATTGTATATATGTACCATATATTTTTATCCAATCATCTATCAATAGACACTTCCGTTGTTTCCAATTTGAAAACATTTATTTGCAAAGACATATGCACCCCTGTATTCATTGCAGCATTATTCATGGTGGCCAATACATTCATTGTTGACACATGTGTGACTTCTCTGCATTCAAATAATCAGAAAAAAAAGGTGAGAAAATGAGAGAAAGTGGATTTTTTTCCTAGTATACCACATATGAGTTGGCATTACTTTAATTGTTTGAGGAAAACCATCAAAATTTTACTAAAATGTAATGAAATTTTTCTTCAATGGTGAGCTAAGAGTGAACCTATATTGTTCTTTTTAAAAAATATATTTTTATTGATTTCAGAGAGGAAAGGAGAGGGAGAGAGAGATGGAAACATCAATGAGAGAGAATCATGGAATGGCTGCCTCCTGCACCTCCTAACTGGGAATCCAGCCTGCAACCTGACCCATGACCTCTTGGTTCATAGGTCGATGCTCAACCACTGAGCCATGCTAGATGGGCCCTTGATTTTGCTTAAAGCTCAACAATGAACAAGACTTTAGCTTTCTTTGAGAAAATATCTCTACCACTGTTGAATAGTGCTGGCTCAGTCATAAGTTTTCATTTTTCTCACATGATATGCATATGATTAAGAGTTGACTCAACTAATGAGTTCTATATTTCATCACCACATTTGACCTTTTTTGTTAGTCTCCCATAGATCCTGTGTTTTGAGAGATTTTAGACACCAGACTTCTTTTATTAATATTATCATCAATTTTTTCCTTTTGAATGAATCAGAAACCTGTCAGTAAGAGCTCTGATTAGCATGAAATAATTATGCTGTCACTCAGAGTTGGTAGTATTCCTGAACAATGCTGTGTTAACTCATTAACTTAGGCAGTCTTGTAAAAATAATCTTGAAATTATTTTTTTAGCATAATGAAAATAGATCAGGATTTCCCCTGTTTCTCTAGAAAGCACTAGGTTTAATGAACTCCCCAAAGCATATCACAATGTTAATTATTTCCATGATTATAATGGATCCTTTTACTTATCTGTTTACTTTTTTCTTTTTTCAGGGTGGGGCAGTCAAAGCTCAAAAGTACAAATTCATCACAACACATGGCTTCACTTTCCTGGACATAACCTGAGATGGATTTTGACATTTGCTCTCCTATTTGTGCATGTTTGTGAAATAGCAGAAGGCATAGTTTCAGATTCGTAAGTGACTTGACTTAGTTAATGTGATTACACTATGCATACAAGAGAGTGTGTTGATAAGGGTAGTAGCTAAGAGCATGCCATCTCAGGCCTAACTTCTTGGTCATAACTTAGGAACAACAGCTGCCACCCAGTATCTATGATGATGATCATGCATGTTGGCCATATTTTTGTATTGCTACATAATTTTTTTGATAATACAAGTACAGATCTCCATGGCTTGTATGCATCGGCGTATTTTCTGTTTCTTTGCTCCTTCATCTATGTAGCACTGACAGAAAGCTCTGTCCTTTAAAACACTTTGATGTTTACCTTGTCTTCAAACTAGGTATAAATAGCAAGATTGTCTATATTGACAGAGAGCTCTAATAAGTATATATCCTATCTAATAAAAGAGTAATATGCAAATTGACTGTACCTCTGCTACACCCACAAGCCATGCCCACCAGCCAATCAAGAGCGAGTATGCAAATCAACCCAACCAAGATTGGGTTGGAGCGAGCAGGAGGTTTGGGTTTCCCCAGCAATGGAGGAAGCCAAGCTTTCTGCCTGCCCTGGCCTGCCTTGGCCTCCACTTAAGGCTACAAAATTTCAATTATAGAAGATAAATAAATCCCAGATACTAAGGCCTCTGCTTGGGTCACTGTGGGGGGGGGGGGTCGTGGCCAGCCTGCAAACCACCACAGGCCCCTCGCCCAGGTACCCCACACCCCAAGGGAACCCCCACCCTGATCCGGGACACCATTCAGGGCAAACCATCTGGCCCCCACCAATGCACCAGGCCTCTATCCTATCTAATAAAATAATAATATGCAAATTGACCATCACTCCAACACAAGATGGCTGCCCCCATGTGGACACAAGATGGCCACCACAAGATGGCCAGCAGGGAAGGGCAGTTGGGAGGGACCAGGCCTGCAAGGGAAGGCAGTTGGGGACGATCAAGCCTGCAGGGGAGGGCAGTTAGGGGTGACCAGGCTGGCAGAGGAGGGAAGTTGGGGGCGACTGGGCCTGCAGGGAAGGGCAGTTGGGGGGGACCCAGGCCTGCAGGGGAGAGCAGTTTGGGGGGGCCAGGCCTGCAGGGGAGGGCAGATAGGGGTGACCAGGCCTGCAGGGGAGGGCAGTTAGGGGTGACCAGGCCTGCAGGAGAGGGTAGTTAGGGGCAAACAGGCTGGCAGGGTAGTAGTTAGGCATCAATCAGGCTGGCAGGGGAGTGGTTAGGGGGTGATCAGGCTGGCTGGCAGAAGCAGTTAGGGGGAATCAGGAAGGCAGGCAGGCGAGCAGTTGGGAGCCAGTAGTCCTGCATTGTGAGAGGGCTATCCTACTGCCCGTTTAGGCCCAATCCCAGTAAGATTGGGCCTAAACGGGCAGTAGGACATCCCTGGAGGGGTCCCAGATTGGAGAGGGTGCAGGCTGGGCTGAGGGACACCCCCCCCCCCCCGCCCCCCGTGCATGAATTTCATGCACCGGGCCTCTAGTTTACATATAAATGTATAACCAGTTCTCAGATGTTTCCATTTATCTTGTAAAGAAGTAAATATAGACTATACAGGCATTAAAGGAGTCCAAGAACCTGATAGGATATAGCTACAAATCAAGGCACAGCACCAAATTATTTTAAAATCATAAAACATGACTTCTGAAGGAATTTTATCATTCTTATAAAAGAAGTTTGTATCAGGCAGTTAGAATATAATGAATTCTATTTATAAACTTGAACATAATGTAGGGAAAATATTTTTATCACATAGTAACAGAAAATAAACTTAGATAATAGAAAAGTTTTGATTATGAAATTGTGCTAAATTGTACACCTTTCATGAAGAATTGATATGCAAGGGCCTACATATTTTAAAAAGAAAGCTCTAAAAAAAAATCATTTTCTTCTTATCTAGTAAAACTTCCCTTGACATCTGTTTATGTTTTGCTGTTGTAATTAACAAGGAATGAAACTTCTAAACTTCTGACACAGAGCCAACTATTTTGTAATGTCGTATGAGAGTTCTTTACATATATGTGCACATCGTGGTTTCTGATAAAAAGAAAAATCAGAGGCTCTAAGATATGCCGTGTCTCCGAGCATTTAGAAGCTCAATTGGCTGTTGTTATCTTAATGATAATTGTTTAAAACACTCTGGCATATTTGTACTATATTGTATTAGCATAGCCAATTCTAGTGTTCATTTTTTTATTCCCTTAATATATGCATAGACTGACTTGACATGTTTCTATGTGTATGTATAAAGTGGAAGATTGGTTAGACCAATATTTCCTAAAACTCTGATATCACATAGGCAAGGATGACTTCTTGCTAGCCTCATGGTTGATGTCAGAGACTTAGAAGAGAGACTGAACTAATAAGGATGAGGACATATGCTAATGGCAGGACCTTGTTTGATAGTGGTAGTGGTACAAGAGATCCATGTTAAAAACAAGCAGAAGTAAACCTTTGATCTTGCCCTATTCTTCCCATTCTTCAGCCATAGCCGTCTTTCCCTTGCCCTTTATATCCAAGCCTCTCCAAAGCCATCTGCCAGTTACTTTTGAACCCATAGACTTAGTTTGCTTTCTCTTGCCTTATCCTATTCTGGAAACTGCTTCTACAAGAATCCCAATGAACATTAATAACATCTTAATGAATACTCTTTCCTCCTTAACATAGTTATTATATTTGATGCAGCTAATCATTCCTTCCTTCTTTATTTTTTTAAACAAAATATTTATAAACTGTATCTTACTTAAAATATCATTTATGCTCATTATAATTAGCAAAATGATGCAAAGACCTTCCTAATTGAACTAGAGGCCTGGTGCATGAAATTCGTGGACAAGGGTGTGTGTCCCTCAGCCCAGCCTGCACCCTCTCCAATCTGGGACCCCTCAAGGGATGTCTGACTGCCTTTTTAGGCCTGACCCCAGTAGGCCCGATCCCAGCAGTCAGACATCCTTCTCACAATCCAGAACTGCCGGCTCCCAACTGCTCGCCTGCCTGCCTTCCTGATTGCCCCTAACTGCTTCTGCCTGCCAGCCTGATCACCCCCTAACCACTCCCCTGCCAGCCTGATTGATGCCTAATTGCTCCCCTGCCATCCTGTTTGCCCCTAACTGCCCTCCCCTGCTGGCCTGATCACCCACAACTGCTCTCCCTTGGAGACCTGGTCCCTCCCAACTGCTCTACCCTGCTGGCCATCTTGTGTCCACATGGGGGCAGCCAGCTTTGACCACATGGGGGCAGCCATCTTGTGTGTTGGAGTGACAGTCAATTTGCATGTCACTCTTTTATTAGATAGGATAATTGATTTTTATAGTATTACAGATATTAAAGCTATTAATTTTTCTTTTGAAATAGAAAAATTTATCTATTGCATTGATATTTGTAATGTGTTATCTTTTTTTATTTCTATGTAAATAATTTATGATTCCCATGTAGATACTCTCCTAGGTCTAGGAATCATTTTTAGTTTGCTATTTAGTCTAACTTGATAGGTTTATTACAAGAGCATGTAATTTGTTAAATGAATACTTTTGGATATTTATTAATATTTTCATAATAGTAGAATACTTGATATATATTCTTTGTAGGAGATGAAACTTTATTGAGTTACTGATTGGATTACTAAAGTCCTGTCTCTTTATTATTTTTATATTATTTAACCCATTACATTCTAAAAATGTGTATTAAAATCTTCACTATTATTATGTTTTCATTTAGGATTTTTTAAAATCATTTTTTCTTTTTTGAAATTATTTTTTTGTCCTCCATGATGTGCACTTTTTAAATTTTCTTCCTAACTTTCTGACTAAAGATTTTCTGCTATAATGAGATGCATACGCTACCACAGAACACTGAGATCCGTGAATCACACTCTAAAAATAATAGAGCTTAAGGGAAAGATTAGGGTTAGGGAAACCACTTGCAACCCAGACAATTTTGTAAGTAGAGCACTAACAATATGATAGTAATCTTAATAAAAAACTTGAATGGTTAAAAGACACAAATAAATGGCACAATACATGTAAAACCTTACAGTAGCTACTGCTATCCTTATTCATCCTTTATTATTGCTTCCTTTAATGATGTTTTATCATTCTTTTTTAAACTTCTTTAATTATAATTATTTAATTATAATTAAACTTCTTTAATTATAATTATTGCTTTATTATAATTATTTATCACTGAATATGTTTATGAGTATAGTTTTTTACAACATTTTGTATGCTTTCATAACTAGTATGATTATTTTAAAGTATCCTAAATATTAAGTGATTTTTAAAATTCTTTCTTTTGTTCAATAGTTAAAGAGTATTAGAAGTATTTCCTAATTTCTGATGAAATATTTATTTTCTACTTTTTCTCTTTGAACACTTTGAACTACTTCAAAAGTGGTGGGTTGTTCTTAAGCCAGTTTTTATGCTATCACACTTTCATTAATATGTCTATATTAATGATTCCAAATTCATTACTGCTCATGTTACAAATCTCTACATACACTTGCCTATTGGACAACTTGCTTTGCATGTTTATTCGTCTACACATTCCTGCTGAAACTTATTGGCTTCCCCTCTCCAGTTTGTTCATCCTCTTAAAATCTTATTTGTTCACACCACCATTCACTTAGGCACCATGGGAATTATTCTCTACATCTCCTTCACTCTCACCCTCATTCTGTAACACTATTAAAGTCCTGTCCATTTTAACAATTAATATTTTCCAAATGTATTATTTCCTCCATGTTTCTTCTGCCAAATCTTGTCAGGGTTTCATCATCCCTCACCTGGCCTATACCAACACTTTGCTAACTGCTTTCTTTCCTTCCAAGTCTTTCCCCTCACCTCAAACCTGCACACTACCTCTCAACTCCATTATTCCCATTACTAACAGATTGATCTGTCTAAAACTTAAATCTGACTGTACCACTTACCTATTAAAATATTTCAATTTTTTACAAAATTAGATTCTAGCTCCTTACATAGCATACAAAGCCCTTCATTCTATCTTATTACACTACTTGGAACTTGCATGTTTCTATGTATTTGCACATTCTGTTCCCTCATTTTAAGTGCTGTTCTACCACTTTCCTGACAAGTGGATTCCTTTTTACATTTTAGTTTCCTTTGCCAACCATACCTCTTCTGAAGTGACTTTCCCAAATGCTTCTCTTTCCCTCACTCTCAAACAAGTTACTTTCTTTTCTATACTGCTTATGCACTAAAATATTTATGTATTTGAGAAAATATAAGTGTTTCATTGTGTGGCATTGCTGTTGCAAAAGGAGTTGAGGACTATCTACCATGCAAAGCTGTCCTGTCATGTTTCTGATCCACCTGAAGGTCTCTATTGTCTTCAGAACAAAGCCTCCTCTTCTTGCAATCATACTGACGTGTTTGTAGTACCCTTGAACTTATCTAGACCTTCTGCCTGGAACTGTCCTCTCTCTTCCTCTGGGTAGTAATTTCTTATTCTTAGTTTCCATTCAGAAGTCCATTTTGTTTTTACAAAGCTTCCTCTGTCACAGACATTAGCTCTGTATGTGCTCACAGCCCCTTCACCTGAGTTATAATTTCCTATATACTATTACTATCCTCCATAAACTCTAAATTTTGTGACCACAGACACTGTATCTTGTCTTGTGTCCTGTTGCATCCCAGAATCTAATACAGTGTCTGGACCAGCTAACACGTATGTATTCAATGAATTAATGAAAATGGAGAAATCACTGCAAAGGTTAGGAAAGCTATCAAAAAATAAACATACTTTTCACATACATTAGAGTTTATTTTCAGTGGATTGTTTTTACTGGCTATAGGTGTTAAAATATTTCAGCAGGTCTTCCCTTTAGCTTTGGAGCAGTTATATATTTGCTTTTGTTGTTCGCATTTTAAGGTCTTGTGTAGCTGTGTTTATTCAGCCCTCCATGTTAAGGTGGATCCTTTCAATAGAATTGTGTCCCCTCAATACAATCTTCCTTATATGTTCTCTTGGCAAGTACTCCTGTATTCTGTATTTTAAATCTCTGATTGCTGAAAGAGAGTTTTAATGAGGAAATTGGGAACAAAAGGAGAGACTATCCCGAGCCATCAGCTGTAGACACTGACACTGTACCGCTCTCCATAGACGGCGGGCGTCGCGGCATCTCCACCTCTTCATGCCAGCCGTGATGGGATTTGTTGCCACTACAACATCAATAGTATATTATCATAACATTGAGACATCAAATTTTCCTAAATTACTTTTAGGTAAGTATGATCAAGTGTCCGCCTTCCCCCAAAATTGCTATTTGTTTTCCTTTTTTTTCTCATAGAAACTGCTATCAGCGTGGGTTGGGATTGGGAAGAATTAAACATGGGAAAACTACAATGTTTCATTCTTCTGTAGTCTCCCAATAAAGGTGGAGGGGAAGATAAATTGAATTGCTCTAGGCTGTGAAAACATCCTATCCCTAGGACCTCTGTTCTCCACTAAATACCCCTCAGGAGGTGTCAGTGAGTGGCAGGAGGAAAGTGGAGGGGATGTGCCAGCCTTCTGGCTTGCAGAAGTTGCACTCTAAGAATCAGAGCTCTTGTGAGGAGCTATTGCACTGCATGGTCCCAGAAGCAGTCTTCTCATCTAATTCCACATGTTTCTGCCTTTGGCTTGGAGCACTGAGGCATTTTCAGAAGGTTCAAGCCTTTCATTGATACCGTGGGAGTGTCGCACTCTCCCTAGAATTGCTGCCGAGGAACCGGGGGGCTCTGTGTGGCAGAGTATCCTTCACAGCATGCTGAAAACAATGCTGTCCTGCCTGGCCAGCATGGCTCAACGGTTGAGCCTGGACCTATGAATCAGGAGGTCACAGTTCGATTCCTGGCCAGGGCAATGGGTCAGGGCAATGCCCACTGTGGGGTGGGTTGCGGGCTCCATCCCCGCGGTGGGCTGTGCAGGAGGAAGCACAGCCTCTCATGATGCCTAACATCATCTTTTCAGTTTCTCTTGCTTCCCAGACCTTTAGAAATCAGAGGCTGTCTAAAATGTTCCTTACTTTTTCCTTAGACTGAAATAACATAACTCATCCCAATTAGTTATATTCAATATTCTGACCCATCTTAGCATTCGTTGTACACTTTCTTTTTTCTTTTTAAAAAAAATATATTTTATTGATTTTTTTACAGAGAGGGATAGAGAGTCAGAAACATCAATCAGCTGCTCCTGCACACTCCCTACTGTGTATGTGCCCGCCACCAAAGTACATGCCCTTGACCAGAATAGAACCCGGGACCCTTGAGTCCGCAGGCCGATGCTCTATCCACTGAGCCAAACCAGTTAGGGCCGTTGAACACTTTCATAAACAAAGATAAGAGGGAAGTATAGAGTGTGGATCATGGATGGGTTTCAGGGACCTGTGAATCTCCTAAAATTATAGACAGAGTTGTATATGTTTGGGTGTGAATGAATGCTTACAGTTTTACAAGGTTCATAAATTTCATTTGATTGTATATGAGGAACATAACATTGACTGATAGAGAAATTAAGAAAAGTAATAATTAAACCACACATTTTGAGTAGGAGTAAGAGGGAGAGATCAACCAAAGGACCTATATGCATGCATATAAGCCTAACCAATGGACACAGACAACAGGGGGGTGAGGGCATGAGTCGGGGGCATAGGAGGGAGTAACGGGGGAATAAGGACACATATGTAACACCTTAATCAATAAAGAAATTTTAAAAAATAAATAAACCACATTTTATATTATATTTGTAAGATCTTTTCCCAAAGTGGCCTATTTTACAGTCGCACTAACAATGTTTGGGAATTCCAGTTGTTCACTTGCTCTCCATCATTGGATGATCTTAATTTTGTGATTTAGCCACGCTGGTGGGTAGGTACTAATAACACATTGTGGGTTTAATTTGCATTTCCCTAAGGACTAGTGATGTTGAGCACGTTTTGATGAGTTTACTGGCCATTTGTTATTTTTGTAAAGTAGCTATTCATATCTTTTGTTGAATTTTTATTTGGTTGTATTTTTATTGTTGAGTTGTGGGAGTACTTTATATATACTAGGTACTAGTATATCATCAGATACATGTTTTGAGAACATTTTCCTCCTAGTCTATGGCATGAACATTCATTTACTTAATAAAGTATAATGATCAGAAAATTTTAAGTTTTTAAATATTTTATTTTATTTTTTTCATCACCATTTATCCTATCTATGCCCTCTTCCACCTCCAATAAAATTTTTAATTTTGATGTACTACAATTCATCATTTTTCATGTGTAGTTATTGTTTTCTGTGTCTTAAAAAATCTTTGCCTTCTCAGCATGTTTCCCTCATATTCTCTTGTGACAACAGATTTCTAGGAACGTCTCTGCTTCCATCTCATATTTGCTGCAAAACTGTAGCCTGTAGTTGTGATGGTGTAGATCCCTCTTCTTCAGACATGACTACTTGCAGCCTGGGTTTGCTCTGTAGGATTGTTATTATTCTCTGTGCTCCGGTTGTGTGTGGTGTTTTAAGCCATTTTGAGTGAGAAGGGTCACTACTTGAATGCTGATTTGTAAAGCAGTAAACCTATGACATAGCTACATGGATTCCATAATAATTCCAGGGTAGCACTATTAGACATATCCCTGGGAGTTGCAAGGCACTTATATATTGGTTAGGTTACACAAATAACAACTTGTGAATTCTTCATATAATCAAGGCTTCTTAAAAAACAAGACCAAAAGATAAAGTAAATTTTTAAGTCTACAGAATTACACAAGTTCTGAAGTGTTTAGGCTATCCTTACCTATATGTCTCCTTATGTCTGTACATCTGTCGTATATAATCCAAATAGGAAGCACTAACATTTAAAAATCATTACCATACTACACTAGAGCATACATTTTTTTTCAACAAATAAAATTATCTGGAAACAGAATATTTAAAATTGTATTTGTTATTAAAGAGCATTATATTTACATTGAAATTTCAGTGCAGTTTTGAAAAATATCAGTGAAAGATTGAATCTGTTTCTTTTTCCTTTTCTCAGCCCTATTCCTGTATTGGGTAATGGCCTTTATTACAAAAACCATAAAATTGGTCAAGTACTGGCAGTCTGGTTGGGGAGTATCAGATCTGCGTTTCTGCATCACCGGCATAATGGTCATCTTGAATGGACTCCTGATGGCTGTGGAGATCAATGTCATTCGGGTCAGAGTAGGTATCTAATGGTTTTTTGTTTAGTTCCTAGAATTCAGGACCCTAATATTAAAGATAGAAATCATTTGTCTTTAAGAGGATGAAGAAATATAAGTCATCTATGCGTATAAATATAAAGTTGAACTAATCATTAAGTTTTTGAGCATTAATGTTTCAGAAATCTCAATTTGACCCTGGGATTTATTTATTAATTCAAAAACATTGAGTGGATGCCTGTTATATGCTAAACACTATGATTAGTTCATATTATAGATGAAATTGTTTTCATTAGAAATTTCAGAAGCTTCATCATCCATGATTGATTCAAAGCAAGCCTGTGTTAATCAAACTACTGTATTATCAGAAATTTCAAGCTGAAAAGATATCTAATCCAGCTTGTTCATTTCGCTGATGCAAAAACTTCTATAGGGATAACTCTCGCTGTATATCCAAGTAACATGGTCAAGACTCATATCTGGTCTATGATTGCAAATCTATGGTACTTTCCAGAACCTAATGCTTCCAGTTATATTGTGACATACTAGTGACTGATTTTTCAATATTTATTTTCTACCAGTACACTTTGAATTTGCACTGAATGGCAAGATACATGTTGCAATAATATTAGTCAGCCCACAAATTAACAGAATGACAACAATGGTGTTGATAACCCATTTAAAAAATCTAAACAATACAAAACATTTAGTTGACTTTCTCACAGGATAACATGAATGATTAAATTTTAGTACTGTAATAACTAGCTTTTATAGGGATAATTGATTTTTTAGAAGTGGCTCCAAGTGGATTAAATGTAAAAATCTGGAATTCAATTAATTAATTGAGTCACAACCAAAGGGGAATATTTTAAAGAATATTTCAGGAATGGATAGACAAAAGTATGCAAATATAAATTTTGGCTTCTTGAAATGAAAATCCAGAAAAGGTTAAAATTTTACTTTAAACGACTGGAAAATGAATTGGGTTGTTATTTTGTGGAATGTTTCTTGCTACAGAGATATGTGTTCTTCATGAATCCTCAGAAAGTAAAACCTCCTGAAGACCTCCAGGATCTGGGTGTGAGATTTCTTCAACCATTTGTAAATTTACTGTCCAAAGCAACATACTGGTGGATGAACACACTTATCATATCTGCTCATAAAAAGCCCATTGATCTGAAGGCAATTGGAAAATTACCAATAGCAATGAGGGCGGTAACAAATTATGTTTGTCTGAAGGATGCATATGAAGAACAAAAGGTAACAGTATCTGTTTTTCAAGATAATTGTGGAGAATAGACCTATTAAATATAAAGGCACAAAGCATAAATAATATCTATGGTTAAGGAAGAATAGATTTGCTCTGTCTTCCCCAGTAGATTTGAGTCATGTTAATTAGGCTGCTGAGGATCAACCAGAAATACAGGGTGGGGCAAAAGTAAGTTTACAGTGTAAGTTTGCAAAACACAGAGTTTATTCTTATATTATGACTTTTTAATTGTTGTTTTATTTTCCATACAAACAACTGTAAACCTATTTTTTCTCTACCTGTTGTGTCAGCTGCCCAGTCAATATATGAGCAGGGATAGAGAGAACACTCTTTTCTCTTGGACCAAGTGGAAGGTCAGAATTAAATTCAATGATAATGTATGTCTAATCATTGTTACCATGTAATCTTAATAATACATGGACTTTTTGTTGTCTTTTATCAAGTATCTTGTCAATAATTTTGTTATTTAAAGAAAAAATAGATTATATCCATTAATAGCTTACCTTTAAGAAACTAAAATCCTTTATTAACTAAAATTTGGATGCTGAATTTCAAAATTAGGAAAATAAATCAAATAAAGGGGTACATCTACTTATTCCATGCACCAAGCTATATATCAGCCAAAATTTGTTTCTTCTGGTACTTTCTTTGCATATTTATAATTGCTTTAAAAATATAAATGTAGGAATCTTTGGATATTTTCAATTTGTTTTCCACCTGCATACTATCCACAATGGTAAATGTATTTTATATTGCAATCATCTGCACATTTTATTGTAATTAAATATATGAGCATACACAACCAACATTGGAAGGGAGTAGGATATGGGGAATCAGTTATAGAGTTTTTGGCTGTTTTAAATTAAAATCAACAAAGGATTATGGTAAATGATGAAAATGACCTCTGTTTTGTATCAAATATGTGTATTATGAAATGAATATTTCAGGAAATGGTTACTACAAATAAACTCGAGTCATCTCTTTGATTTCATCTCTGGGAAAAGTATTGCATAATATTTTTAAAGTACTGTGCTAAAGTAAAGATTAACAATATAGCCTAAGCATAACTTAAGGTTCTTAGTACTCTTCTAACACAGATTAACTTGAATTTGGTGCGTTAATTAATCCTTTTCATAAAAAACAACTTAAAAAAGAATAAAATTATTCATCTAATAAGAAATTGAATATGAAATACAATTGAACTCCCATGTGTTGAGTTAGCTTCTTTGCCACAGTGAAAACACTTTATTTACCTTTACTCCAAGAGATAATTATGATGATTGTTCCGCTCTGAAAATATTTTCAACACACAACTATACATCTATGAAACTATGAGTTGGCTTAAGCATATATGCCATTTTTTATTTTGCATTTTTCAAAGGAAGAACTAGGAAACACAAGTCTAACATAACTTTAAAAGTATCTACCGTTCACAGAAATGGGAGGAGAAACTATTTGAAGTTGGGATCTTCTATTTTGTTTAGCTTATAATAATTTGATAAGAGAATCTTATGTGATCTAGTAACTCCAGAAACCTTGACTAGCCTGTCAGTAACCTTGCCTGTGTATGTTACTATCTTCTTTTCATAAAATGTTATTTGGTATATTCATGACAGAGCTACGTTTTCCAAATCAAAGGGAATTAAAATAGATTTGGCCTTAAAAATTTTGGGTCATCTTTTGACAACTAAAAAATAATATGATGTCATTTAAAAACTGTCCTGGTTACTCTTCATTTTCTCTATTTCATTAAAATGCATTCAGTAGCATAGAATGCAAGAATACAGAATATTAAATCAGGACTCATTAACAGTTACCTATAAACATAAAAAATTCAGAAGAAATTTCCATAGTGGCTAAGATTAATTGCTGCTCTTGTCATTTTACTTAAGTTCATCTGTTTTTTGTTTGTTGTTTTTTTCCAGAAAAAAGTAGCAGATCATCCAAACCGGACTCCATCTATATGGCTAGCAATGTACAGAGCTTTTGGACGTCCAATTCTACTTAGTAGCACATTCCGTTATCTTGCTGACTTACTGGGTTTTGCTGGACCACTCTGTATTTCTGGAATAGTGCAACGTGTGAATGAAACCCAGGATGGGACAACAGGAGTAAGTTCATGGTACTTTTGAAAGGAAACATTATTGGCGGGTTTTATTGTCATTGTTACTTTTTACTAATGCAGTTTTAGAAGTAGTTCAAACAGGGTTATTTATAAAGAATTCAATGCTTTTCAAAAAAGAAATCACTAATTTTTCTTGTGGACCATATTGTGCATTTATATATTAATTGAATGGGTATGGCCAACAAAATCTTTTCTCAGATTCAGAGCCTATACAATTTTAATAAGCATTTACTGTGTGCCAGAAACTAATTTCACATTAGTTATTTTAATTGATCTTTATAACAATCCCTTAAAGAATTTTTATGCATGTGTGCATGAGAGGTGGTGGCTGAGTCACTTTTCTAGAGGCCTATGACCAATAACATTAATAATGTGATTTTTAGTATGTACATTTTCTTTTTCTAACATATTAAAGCCACAATAATAAGGGCACATCACATTATAATATTTTATTAGATATTATATTATTATTTTGGGGGCTATATAGTATTAGATATTTGGTGTTATAACTTTATAATCTTATATTTTCTGTTCTTAACCCTGCATCATGAATTTCCTAGTTTCTTTCTAAGGTCAGAGTTAATTTCTCTAGTTACACAATGGAAATGCTAGTCCAGATGCATCGATTTACCTTTTCTAAGTCTCTCAGTCTAATTTCCTGTCATTTTTTCTTTACATTTTAAAATTTTATGCATTTTCAAATCCTGCAATAAGTGCTGCCTTCTCAGTGAAGCCTTTTCTGATTATCTTAGCTGGAATTTGACTCTGCTTGTTACTCCCCTAACACATTGTTTACTTCACACTGGCACTTGACATAGGTGCTATTTATAATGAGACATATCATTTATGGATACCCTTATCTTTCTAGGTTTTAACCTGTTATTTTCTTTTGTTAATCCTCACCTGGGGATATTTTTCCATTGATTTTTAGAGAAGTGGAAGGGAGGGGGAGAGACAGAGAGAAAGAAACATCTATGTGAGGGAGACACGTTGATTGTTTGCCTCCTGCATATGCCCTGACTGGGTGGGGATCAAGCCTACAACCAAGGTATGTGCCCTTGACCAGAAGTGAACTTGCAACCCTTTACTCCACGAGCAGATGCTCTATCCACTGAGCCAAACCGGGTAGGCATGTCAGCTTTTCAAACAGAATGACTGTGAACATTTCATACTTGTGTTCAAAATGCTTAGTCCAGTTCCTTGCATATATTAATCTTCAGTCATTATTGAAGTAGATATTGCACTTTTGTGATGTTTTGTCCCTGCTAGCCTAATTATATACATAGAATTTCACATAGAATTCTTCTATCATCCCTCTGCCTTACATATATTAGCCACATGTTTTTCTGAAAAGGAATAGAACTTACAGATTTTTTAAAAATATATTTTACTGATTTTTTACAGAGAGGAAGGGAGAAGGATAGAGAGCCAGAAACATCGATGAGAGAGAAACATCGATCAGCTGCCTCCTGCACACCCCCCACTGGGGATGTGCCTGCAACCAAAGTACAGGCCCACAGGCCGACGCTCTATCCACTGAGCCAAACCAGTTTTGGCCAGAACTTATAGATTTTATGTAGCCCCATGAAAAGAGGAAGGGCCCAAAAGTAGAATTTTAGTGGAGTTAAATCATAAAAAATGAGGAGTGCTCACACTGACATGATGTACTTATTTGACTATTACCTTTCCTTCACTTCTTTTTTTTTCTTCTTTTATAATCCTTATCTGAGCACATGTTTTTATTGATTTGAGAGAGAGGAAAAGATAGAGGAAAAAACCCCATAGATAGGTTACCTCCCGTACGCACCCCAACTGTGGGTGGAACCTGCAAACCTGGGTATGTGCCCTGACTCGGAATAGAACCCGTGACTTTTCAGTGTACAGGACAGTGCTCCAACAAACTAAGCCACACCTGCCAGGGCACCCTTTCCTCACGTCTAACATACAAATTACCATATGCTATTGTTACAAACAAAAAACAATCACTTTTGTATGATTATTAAGTCATATTCGTACTAAAATAATTATTTTCAAAGGTTGTGTTTTGTCACTGGAAGTGTCATATGGGTGAAATCAGTAGCCAAGCTATGTATTTTATATTTTATGATTTATTTCATTAATATCAATTAAGGTATATGAAAATCAGAAAAAGTCAATTCTGTAGAATTGTTTTGAAATAAGGATGCAGAAATTGTATTTTTGTTCCGTTGGTCTTGCTGACCATCAGTTTTGTGTATTTACTTCTAAGTTACAGTCTCAGTTAACATCTATCTTCATTCGTTACTTCCCACTTTACCAAGGTAGAATATATCTTTTCAGAAAATGTCTTCAAATCTTTTAAAAATAAAAATGTGCCTTTTTTCTACAATCAGGCGTTTCCAGCTATCATAGATCTATTTGGGATCTTATGCATTGAGCTGATGTGTATTTGTTTTTGTGGACATGGTGAAGAAAACCCCACATTGCCTTTTGTGGCTCATTTCACTGATGTATTATAAGGATTTTGAGTTTTTAAATTTAAAAAATCATTTAATAAACGCAAACTGTAGAAGTGGTATTTGAAAAAACTAATTTTAATGTATGTCTTTTTTCTTTTGGGACAAGAATCCAGAAACCCTCTCATCAAAGGAATTTCTTGAAAACGCTTATGTTCTAGCAGTCCTTCTTTTCTTGGCCCTTATTCTGCAAAGGACATTTCTGCAGGCTTCCTACTATGTAACCATAGAGACTGGCATTAACCTCCGTGGAGCTCTGCTGGTACGTACAAGCTTTGAATGATCTTTGGTTCTTTAAAATGCTGCATGCCATCCAGTGACAGGAAGGATAGTGGTTTCAGTTTCGTTTTTGCATGTCATTTTTCACTAGGATGTAATATCAACACTTCTAGGACCTACTTAATAAAAGAAACAGAGAGCTAATTAATAAACCCATTGAGTTAAAAATAACTTTTATAATAATATATTAAGATATTTTGAAATTTTGCATTTACTTATCTATGCTTTTATCTGTTCTAGCCCTTATGTTTAAATTTGAATATATATTTTTATTTTATCACTAGAAAAAATAAGTTTGTGTTTAGTTGAGGACTAAAAGTAACTATGATAAAATGAAAATAATAGTTGATTTAAGATTGCATTATAGGGTTTTCTTTTCCCTTAAAACTTTTTAAAATGTTATTTTTAAATGAGAAAAAAAAAGCATAGTGTTGAGGATTAAATGTAGAGCTTCAAGTACATTTCATTTTTTTCCTTTTTTTTTTCAGGCCATGATATACAATAAAATCCTTAGGCTCTCTACATCAAATTTATCCATGGGTGAGATGACCCTGGGACAGATCAATAACTTGGTTGCCATTGAAACCAATCAACTCATGTGGTTCTTGTTCCTGTGTCCTAATTTATGGGCTATGCCTGTTCAGGTAGATCAATATAAGTAAGATTCTCATTTGCAGAGGAAGTAAATCAAAATGAGTGTAAGATACCTCAGTAGAGGGTAAACTTTTTGAATGTGCTAATGTTACACCTTTCTTCTAGGAAGGAAGCTGAGACTCAGAAATGCTATGCCATAGGTTAAGAAAAAGGGGTTTGGAATTATATTGCTTGAGTTCAAATATCTGCAAAAGCCCCATTTTTGCACAAGTGTTTAACACCTCAAAATACTAGTTTTCTTAACTGTAAAATGTGAATGATAGTAGCATCTGCCTCGTACAGTTGTTGGAATTGTCAAGACTAACTAAGTTAAAATGTGTAAAGCATTTAGCACTGTGCCTAACATTTCATGGGCCCTCAGTAACAGTTCTTACTGCACAAGTTTATGCAAAATACAGAGCCAGGGCTTCACCCCTTTCATTTTGACAAACTCTCATAGCATTTCTAAACTAGAGCAATTACTTTAACCCATTGTGTAGTTTCAATAGCTGGTATGTTATAGAATGTCAAAATTTAAAAGTAGTCAGAATACCAACAAGCATAGAGCTATTTAGCTGTTTCCGATGGAAAACAGCTTTTTGGTAAAGATATAGGGGTGTTTTGGGGGTAAAAATGGCAAAAGAAATGTATTTAGTTTTTTCCTCTATGTGGTACTGAATATTTTTAATTATCTCAAGTTTGTATCCTATAGAAAGAGCTTAAACTGTAGATCTTACTCAATGCAGTCTGTCATTGATGTCCCTGTGTACCCCATTTTATTAAAGTACATAAAGTAATAAAGATAGCATAGTTTTTATATTCATTGTTTGCTTTTTTATTTTTTAATGGGAATCCAAATAAAATAAAAGTGTACATCATGCATGCACAGTGTTTGGCACAAAGTAAGATTTAAAATACGCTTTGTCTCATCTCATGAAGATGTATTTATACACAGGTCAGCTGCCTATGTGGTATCATTCAGTGCACCAAAAATTCCAGGCTGCCTCTGAATGACTACATTGTGGATGACCTTAAGGAAATTTTTGTTTTGATTGGAATTCCCAAAGTGCCTAATTGGTCAGGAAGTGAGCATGTTCCATTGCTTCTAGAAGGCCACAACAAGTTGTTATCATTGGCATACAGGATGGGTTAAATGCTTTAACTGCGTGGATATAGTCCATTAGTTGGGACATTTTGAACTGTGATAAACTGAACTACTGGGAAAAAATATTTTCAGGAAAAAATAAGGAAGAAGAGGAAAGTGACACACCAGAGAGAGTAGGCTAAGTGGGTCTGCCCTGGGTTTTGGGAAATAAAAGGGCCGTGAGATAAGATGGGGCACCAACTTTAGCATCTTCCGTTTTAGTTAGGCCTAGGCTTCTTTTCATTAAATGTATTCACATTTTATGATGCTACCCCCCTGCTTTTCTCCCTCCCCACTGTGGAAAGTTAGTGCATTCCCAAGAGACTTTGGAATATCAAATTTATGGTGAGTGACAACACTTTTGAGAAAAGTTTCAATGTTCTTTTAAAAATTTGAAGACTGCTTTAGAAGGCCAGAAGCATCATGGGACCGCTACGCAACTACATGCAATAAATTGGTTTGACACCGGTTGTACAGATCACCATACTAAAAATAAATTCCTACTACTTAGCTTTCCCCAAATAAATCATAGTAAAACTCATTGTCACAGTTGAATTGACTTCCAGATAAACTAAATATAATAATTAAGAAATATTATATTTTCACTTAAAAAGGTTTCCTTTCATGCAGTGGTCCCCACACCTCCATTCATTTCCCCTTTTTGTTGTGTTTCTTTCCTAGATCATAATGGGAGTGATTCTGCTCTATAATTTACTTGGATTAAGCGCATTGGTTGGTGCAGCTGTCATTGTGCTCCTTGCGCCAATTCAGTACTTCATTGCTACAAAGTTGGCAGAGGCTCAAAAGAGCACTCTTGTAAGTAACCTCTTTTGGAAGCTTCATTAGGAAAATCTAACACTGTGTTATTTTTAAAATACAGGAAATGAATACGTACCACTCAGGATTATTTGGAAATCATTATATTTCATTTCAATTCTTAGGCAGTGAATATGTATTTTCTGTATTACAAAATAATTTTTATAAAAGTGGATTGAAATTTAAGACCTGATGATTTTAGACTGAAAATACCAGAATCACAGTTTCTAATGTTTTTAAGTGCCATGAGGTGATGAGGCTTTAGTTCTTCTTTTAGATCAGTTGCCTAGAGACTACACTTAAGTGTACTTTGAGGCCATTGGAGGTCAATCATTGATGTGGGAGAAATGGAGCAAGAAACAAGTAAAGGATTGGTCTAGTGCTTCTGAAATTCAATTTCCATAGGGTTAAATCCAACCAGGTGATGCTCTATGGAGTTACACTGAAATGTTTCAGTGGCAGCTGCTCTGGCTGATTATGTTCGTGGTCAACTTAGCAAGCAAGAGAAAGCCAAAGTATTGACTCTTTCTGGCTTCAATTTGCCATGAAATCATTTTATTTCAGTAAGAATTGGCTTCTTTTAAAGAAATATTTGCAAATAATAAAATTGTTAACAGTATGTTTAAAAATAAAGTTTGATTAAATATGAGCAAGACTGTCTATCTGTAAACCAGGCATAAAATGTAGGGATGATGCCACTGATGGAATTGTTTTCCAAGTTGTGTTTCTACTGTGACTAGCAAGTTGCATGTCACACAAGTGATTTTTATCACTTGTTTTTCTGCTGCTTCTGATGAGGTTACTCATTATTTTTGTCTGAGTGGTCCACCCTCTTTACTTCAGGACATGAATGCAGAAAGATGTGGAAGAGGGCACAAAGAGGAGACATAACCATCCTCAAACATATTTCACTTAGCCTTTCACACTCTATTCATTCACTCAATAACAGTCATTTGATAAGCATTTAAGACCCCCAAAGAGACAAAAAGATGAATAAGAAACAGGCTATTTGCTACTTTTGCTTCCTTTTAGTTACTTTTTGCCATGTTACAAACCCGTTGATAGTTCACAGATCATTGTGCCTTACTAGTCATTGTAAGCCAATATTTGATGGTAGGGGAGGCTAAAACAGTTGACTAAATTGAGGTTTTTGTATCTGCTGCAAATTTCTCTATAGTTAGTCCAAGTTGTTAGTAATCAGTAAGTCTAATTTAGGCCTTAAACGGGAGTTTATGAAGAAATATGTAGAAATCTCTTGAAGTTAAAGATAATATGCTTGGTTTCAATAATCTACATAATAAAAGAGTAAGATGCAAATTGACCGTGCCTTCGCAATGCTCACCAGCCAATCAGGAGTGAGTATGCAAATTAACCCAACAAAGGTAGCAGGTTAATTTGCATGCACAGGCACTGAGCAGCTGGGGGCAGTGTGGGACACAGGCGTTCTGCACTGTCCCAGCTGCTCCGGGCCTCTGGGTAGTGTGGGAAGGTGGAAAGGCGGCTCCGGGCTGGAGCGAAGGCTCCTTGAATGAGAAGCAAACTAACTTTTCTTACATTCATTGTTTCTCTTAAGTGTGAGACAGGGAGCTGAGAGGAGAATGAAATAACTTAGATATTAAAAGGAAGCCATTGGAAGTCTCTTTATCACTTTCATAAATTTATGTATACATTATCAGTACACATTCAAGAAAATCATGTCAAACTTAAGAAGCTGCTATTATTTAAACCTAACCAACAGGTATATAAAAGCTTTTAGGTGGATAGAAATTTGAGGTCATCTCATTCAACTCTTCATTTTAAAGTTGGAGTCTGAAGCATAGAGAGTTTACTTCTCCCAGGTATTTCACAGCCATAACTAGTGGGGGAGAGAAGCAGCAATCAAGCTCTTCGCAATCTCTGCCCATGGCATTGCTGGCTTCTCTGATTCACTTGAGTGTAGCTTGCATTTTTGTTTTGTTTGTTGTTTTATTCTTTTGTTTTATAGGATTATTCCACTGAGAGACTGAAAAAAACAAATGAAATACTGAAAGGCATCAAACTTCTTAAATTGTACGCCTGGGAGCACATCTTTTGCAAAAGTGTAGAAGAAACAAGAATGAAAGAACTATCCAGTCTCAAAACCTTTGCCCTTTATACATCACTCTCTAGTAAGTTTCTGTTGTACACATGGTCAATTTTATTTAGGTTTTGATCATTGAGACATTCTAGTCATCAAAGGAAGCCCATTTATTTTCTACATATGTACTGTCCAATAGCTACTGACCACATAAGGCAATTTAAATTAAAGAGTAGAGTTAGCACAGGCTTACAGTCAACTAGACCTGAATTCAATTCTTTACAAGTTATGGGCCTTTGCCTTGTTACTTTACACCTGAAATCCCTCATCTGTAAAATGAGGATGGTGATGGTAGTAGTATAAGTCATTGAAACCCTCTTATCAGTTACGTTGGGATGGATTGGATTTTCAGTAAAAATTTGTGTGTATGAATTCATTTGACTGCATTTACTATTGATTTTCTTATTCCCAAAGATCTTTAAAAATTATCTATGGTTGTCTTGCCTGTCTCTTTGGAACTTATGATATTATATTTTCTTAAAGATTACATTTGAAATGCCAATTTTGAAAATTGAGGAGGAAAAAAGTCAACATTTTCAAGTGAAAGAAGCCAAACTATATCAACATAAGACCTTCTTTTTCAATACATTTTCAAGAACTTTTAAATATAGAATACTTTTATTCTCAACTCTATTTTTTAAAAAAATAATTGTTACAAAATATTGTTGTTTTTGTGAAGGAGTGACACTGAGTACTCTCAAGAATAATGAGTTTATGTTAGTACAATTCTTATGAACTTAGCCAAAATACTCCCACTAATATTCGATTTGGTTTGTGTGTCAGCTTTGCTCATCTCTATTATTCCCAAGAATTTTAACATCTTAAAGTTTGGGAATTTTATATATGGTTTCCTCTTGAATTCTAAACTATTTTTTAGAGATTATAAATACTTCTTTTGTGAAATGAATTTAGAGGAAATATTTGGTATATGTAGCTCATATGTATGCTTTAGAAATGGGAATGAGATTTGTCTTCCAGCTGTGTGCTGCTACTAATATGGTATCAAAATTCTGGAAGGTGGAATGATTGATTATCCACTTACATATATAATAGTACTCTAAGTTGGAAGCCCCCACAATGTGTTCCTCTCTGCAGTGGACTGAAATTCTCATAAGAGCATGGATACAGCCAGAAATAATAATCAGGATGATGATGAAACTATTACCACCACCACCACCACCACCATCACCACCATAACAACAACAAAAATATATTCAGACACTCAACCAATTATTTCCATAAGTGGCTTTGCATATGTCATCTCATTTAATCATCACAACAGCCACAGATTTAAATTCTATTATTAACTCCACTTCAGAAGTTTAAAGATCGAGTTGAATAGAGCTTAGGTAACTTGAACTTTCTCCAAATCATCTAGCTACTAAAAAGCAGAGGTGGTTTCTTAACCCAATTTGTCTCCAAACATGAGATTTGGGTTGGTTTTTGAAAGTCAGATATAAAAAGAGAGGGGACAGAAGAGATCATAATAGAAGAGAAAAATAAGAAGTCATGGAGGTAAAAATGTATGATGATGCATTCATGATAGGCAGTAGGAATTCATGAGTCAGTGGTGGAAAGTTCCACTTAGACCAGTGGTCGGCAAACTCATTAGTCAACAGAGCCAAATATCAACAGTACAACGATTGAAATTTCTTTTGAGAGCTAAATTTTTTAAACTTAATGCCACTTCTTCAAAATAGACTCGCCCAGGCCATGGTATTTTGTGGAAGAGCCACACTCAAAGAGCCTCATGTGGCTCGTGAGCCACAGTTTGCCGACCACGGACTTAGACCACTTTCAAGTTTTATGATTTGGTTAAGTACTGTGTTCTTGGTGGTTAAGAGCTTGACCTAAGTCAGGTGTGGACCTGCAAAAGCACAAGCTGATTCTGTGTACAGTGGTAAGGATAGTTCATAAGAGCAGAGCATGAGAGCTGATGGTAATTTTTGGGTGGACACTCTCTTGAGTGCCAAGAATACTAGGTTCTAGTTTGCACTCTGTCGTTGCCAGTTTCTAACAACAATTGATTTAATGTTTTGGTCCTCAGTCCTTAAAATGCTATAGTTTATAGAAGATATAACTATAGTCATTAACTTGGCTTTTTATTATTATTATTACTTTCAAATGCTAGTATTTAAGCCTAAATATGAATTTCCCTTGTTTTAGTTATGTATATCCTGCTTATCAAATGATAGGATAATATATTCCTGAAGAGACATTTAAACAAGCAGAGAGTCTAAGATATGAAGTTAATTTAAGCAAAAGGTCTATGAGTGAAAATTAATATAACTGCTGGAGAACTTGGAGTGATGTCAAATTCTTGTTTTTAATCTGTATAATAACCCAATTTTCATGTATTTATGTTAGATTTGGAGACCAAACAAAACATTGTTCATAAATACTATCATCACTTATTAAATTCTAATAATTTGCATTATTAAAGAATTATTTTTTATGAATTTTTCTGTTTGTGACATTTCATAAAAAAATAAATTTTCAATTAAAAAAATAAAAATTTTCTGGTTAAGAGTAATGTGTAGGAGCTCATACAACTGCACACAAGGAAATACCAATTGGGAAATGTTTGTGGACTCCAGAAAAGATGTTACTTAATGAATTTGTTCCTTTTTGTCCTCAAGGAAAAGTAAAGTAATAATAGATGATTAATTAAGCTTACTGAAATGTTTCACAGTTGAATGAATCTTATATATTTTATTCTTTCCGCAGTCTTCATGAATGCAGCAATTCCTATAGCAGCTGTTCTTGCTGTAAGACACTTTTTCTTCCTTTTAAACATGGAGCAAAGTCAGTGTTTAGAAATGATTTATGAATAAGAATGTGTGGGTGGGAATTAATATTACCTCACCTATACCAGTTATTTTCTTCATAGTCTCCATTGCAATAGTTCTAATCCAAGATTTCTCAACTGTGGCACTATGGACATTTTGGCTCACATAATTCTTTATTGTAAGGGCCCATTTAAGGATGTGTAGCAGCATTCATGGCTTCTATCAATTTGCCATTAGAATCTTCCACACCCAAGTCACGACAATCAAAAATATCCCGGGACATTGTCAAATGTGATCTGGGAGCAATTTTATCAGTAGTTGAGAACTAACTATTCTGATCTCCATGAGCTGGTTTCTGGACATTCTTACAACAGGATGGTGTTAATTCAATAACCAAAAAAAAAAAAGTCAAATAATTACATTCTATTTCAAACTTAAATAATAAACCCAGGAGATAGTTTAATATTTAGAAATGTAAATGTGTCTGCATTGGACACCAATGTTGGCAGTTTTAGTAAAAGTCCACAATAAGGACCTGAAAACCCTGGGATGTTCTCTTTTTCTCTTAGAAAAATTAGTGTTGGTTGCAAAGATCCTGGATGGTTGTTAAGAGCCCTGGTTTCTCCTCACTGTTCTTCACCTAACTCAGTAATTTAACAGAAGTCAGTTATCTAATCTGTAAACAGAATCTGTTGTAACCTTCCCACATGGTTGCTGTTAGAATGAATGAAAGCCATTAGTGTTCTACCAGTAACAACTATTATTTTTCTTAGGGAGTAATTTGGACGAAGTAATTGTTTTCATAGTTGCAATGGACATATTGGCATAGCAGAAAAGGTTAGGTTTGTGAAATTGAATGTAAGCATTTGTGAAACCTTCTCCAGCTTTCTCTAAAGAAATCCCTTCTTTGCACAGACGTTTGTGACCCACGCATATACCAGCGGGAACCTTCTAAAACCTGCAGAGGCCTTTGCTTCACTGTCTCTCTTTCATATCCTGGTCACTCCATTGTTCCTGCTCTCCACAGTGGTCAGATTTGCAGTGAAAGCCATCATAAGGTATGCATTGTAATGTCTGGAATTCTTTACTTTGATATGCTACCTTTCAGTCCTTAATATAAAAATAATTATTCCAGCCCTGGCCAGTGTGGCTCAGATGGTTGGGCAATCGTCCCATGCACCAAAAGGTTGCTGGTTTGATTCCCTGTTAGGGCACATGTCAGGCTTGATCCCCAGTAGGGGGCAATGCAGGAGGCAGCCAATTGATATTTCACTCTCACTTTGATATTTCTCTTTCTCTCTCTCCCTCTCCCTTCCTCTCTGTCTAAAAATCAATGTAAAAATCTTTATTTTTTATTTTTAAAACATTTATTTATTAAATTGATTGGGATGACATTGGTCAACATGAACATATAGGTTTCAGGTGTGGGTTTCTATGTTAGAAAATCTGTACATTGTGCTGTGTGATTACCACCCAAAGTCAAATCTCCTATCACCTTATATTAGGACTCCTTTCTCCCCCAACTTCCTTCCCTCTGGCAACCACCACACTGCTGTTTGTGTTCACAAGTTTCAGTTTTATATCCCACATACCAGTTATGAGTGAAATCATATAGCTCTTAGTTTTTTCTGACTGACTTATTACACTTAGCATAATGTTCTCATGGTCCATCTATATTGTTGCAAATGGCACTATTTCATCCTTTCATATGGCTGAATACCCCTGATTTTGTAAACAAAATCAGAAATGAGAGAGGAGAAGTTACCACAGACATCATAGATATACAAAGGATCATACTAGAATAGTATGAAAGACTTTATGCCACCACATTCAATAACCTAGAAGAAATGGATAAGTTTCTAGAAATATAACCTTCCTCGACAAAATAATGAAGAACTGGAAAATCTAAACAGACCAATCAGCAGTGAGAAAATTGAAACAAACTTCCCAAACCTCCCAAAAAACAAAAGTCTAGGACCAGAAGGTTTCACCAGTGAATTCTACCAAACATTCAAAGAAGATTTAAAACCTACCCTTCTCACACTCTTCCAAAAAATTGATGAAAAGGCAATAATTCCTAACATATTTTATGAGGCCAATATAACCCTGATACCAAAACCTGGAAAAGATAACACAGAGAAAGAAAGCTATAGACGAATATCTCTGATGAATACAGATGCAAAAATTCTAAACAAAATACTAGCAAATTGAATAAAATAGTCCATCCAAAAAATAATACATCATAATCAAGGGGGTTCATTCCAGGGGCACAAGGAGAGCTCAACAAATGGAAATCAATCAATGTAATAAACTCGACATTAACAAAAGAAAAGATAAAAATCATATGATCTCATCAATAGATGCAGAAAAAGCATTTGATAAAATATAACATCCATGTATGATTAAACAACTCAATAAAATAGGAATAAAAGGACAGTACCTCAACATATTAAAGGCCATCTATGATAATAAACCCTTAACTAACATCATACTCAATGGCGAAACACAGAAAGCTTTTTCTCTAAGATCAGGAACAAGGCAAAGAGGTCCACTCTCACCACTCTTTAAAAAGTGTAGCTTTTGACTCCTGTTTTACTTACTGTTTTTATTATTTTCTCCCTCATTTAGATCATAACACATGATGTTTACTGATTATGTGTTATTCCATTGTTTGGAAGTGTTATAATTTATTCAATGACTACCTATTTATTGGACATTTAGAATATTTTGTTCTCTCCCTAATATAAATAATATATATAAGATTGAAGTAAATATCTTTATTTACCTTTAAACTTTTGCCTAATTATTTTCTTAAGTTAGATTTCTATAATTTGGGATACTAGTTCTAATAGCATGTACACTTTTAAGATCCTTGATGAATGTAGCTATGATGTTTTCCATTGAAAGAGTAGTAGGTCAAAGGTGTCCATATTTTTAAGATTTTTTATGAGTATCATCATGTTTTCCAGTGAAGCTGAATCAGCTTATGTTTTCACCAACATTAACATATCACATCGTAATCTCAAAAACAACAACAACCCACAAACAACAACAACAACAAAAAACCCAGGTTCACAGTCTCTGCAAATGGCAAGGCTTGATAAAACTACTCAGTATTATGTTCATTTTAAATATGCTTTTGTAGTGTTTCTAACCAGTGTAGACTTTGCCTCAGACTCACAATTTCTCACAATGCAAAACTATAAAAATAGACGTGTTATGACAATGATTATTTCCCCACCATTTTTACTTGTATTATATAATAAATGTGTTACCAAACCATATATGTTATATGACACTGTATGTGCCATAGCCTACCATATATGAATCCTTATTGTACACAAGGCAGTCTTCAAGTCATATTTTACTTTTTGCTATAAGATCTTATAAACTTTATAAAACATCAGCATGTTTCATAAAAAGTCATCATATTTATATCAGGCATTTGAAAGAAATGCCAAGATGTTGCAAAACTAAGGAATATTGGAAAATTGAGGTCTTAAATAGACAAGGGATGGTGTTGCCATTGATAGCAATGTAGAACATCTTTTGTAAGGTCTTTTAAAATGAGCGAATTTTCCCAAAGTCTGTGATTACTAAGAAAACAAATATTTAATATTTAAAATATTTAGGCAATAGTTTATGTTGGCTTAACAACATCAATACCAAGTAACTTTAAAATAACTTACTTATTCTAAAACCAGTTCTGATTGGTTACAATAGTATCCTAACATGATTTCAATCCCATTCTGTAAGTTATGCCATTAGCAACCAGTTCTGGAGCTGGGTTAAAGTTCAGGCTCTCAGGCCTCATCTGCCCTCATTTTCCTTCCTTATTGTTCTGCCTTCTGAAACACTTGTACAGATCACTGACTGATTTTTGTAGCGCCACTTCCAAATTAGGTCGTGCTCTGGAAGGGAAGCTAGTTCAAACAATAAAATTGATAAATGGCCAGAGTCTGCTATTTTGGTCCTTATTTTCATTTTCTCCATTTAATAGCTGTCCCTCTCATGGTTGCATTTTAAGTTGAAATTTGACTTTATGCTGCTGCAGGTGAAGCTAGAAAACAGTTGATAATCTATACCAGATAACTCCTCTGTAATCAGGAGGCTACCCCAAAAGGATATTAAGAGTTGATATGGATAACAAAAAACAAAAATCTGGAGGTGTCTTTGAGTCCGTAGTATACAACCCTGCTGTAGTAAATCCTGGTAATTTTGAGGGTGGATAATAGTCCCTGTGTGTTTCTGCATAGCACTCTCTCGTCCTCATGTCCCAGGGAAAAGGCATTTGCCAGTTTGATAAAGTCCAGTTTGTTTCCAGGGCTCAGCTCCAGCTTTCCCAAGCCATAGGCCAAACGGAATCAGCTTACAAAACTTGCTTCTCTAGGATGAGTTTCCATGGTTGATTTGTGGGTCCTACAGAGATGATCAGTCCACAGAGGAGGCCAGTGCTTTTTCCCATTGTGTGCTGGTTCTGGGAACCCAACTGAGTGTTTTCCCATTGTTGACTAAGCTCAGCATATCTTCTGTGCCTGGGAACCCGTGACCCATCTTGGATGCCAGTTGGCCCACAGCGAGTTGAACAGCCTGTTTATAATCGGAGACTTTGGTCAGCTGATTTTGAAACCTCTTCTTTAGGACTGTGAAAATCATAAGTTCTTCGCTGCATTTTTAAATGCATTCAGAAATTCTTTGGGTTAGAATGGGGTGCAGCCTATTCCCAATTTGTGTTATACGTACATGTAAGAGACTTATGAAAGTCTCTGCTGCAGGAAATTTCTATGCCAGGTAAATTTCTTTGCTACGGGAAAGTTCTATGCTTTCTTTTAAAAATGTTTAGCTTTTAGACAAAATTTCTTCAAGTTATTGTTCATTAGATGGAACCCCATGGGCACATATAATAAAATGGAAAAAAGAGGAAGTTATGTTTCAGGATTTCTCCTCGCCATTTGAGTTTTCTGGACATTTTAGGATGATGTGTTCCAGTCTAAGTTTGCAAAACAGAGTGAGATATGAAGATGATTAAGAAAAGTCACTATTATCTAAAATAAAATACTTGAATAAGAGTGATATTTCAGGATGCTCGCCTCAGTTCTCCACTTTGGTTTATTTATAAGGAAGTAATTTATGGTTTTTGCTTTTCTGGAGGAAAATGTAAGTTGTTATGTTATACCCTTCATAAATAATTTGAATTTAGGTTTCTGTTATTTGATGTATAATGCAGCATCTGTGTCCAAAGATGTTATTTGCCAAGGGAAAAATGTGCAAAACGAATCCTCTGCTTTGTTGGAAAATAACTTCGTGTCCTTTCTCTCCTGTACGTCCCAAAGGAATGTATGCTTGGCTCATCTATTGCAATTATCTTCAATCAAGTAAATTGTTACTGATATTTATCATAGAGCAGGCGTACACTTTGACCTGGTCTCTGTTTACAAATATGTCATAGTTCCTACAAGAAAAATATGTAACTGCCAGCAACAACAAAAAAATTATTCCCAATTAATGTGATACCTGTACAAAATACTCATGTTGTATCTAAATACTCAAAGTAAAACTTGAAAAGTGAGAAAATAACAGTATAATTAAAACCTTAAGTATGTTTATAAATTATCTAAATTATGGGAAGTTAATAAAATACTGACCTATAAAGGTAATGGAGGCAGGATAGCAAATTGGTTGGCCTCAAGTGTACCTACTTTTACATCCTAGCACTGCCATGGAGTACTCGTTGTTTAACCTCAAACACATTAGTTAGTATCTCTATAGCTCAGCCTCCTCAGTTATCAAATGGGCATACCAATAGGTCCCGTTTATGGCAGTTGAGATAATGAAATAATGCATACAAAGTACCCAGCACATTGCCTAAATATTTTAGGCATTTAAAAAGTCTCCATTTTACTAATTTACCACCATTTTACTAATCTCCATTACGTACTTCGGAGAGATATCTCTGTAGGTCTACATGCACTTGTTAATGCTTTAGGCACATTGCTAGGCATTGGGGATTGCAAAGAGGAAAGGTAGTGAGAAGTCCATAGGGCGTCCACAGTCTAGTTGGAGAGAACAGGAGAGGAACCCAATGACCATACAATGCCATATGCAATTATAGGGCGCTACACAGAATTCCAATTGGCCTATATCTGGGGATCATTGAAGCTCATCAAGAGAGGAGGCGGCCAGTCTGTCCAGAAAAGGTTTAAAGGAGGTGTTGGATCCTTCACAGTATCTTAAAATATTAGTAGGACTCAGTTATTTGAAGAAAATGGGAAAACGTGTTCTATGTGAGGGACACAATGTATGCAAGGGGAAAGGGTGAATAAGTGAAATCTCAGTACATTCAGGGGATGAAAGTAGTTGAGTGTAGTTGGAGAAAGGATCTGATATGGAGTCAGGGGATGGAGCTCAAGAGTACAATCCTGATTAGTTTGTAGATGATGCTAAGGATGCTGAAAAGCAAGGGGTGTCATTTGTTATTTTAAGGAGAGAATTGTTGTCTGAACAGGTTTGGATTTTAAAATATAATCCTGGCAGCCTGGTGGAAATTACTTCACCCTTGGTCAGGATTCATGCATTTTTCATCATTGTTTTGCCTCTGATTTCTGAAAGGTCCTCATCTGAACAGGAAATGCTTGTTGTATTACCCATTTATTCATTCACCAGACATTTCTTGAGGAATTACTATGTTATACCTTTGGCATTGGAGAGATAAACAATTGTTCATTGTAACTGGAGTTGCAAAGTTGGGTGTTATAAAGAGACAGTTCTCCCCTGCCCCAGTTATGCTCAGAGACCATTGTTCCTTGATATTCAACAAGAATGGGGCTCATTAATTCCATAAAAGCTTCAGTAAGATTTGTATGTGTACTGGACATACAAAATGGAGAATTGAATCAACCAACTTAAATGTCTGAACTATTGATTTACCCCTTCTTTGATTTATTCAACAAACATTCATCGAGTAGTGTGTGCAAGGAGCTGCTGGACTTAGAGTTACTAAGGCAAATGAACTTGGCTGGCCCTGTACTTTCCTTTGTGTGAGAAGACAGAGCGTGAGCTTGTTTGATCCAGTCTCTTCAAAACATAAGAATAGAATGACAAAATCTACAAGAGGAAAGAAGGTCTTTTACTACTACTTTTAAGGTAGTTCTTAAAAGTTCTCATCTCAAGAAAAAAATTTTGTGTGCGTGTATATTGATGGATGTAACTAGACTTGTATAGTTATTTTGAAATATATACAAATATCAAATAATCATGTTATACAACTGAAACTAATGTAATGTTATAGGTCAATTATTCCTCAATGAAAAAAAAGTAAAGAAGTATCAGCTGTCATTAAAATGAATAAAATGCCATCACATAAGGCATTTCTAATGCTGTCTTTTAAGTCTGTATGGCCAGGCTTTGCTTCAATAACTCAAAAAGAGTACACAAACCAAAGCTCTTTTTCTTTCTGGGGTCTGAAATTCTTTTTTATTTTATTTTATTGTTGAAAGTATTACAAATAGTAGTACATATATCTCCTTTTATTCCCCATTGACTTTCCCCAGCCTCCCCTGCCCCCTGGCACATGCCCTCATCCAACCCCACTACCCCCCCAGTGTCTTGTGTCCATTGGTTGTGCTTATATACATGCATACAAGTCCTTCAGTTGATCTCTTTTACCCCCTCCCCAACACTCCCCAGCCTTCCCGCTATAATTTGACAGTCTGTTCGATGCTTTACTGCCTCTGTATCTATCTTTTTGTTCATCAGGTTATAATGTTCTTTATTTTCCATAAATTAGTGAGATCATGTGGTATTTTTCTTTCATTGCCTGGCTTATTTCACTTAGCATAATACTCTCCAGTTCCATCCATGCTGCTGCAAATAGTAGGAATTCCTTCCTTTTTATAGCAGTGTAGTATTCCATTGTGTAGATATACCATAGTTTTCTAATCCACTCATCTGCTGATGGGCATTTGGACTGTTTCCAAATCTTAATTATGGTGAATTGTGCTGCTATGAACATAGGGTTGCATATATCCTTTCTGATTGGTGTTTCTAGTTTCTTGGGATATAGTCCTAGAAGTGGGATCACTGGGTCAAATGGGAGTTCCATTTTTAGTTTTTTGAGGAAACTCCATACTGTTCTCCACAGGGGCTGCACCAGTTTGCATTCCTACCAGCAGTGCACGAGGGTTTCTTTTTCTCCGCATCATCGCCAACACTTGTCGTTTGTTGATTTGTTGATGATAGCCATTCTGACAGGTGTGAGATGGTACCACATGGTCGTTTTGATTTATCTCTTGGATAATTAGTGACTTTGAGCATATTTTCATATGTCTCTTGGCTTTCCTTCTGTCCTCTTTAAAAAAGTTTATATTTTGGTCCGTTGCCCATATTTTTATTGGATAACTTATCTTCCTTTTATTAAGTTGTATGCGTTCCCTGTAGATGTTGGAGATTAAACCTTTATCAGTGATAACATTTGCAAATATGTTCTCCCATGCAGTGGGCTTTCTTGTTGTTTTGTTGATGGTTTCTTTTGCTGTGAAAAGCTTTTTATTTTGATATAGCCCCATTTATTTTTTTTTCTTTAGTTTCCATTGCCCTAGGAGCGATATTGGTGAAGAAATTGCTTCGGCATGTGTCTGAGATTTCTCTGCCTGTGGATTCCTTTAGTATTTTTATGTTTCCTGTCTTATGTTTAAGTCCTTTATCCATTTTGAGTTTATTTTTGTGTATGGTATAAGTTGGTGGCCTAGTTTCAATTTTTTGCATGTGTCTGTCCAATTTTCGCAACACCAGTTATTGAAGAGACTGTCTTGACTCCATTGTATGTTCATGCTCTTTGTCAAATATTAACTAAGCATAGTGGTTTGGGTCAATATCTGGGTTCTCTATTCTATTCCATTGGTCTGTATGTCTGTCCTTGTGCCAATACCAGGCTGTTTTGAGGAACAGTGGCTTTGTAATACAGCTTGAAATCTGGTATTGAGATCCCACCTACTTTGTTCTTCTTTCTCAGGATTGCTGTGGCTATTCAGGTTCTTTTTAAATTCCAGATGAATTTTTGAAGAGTTCTTTCTAAGTCTGTGAAATATGCCGTTGGTATTTTAATAGGGAGTGCATTGAATCTATATATTGCTTTGGGTAGTATGGACATTTTAATGATGTTGATTCTACCAATCCATGAACATGGTATGTTCTCCCATCTGTTTATGTATTCCTCTATAGCTTTTTTCAGTGTCCTGTAGTTTTCTGAGTAGAGGTCTTTTACCTCCTTAGATAAGTTTATTCCTAGGTATCTTAATTTTTTTAGTGTGATGGTAAATGGGATTGCTTTTTTAGTCTCTCTTTCTGTAAGTTCACTATTGGTGTAGAGAAATGCCATAGATTTCTTGGCATTAATTTTGTATCCTGCTACCTTGCCAAATTCATTTATTAAGTCTAATAATTTTTTGATTGAGTCTTTAGGGTTTTCTATGTACAGTATCATGTCATCTGAAAATAAGGACAGTTTTACTTCTTTTCCAATTTGGATGCCTTTTATTTCTTCTTCTTGTCTAATTGTAATGGCTAATACTTCCAGTACTATGTTGAATAGGAGTGGTGAGAGTGGGTATCCCTATCTTGTTCCTGTTCTTAGGGGAAATGGTTTTAGTTTTTGCCTAGTGAGTATGATGTTGGCTGTGGGTTTGTCATATATGGCTTTTATTATGTTGAGGTATGATACTTCTAGTCCCACCTTACTGAGAGTTTTTATCAAGAAAGGGTTTTGGATTTTGTCAAATGCTTTTTCTGCATCAATTGATATGACTATGTGATTTTTATCTTTCAGTTTGTTTATGTGATGTATCATGTTTATTGATTTGTGGATACTGTACCATTCTTGCATCCCTAGGATAAATCCTACTTGGTCATGGTATATGATCTTTCTGATGTATTGCTGGATCCAATTTGCTAGAATTTTGTTGAGGACTTTGGCATCTATGTTCATGAGGGATATTGGCCTGTAATTCTCTTTCATTGTATTGTCTTTGTCTGTTTTTGGTATTAGGGTGATGCTGGCTTCATAGAAGGAGCTTGGAAGTGTTCTTTCCTCTTGAATTTTTTGGAATAGTCTGAGGAGGATAGGTTTCAGTTCTTCCTTGAATGTTTGGTAAAACTCCCTTGTGAAGCCATCTGACCCCGGGCTTTTGTTTGCTAGAAGCTTTTTGATGACCGCTTCAATTTCTTCCATAGTTATTGGCCAATTGAGATTTTTAGATTCTTCCTGATTGAGTTTTGGAAGGTTGTATTTTTCTAGGAATATGTCCATTTCCTCCAGGTTGTCCAGTTTGTTGAAATACAGTTGTTCATAGTATTTTTTAACAGTCCTTTGTATTTTGGTGGGATCTGTTGTTATTTCACCTCTTTTATTTCTGATTTGTTTATTTGGGTCCTCTCTCTTTGCTTCTTGGTGAGCCTGGCTAGAGGTTCACCAATCTTGTTTATCCTTTCAAAGAAACAGCTCTTGGTTTTGTTGATCTTTTGTATTGTTTTTTTTTTTTTTTTTGTCTCTCTGTTGTTTATCTCCGCTCTGATCTTTATTATTTCCTTCCTTCTGCTTACACTGGGCTTTTCTTGTTGCTCTCATTCTAACTCTTTGAGTTGTAGGGTTAGGTAATTTATTACCATTGTTTCTTGTTTTTTGCAGTAGGCTTGTTGAGCTATGAACTTCCCTCTCAAGACTGCTTTCACTGTGTCCCATAGATTTTGGATTGTGTTTTCATTGTCGTTTGTTGCCATGATGTTTTTTATTTCTTCTTTGATCTCTCTGGTAACCCAGTCATTGTTTAATAGCATGCTGTTTAGTCTCCAAGTGTTTGATTTTTTGGATTGTTTTTATTGTAGTTGATTTCCAGTTTTATGCCATTGTGATCTGAGAAGATGTTTAATATGATTTCTATCTTCTTGAATTTGAAGAGACTTTGCCTGTGACCCAATATATGGCCTATCTTTGAAAATGACCCATGTGCACTTGAGAAGAATGTATATTCTGTGGTTTGGGGGTGAAATGTTCTGAAGATGTCAATTAATTCCATCTGGTCTAGTGAGTCATTTAGGATTGATGTTTCTTTCTGATTTTTTGTTTAGAGGATTTGTCCAATGATAGTGGGGTATTAAAGTCCCCTACTATGATTGTATTGCTGTCAATCACTCCCTTAATATCCTCCAGAAGTTTTTTTTTATGTATTTGGGTGCTCCTATATTGGGTGCGTATATGTTTACCAGAGTTATTTCTTCTTGTTGGATTGCTCCCTTTACTGTTATGAAGTGGCCTTCCTTATCTTTTTTCATTTCCTTCACTTTGAGATCTAATTTGTCAGATATAAGTATTGTTACTCCAGCTTATTTTTCATTTCCATTCTCCTGAAAAACCTTTTTCCATCCCTTCACCATCAGTCTGTGTACGTCTTTTTTTCTGAGGTGGGTTTCCTGTGGACAGCAGATATATGGGTTATGTTTTCTTATCCACTCAGTTACCCTATGTCTTTTGATTGGGGCATTTACTCCATTTACATTTAAAGTTATTATTGATAGGTACTTGTTTGTCACCATTTTAATTCTTTACCCCTGTGTTCTTTCTTTGCTTCCTATTTCTTCTTTTTGCAGCAGACCCTTTAGCATTTCTTGCATTGCTGGTTTGGTGGTAATAAACTCCCTTAGTCTTTTTTTGTCTATGAAGCTCCTGATTTCACCCTCAATTTTGATTGGTAGCCTTGCTGGGTACAGTATCTTGGATTTAGACCCTTCCTTTGCATGACTTTGTATATTCCATTCTCTTCTGGCCTGATGTGTTTCTGTTGAGAGATCAGTTGCTAGTCTGATGGGGGATCCTTTGTAGGTAGCTTTCTGTCTCCCTATGGCTGCTTTTAAGATTCTTATTTGTCATTCGTGTTAGCCAATTTAATTATAATATGCCTTGGTGTCGGTCTTTTGGGATTCATTTTTTTGAGACACCGTGAGCTTCTTGGATTTGTGTGAGTTTTTTTTCTTCCCTATATCAGGGATGTTTTCTGTCATTATTTCTTCAAACACGTTTTGTATTCCTTGCCCAGTTTCTTCTCCTTCTGGTACTCATATTATGTGGATGTTGGTTTGTTTCATGTTGTCCCAAAGTTCCCTTAGGCTCTCCTCCTGCTTTTTAATTTATTTTTCTAGATGCTGCTCTGCTTGGGTATTTTTTTCTACCTTGTCTTCTAGCTCACTGATGCAGTCCTCTGCTTCTTCTAGTCTACTGTGGATGCTTCCTATTGAGTTCTTTATAGCAGCGATATCATTTTTTCATTTCTTCTTGGTTCTTCTTCATTTCTTCTTGGTTCTTACACATATTGTTGAATTTGTCTTTCATTCTTTTCAGCCACTTTATGACCATTTTCTCTGAATTCTTTCTCTGACAGGTTGCTTGCCTCCATTCCATTTACTTCCTTTTCTGGTGATGCCTGCTTTTCTTTCATATGTGGGCTGTTTCTTGTCTCCCCATGAGCTCTCTTCTCCAGGTGTTTGGTTATGTAGTTCTCTCTTTCCTGCGTTGGTTTAAAGGCACAAAATACAACACAATAAGGCACTACGCACAAAGCACTGAACACAAATGTATTCACAATACTAGTAGCCCAAATAAAGGTGACCACCAGAGAAAAGAGAATTAGGGGATAAGAAAGAAAGAAGGGAAGAAAAAGGAGTGCAAAATTGAAATTAAGAAAAGAAAAAAAATGTAAGAGAGAAAAGAAAGAGAATATAAAAGAAGAGGGGAATAAACTATTTGTGTGGGGAGAAAACTCCACTAGAATAGCCACTAATCCCAATAAATGCAAGCAACAAATACCTAGAGATGAATTCAAACTTCACACAACAACTAATATCAAGCAAGGCAAGGAAAAACAGAAGCAAAAAACAAACAAAAATAAAACAAAAAAAGAACAACAAAAAGAAAAAGCAAAACAATCTCACAAAAAGGCATAAAAAAACACAATATAATCAACAATCAGGCAAACAGCAACAAAAGGATGGAGAAGAAAAAAATTTGGATGGTGAAGAAAGAGAAGAGAGAGGTGTGTATGGACTTAGAGCAGGGGATTGAAAATTAGATATATAAGTAAGATAAATTTTTAATGAGGTAAAAAGAAGGAATAGGGAAAATCCAAAGCAGGAATAAGGTAAGAGAAACAGGACAACAAAAGGGGAAAAGTGAGGAAGAGAGTGCTGGCATAAAGGTAAAGTTGAGATAGAATAAAATGATGCTAAAGGAAAGATGAGAATAGGATGTAGAACACTAATCCCAAAATGAAATAAAGAGAAAATAAAATGACAATTTTAAAAAAAGGTAAAATAGTAGTAGTAATAATACTGATTAAAAATAAAAATGTAATAATTAAAAAGGTAAAATCAAGTGAGGAAAAAAGAAAAGAAATTTAGTTTCTTAAGTAAAAAATTAAATAAAAATAAAAATGTGCAGTAGTGAAGGCCACTCACTTCCTCTACCTTTCTGTTTTGCACACCTGTTTCCTAGTTAGGACAGTATTGAAGTTCCCTGTGTTCCACTGCTTCTCAGTGTTGTAAGTCACAGTCCTGATTTTCAAGCAGGCAGTTCTTTGTTTCTTATACTCCTTTATTTGTGTTTACACAAGAGTCAATTTGTGATTCAACCCCTGAGTGGCAATGTTTCTGGATTGATCTCTGGGTCTATAAGTCCTCTCTAGCTAGTGCTTAGATTTTGTTTTCCCTGTCGCACTTAATACTGGTTTGGGGGAATGGGCTGCCCCAGAGCTGGTTCTCTGATTGTTATTCCCTGCTCTGATCCCCCGGCTCCACGGAAACAACTTTCCCCTGCAGTCTCTTAGAGTGTCCCCAATTGGGTGATCTTATGTTCTGAGCTTAGTAATCAAAGCAAGGATTTAAAGAGAAGAAAAGAAAATAAAAAAGAGCCAGAGTAAGTGTGCAACTTTTACCCTCCGGCGCTGTGCACAAGTCTGTGCAGTCTTTTTCCCCCTGGCTCTAAGTAGCTGGCATACTGTTAAAATTTTTAGGCTGCCCTTTTGTGCCCAGTTCAGCTATGGGTTACTTTTTATAGTTCTCTTCTGCTAGCAGCCCTGCGGATCCCCTTCCACATTCGTGCATCATGCTAGACCTGATGGCCACGGATTTTTGGAGGGACGCAGACTTCCCCAGATCCTCTAGCTCCCATTGTGCGTGTTTCTCTCTCCTGCCTGGATCACAGACCTCACCTTTTCCTAGGCAAAATCTGACCTTTCCCTGAGAAGGTGCAGAGCTCCTCCAAGTCCGTGTATTCACGTTGCTTGGGGTCCAGTGTTCCTGGGTTCGCAGCTGTTCCCTGGGTGTTGTAGATTCCCGGGATTTTTAGACTTCTGATAACAGCCACTCTCCCCTTCAAGATGGCATGGTCTCCACATCAGAGCTGGTTGCTCTGAGCGGGATTTCAGCAGCAGTGGAGACTGCCTGGTCAGGGGAACCCTGTCTGGCAATCCCCAGCAGTCCCTTGGAGTATAGCTGTCCTTCAACTCACAAATAAACACTCCCCATGCGACCACACACTCTTCTTTCGTTCTCTCACTCACACACTATCTTGCAGTCTGCCTTCCTGTTGGCAGACATCTTCCAAGTCTCTGAAATTCTTTTTTTAATTGTAGTAAAATATATATGTATATTTGCCATTTAAACCATTTTAAGTGTACTGTTCAGTGACATTAAGTACATTTATACTGTTGTGCAACCATCACCTCAGTCTACCTCCAGAAATGTTTAACCTTCTCAAATCAAAACTCTATACCCATTAAATAATAACTTTCCATTTACCTCTCCTCCAAGTCCCTGGTAACCACCATTGATTTCTGTCTCTATGAACTTGACTATTCTATAAATAGAATCATACATTTGTGAGTGTGTGTGTGTGTGTCTGGCTTATTTTACTTAGCATAGTGTCTTCAAGGTTCATCCATATTGTCATATCACTATGTTTAAGTGAGTCAAGAATTCCAGAACCATGGTGCAGCCACGGTGGAAAACAATATGGTGGTTCCTCAAAAAAATTAAACATAGGATTATCATATAGTGTGGCAATTTCACTTCTGGGTATATACCAAAAAGAATTGAGAGTAGGAACTTGAATAAATATAGTACACCCATGTTCATAACAGCACTATTCACAATAGTCCAAAAGTGGAAACAACCCATGACCATGAATGGATGAATAAATAAACAAAATGTGGCATTTACATACAATGGAATATTATTCAGCTAGAGCTCTTCTTATGCAATTGTCTCTTTTAATTCCCTGCAAATATAATTTGGAAGGTAATAGATTGCCCCAATGAATTTTAACTACCTTTATGTTTTCAACGAGAGGAAATAGTTTCTATGACATGTAAACATAAAGGGTTTAAAGGTCATGGGCAACAGACTGAATTAAATTTACTTTTCTTAATTTTATTAATCTGTCAGAAAATCAAACTAGCTAGTCCTATCTGAAGGCAATTAACTTGACTTCAAGCTCAAATGAACAAAAAAATTTAAAAGAAACCATTATTTCAAATATATAATTTCTAGTTTCCTATTAAAGGCAGTATTTTCCCTGTGGTTGATGCTACATGTGCCAAGCCAGTTTGTCCCATTCTAGAATGCTAAAACGAACATTTCTTTTGCAACTTCACATAATTTTTTTAGTGTTCTATTTTATTTATAGGAGGATTTTTCAAATCTTGTTCATTGTTTCCTTTATTTTTTTTCCTTTTGCTTCTAATCCTGTGACATTGGTCTGAAAAGTCAGAGCAGGAGGGATGGGAGCACCAATGAGTTTTGTGCCCAGCCTAAGCAGACCATAGTGAAGAAAGTTTGCAAACCACTCTTCTAGAGTAGGGTTTCTCAAACTGTAATGTGGTATGAAGCATCTCGGAGCCTTATTACAAGATATATTTTGATTACGCAGGTCTGGAGTGGGGCCTGATGTCCTCTGTCTCTAGTAAGCTTTCAGGTGTTGTTGATGCTGCTGGTCTTAGGCCAACATATTGAGTACCAACTCTCTAGAGGGCCCTCTCCTTACCAGGTTCAGAAAATATGTGTAATATACACTGAGTGGGCAGATTATTATGATCTCTGAATGCATAATAATCTGGCCACTCAATGTATGTATGTATGTGTGTGTGTGTGTGTATATATAATATACATATATATATATTATATATATATATATATATATATATTAGAGGCCTGGTGGATGAATTCATGCATGGGTGTGTCCGGCCAGCCTGGCCAGGGGGAGGGGACATGGGCGCGGTTGGCTGGCCTGCCTGCTGGTCGAACTCCTGGTTGAGGGGATAATTTGCATATTAGCCTTTTATTATATAGGATATACACTGAGTGGCCAGATTATTATGCATTCAGAGATCATAATAATCTGGCCACTCAGTGTATAACAACATGTAAGGCAGATAGCATAGTGGCCACGAACAATAGATCTGTGTGTTAACACTAAATGCTTTCACGCAGGTTACCTAACTTCCCTGTACTTTATTTCCCCTCATTTGTAAAGTTAGAATAATGAGTACTTTCTTCACTGGTATTATTAATTTTAACCACCCTGTTTCAAGCTCCTCTCCAACTCTACTGTCTTTGACAAGGAATACAAATGCAAAAAACCCCTACCAAAAATGAAACCAAACCAACCAACCAAACAAACAAAAAAACCAGTGCAAAAGTAATTTGACTAATTTAAGATGACTGATTGATTCTGGTTTTTCTGAAAATTTTCCATTTTTAGACTAAAAGTCCTAGGTCCCAGGAATCCATCATTCCTGGGCAATATAGAATGCTTGTTTATCTGAGTTGAATTTCCAGTTGGTGTTGAGACATGACTTTAAGTTGCTTGCTCAACAAGATAGTGAGAGGAAGAGTTTGTTTAAGTAGAGCTTCATTATTGTTGACCCTTTGTGATTGTTTTTTGCAGTGTTCAAAAGTTGAATGAGTTTCTCCTTAGTGATGAGATTGGCGATGACAGCTGGCGAACTGGTGAAAGTTCTCTTACTTTTGAGTCCTGTAAGAAGCACACTGGAGTTGTAAGTGCTTTTTCTTGTTATGGAAACTTGTGAATAGGGGATAGTCCCAAGAATGAATGATTTAAAATGGTAATGAAGAAGAAATTGTAAGCTTCACTTTAATCTATATGAAAAATGATTGACACCTGCTTCTACAACAAATCTAAAATCAGTCAATAAATGTAGGAAGCTTATCTTTATAAGTCATCAAAGAATTTTCCTGAGAGACTCGGCACATGTTTTTCTTTTATTTTAATAATCTATTTTTATATTTCAATTACAGTTGACAGTCAACATTATATTAGTTTCAGGTGTACAACATGGAGGTTAGACATTTATATAACTTACGAAGTGTTTCCCCCAATAAATCTAGTATTTACCTGGCACTATACATAATTATTATAATATTATTGACTATATTTTCTATGCTGTACTTGATATCACCAAAATAACACATGTTCAATTCAAATGGAAATTGAGAGATTGTACCCCAAGCTTTATATAAAAATAATACAAAATCAGCTTACAACTCCTGCACCATATTCTTATAATACTTTTTAGCTGTATTACACATTTTAGTTTAAAAAGTGCTTTCTGATGCATTATGTCTTTTGATTCACTTAACACTACATTATATCACCTACTGTTCTTTTTCAGGTTAATATATTGAGTTTGCATGTGATATGGCTTGAATAAAGTCAGAAAATTAGTAAGTGGCAGAGCTAGAATTAATAATGAGTATTTTAAGTCTTGAAGCAGTTTATTTATCCATTACACAAATACTTACTCAGTATCTACATAACGGTGGGAAATACGGTCAATTTTATTTTGTCATGTATTACATGTAATATGACATGGTTCATGTATTTGCCTGTGCTTCCAGACTTATTGTCTACCCTGTACTTCATGCCAAGACCTATATATGCAGCAATGAACAAGGCAGAAAAGATCCTTCTTGTCACAGAGTTTGCTTTCTTAAGGCAGGAGAAGATGCTAAACAAGTAAAAAAAAAAAAAGAGATAATTTTTGCTGAGGAAGGAAAATAAAACTATTAGAGAGTGACTGGGATACTTGAAGCAGGGTGGTAATTTCCCAGAAGGTCCCTTCGATAGCTAGCATTTGAGATGATACCTGAATGAAGAGTAGGCACCTGTCCTGCAAAGCTCTGCAAAAGAGCATTTCAGGCAGAGAACTAGCCTATGCAAAGACCCTGAGGTGGTAATTAATGTGGTATGTTCAAGGAACAGAGGAGCACTACGGTGACACCTGGTGAAGAAGGAAGAGAAAGGACAAAGTAAGAACTAGGATTAAGGGTCTTATAGATATGGAAAGATTTGGATTTTATTAGCATGTAATAGGAAACCATTAGACAGTTGCAAAGTAGGGAATGATATTAACTTGTTTATATTTCTAAAAGATCACTTTGGTACTTGGTAGAAAGTAGTCAATGGAGACAAGAGTAGAAGAGATAGATCACTAAAGAGGTCTTTATAAAATAGGAAAGAAATAATGGTCGAAATTAGTTTTTATTGCGTTTCAGTGGTCCTTGAAAGGAAGTGACCAAATTTATTTCTTTAGGCTGGGCTTACAAAGACTTGCTAATAGATTGGATGGAGGGAATGAAGGAGGAAGAGGACTCAAAGATGAGTCAGGTTATTGGTTTGACTGCTGGATAAATGGTGGAACCATTAACTGATATCCGGAGCTTGAGAAATGAGTAAGTTTGTGTTGAGGTGGAATCAAGAGGTATATTTTGCACATGATAATCTTGAGATATATATTTACATCCAAGAAGAGAAATCAGCAATTGGAGGTGTAAAGATATGAATCATTAGCCATTGGATAATATTTAAATCAATGGAACTAGACTCTTGAGAGGCATGTCTGAAAAATTATAAAGACTTTAAAATTAATATGTATTTTTATAACAGTAAAACAGAAAGGTGTTATTCTAAAGTGAGTTATGGTATAAGTTAATATTAGTTACTCATCTTACTCCTAGAGGAAAATATGAATGGATTTACCATATATGTAACCAAACCAAAATGCACATGCAATTTCCTGGCTGGAATTGACTGATGCTTGGAAAGCCTTTATCAGAAGTCAATCAATCTTAAATTTGTCTTTACATTTTGTTTAAAAATACTGAAAACAGTTAAGTTGAGCACTTGGTTATATTTAGGTTTGTTGTTATTTTTCTTTTATGAAGTTATTTTTTTTATTCTCTGTTAAGTTGTTTTATTGAGCAGGTGTGACTTTTGTCTGAGAAGGAATCACCACCCATATTTGTGGACATGCCTCAAAATGCTTGTTTGCTATTGTGTGGATATGAACACAAACAAGAACACATTATGAAGCGTCTACATTTTGAGCATTTGATTAGAACAGCCTTGTCACACTTTGGATGATAGGAGATTACCAAAGAACTCATTTCAGAGCTTTAGAGGATGAGCAGAGTGAGATGACCTTGAGAAAGGGGTTGTGGGAGGTCAAGTTTGTGGAGTTAGGGAAATCTGAAGAATCTTTTGTATGAGATGAGGGATAGAAGAAAAATTGAACTGAGAAAAGATTCTTGGAATGAAAAAAGAATCCCCTTGAAATGCATCTAATATCTTCAGGGTTATTGAAACCAGACTGGACTTCTGATGTCTTTCAGGGTCATTCATCACGGCTGATGGGCCAAACCACAAATGACAAACTTTTAAAAATGGAGTGAAAAAATCTGTGTGTTTGAAAATAACACTAATGGAAACTCCTCTTGAGAGAGCTTAAGATGCTATGTATTCTGTAAAAGCTTAGAGTTAAGTGGTTTTGGCTGTAGAATCTCCATGGAGAATTAGTGACATTCTAGAGCCAAAGTCTCTTCAAATTACATCTGTGGAACTCCGACTCAAATCTCTGTCAACACATCTCCTCCTCCCACCCTCTCCTTAGTTTCGTGAAGAACATGAAGTCATTCCTTTTGGACCTCTGGGGGCAATCCTACTATAGAATTATTCTAGAAAACATTAAATATATGTATAGGTATAGACCTATCTTATGTGGAAAATATTTTTAGCTTAAATGATAGTGACTTTCTATAGCATTTCATACAATGTACTTCTAGGGTCATCTGTGAGGACTGTGAGAAGAAAAACAAAGCTAAGATAAAATTTCATAAGCGCTCTTTTTTATTTTTTAAGTTAAAATGCATTGAGTGTTTTCTGTATGACAAAAACACTGATACTTCTTAGCGACTTTTTAATCTGTGAATTTATTTGCATGTAGCCTATTTGATGGTGTGAGATGCAGTTAATATATACCAATGATGGAAGTTGAAAGAACAGTATCTTGTTTGGATTAAGTTACTGATTATTTGAGTACATTCCTAAATCTGATAGTAAAGCTCAATGGATTTTTCAAAAAGCGAAATCTACAATTCCAGCCCCCCTCCAAGTTTAACAGTTCTAGAACCCTTTGCTTTTATATATAGTTATCAGTTTTAAAGTATATTGCTATTTAGCCTTCACAATCTCTATAAGATATTTAAATATTGAGCTTATAAACTTTTTTATATTAGAGGCTTACAGATCAGAATTTCCACCTTCTCTTTAGTCATTTGTTTTTATCCCTTGAAATTAAACTCAAAATTAGAGAATAACAAATTTATAGTTATGGCAGTTTAGGTTCATCTTAGGTACCTGAAGACTGTTTAATGTCAGCTGGCATCTTTATTATGGTCTAGAGACCCGATGCACAAAATTCGTGCAAGAGTAGGCCTTCCTTCCCCTGGCTGCTGGCACCGGCTTCCCTCCGGCCATTGGCAGGCACCTAGGACCCGGGCTTCCCTCACAGTCCCAGCTGTGTCCATAAGGTCATCTGGAAGGACATCCGGGAAGATGCCCAGTCTAATTAGCATATTATGCTTTTATTATTATAGATGCTTTAGTAATTTGACTAAGAACAATGCTATAATCCTACATACACTGAGTGGCCAGATTATTATGACCTCTGAATGCATAATAATCTGGCCACTCAGTGTTTATCCTATATAATAAAAGGCTAATATGCAAATTGTCCCCTCGACCAGGAGTTCGACCAGCAGGCAGGCTGGCCAACGGCCCATGTCCCCTCCCCCTGGCCAGGCTGGCCGGACCCCACCTATGCACGAATTCATGCACCAGGCCTCTAATATTACATATATAATATATATATGTGTGTGTGTGTATATATATATACACACACACACACACACATACACTGAGTGGCCAGATTATTATGCGTTCAGAGATCATAATAATCTGTCTATTCCATGTAATAAAAGGGTAATATGCAAATCAACCGAATGGCGGACCAACTGGTCGCTGTGATGCACACTGACCACCAGGGGGCAGACTCTCAACACAGGAGCTGCCCCCAGCCCGCAGGCCCCGATTGCCCTGCCGGTCAACCTCTCAGTCCCTTTCCCCAACAGGCAGGCTCCAATCACCCGATGGGGAACAGGGAACCAGGGATGGGAGGGGCCAGGCCAAGGCCCCTGCTGGTCACCCCACACACACAGGGTGACCGGCGGGGGGTGGGGGTGGGGCCGGTGAGCAGGGGGCGGGGGAGGCTGACCTCTTGGGCTGCCCCCCACAGTAGCTTCTCCAATGGCGAATGGGGAACCTGGGGTGGGTGGTGGCGGGGGCGGGTGGCTGCTGGCAGCCAGGGAAGATGTCCCTGATTGCAGGCCAGGCCTAGGGACCATACCTGTGCATGAATTTTGTGTGCTGGGCCTCTAGTATTTGATAAAGACCAGATCATTTTACAATGCTTGTGGGGTTTCCTTATGAAATAATATGCATGTTTTGGGGAAAAATTCCTAGTTCTTTATACCTTTTCTCACTCCACAATGGATCCTCAGGTGATATTAACCCGATCTGATTTAAGTGAGTATGTGAGATTCAAAATCCTCATGATGCAGAGTGTTGGAACATTTACGAGCCTGGTAGCCTAACAAGCAGATTCGGGTTTAACATGAATTAGTGTGTTTGCCTTTTGACATGACACACAGTTCTTTATTGCCTGGGTATATTCATCCAATGGCTGGAGAAAAGATATCCAAAACCTAGCTTGGGGTTTGGCACTTTAACTTCCATCATTTTGCAAGTCACATATCTTTGTGTTTTCATTTTTCTTGAAAAGCTGTGAATTAAACTTAAAATTATAGCTTAACACTTTTCCATTATAATTTGCCCTTTTTGTGGGGGGAGGGAGAAACCAGTGAAATAATTTAAATATTACATTTGCTTGTTTCTTTTTCTTGGAATTCAAGTGGAGAAGTAGCAATGTGAGTTCAGTCAAACCTCAATTTTTTCATAAAGCTTCAATTTGTGTTCTTTTCTATTTGGAATGCAACAGCCAAAAACTATAAACAGGAAACAGCCTGGAAGATATCACCTGGACAGCTATGAGCAATCAACACGACATCTACGTCCTGCAGAGTCAGAGGATATTGCAATAAAGGTTATTCTATTTCCTGGATTCTTACACGAATAGGAACATTAATGTTATGGTGACGTTCAGCAAAGGTGTCCTGAAACATGTTTTTAAAGTCTCTTTATAATCACTAATCTTAAAACAGTTAAAAAAATATTCTGATGAGTTTAGAATTCTCAGTTCTTCCTGACCTCCCAACCAGTTTTGCCTGGGCAGTATGTTTTAATAGAGTGAGAACAAGCCTTTCTCCTGAATCAGCATTAGAAGTTAGTATCCAACATCATTCCCTTCATACAGCTTATGTACCAAGTAAATTGATTTATAGAGAACACCAATATTTCAAATCCAGTTTTTAAGGAAATAAATGAGATAGTATCTTCAACCAGGAAAAGTTTAGACCAGTGCTGCATGCATTCCCCAGTTTCCCAGTGCTGATCTAATTTTAAACTCAGCTGTGGTGGGTACTCTCCCCAGCCACATATTGCTTAGATAGGACAGGCTACCAGAATAATACAGGCTGAGGGCTGTTAGTTTGGATAAGCCCTAGGGAGGGGTCAGTGCTGAGTAGGGACTAGAACAGATGCTTGCAGCAGTCAAAGCCTCTGGACTTCGGAGCCACCAGAGTCCAGGAAACTAGTCCTTTTAGAAAACTAGCTGCTTTGGCTGCCCCAGACTATCCAACTCCATGCACTGCCCAGCCAATCAGAGAGCGGGGGAGGCTCATTGGAGTGTATAGTAGAGACAAAGGCTACCTTTAATTCTTTTCTCATTCCTTATTGCTTGACACAATACCTGTCCTACAATAATCACTTACAAAATTTGAACAAATGTGTTAGTGGATGGAATAAGCCTATGAGAGCCCTACCTCTGCCATTAATTTGATGTGTGACTTTGGGGAAAATTACTTTGCCTCTCTGAGCCATGGTTTGTCCATCTTGAGGTGAAGATGCCTGTTTAGTATGGTTGTTTTGAGGATAAAATGTGTTACCTGTGAATTAGAAAGAACTGTAGTGACTCTTAAGCTTGGCTATATGTTAGAATATCCTAGAAAGCTTTAAATATGTATAAAACACATGTACACCATTTAAAAATAATTCTAGTAGTTTTATAGGCAATTATAATGTATAAGTAGGTTATGTGAACTACTAGGTTATGAAAAATAAGTAATGAGAGACTAGAAAGGATCCTCTGTGCTGCTAATTTTTAACTATGCTGAGATAAATAAGTGCATTAGTGAATAAGGAAATAGGGTTAGTTTTTTTAATTGACATTTTCTATACAAGATAGTAGGAATCTAAAAGTATGTATTTTCTATGTGCCTTTTAGATTTGTTTTTATTCTGAGTGTAAAAACAGGAGGCTATTATTTTCCCCCCAAAGTTGACACTTCCTGCACTAATAAATAAATAAATAATAAAAAACAAACTAAGAAAATCTACCAAAAAAAAAAAAAATCTCAGAAACCCCCTTTATAAATGGCCTAGAGTCTGCTATGCCTCTGAGTCGCCACTACAGTTTCAAGCCCACCTTCAAGCCCAAATTAATTGTTTACTTATGACAATAATTCCCAACTTGGTAATAACTCATTTGTCTTCTTGAAATATTTTTATTGAGAAATAAAACATATATGTACCATTAAATGAAAAAGTAAACAGCTATGCAGCCACCACCAAGTAAAGAATGTCAGCTCCCTCTGAAGGTCCCCAACACAGACATTGCTGCGCTCATATCTCTCCCCTTTTTCCCCACCACTGTGGCACCAGCTGTTATGTGCTCGATATATGTACTTAAACACACTCATATCCTGTAAAATAGGTAGTGTTGTTATGAGCATCTTGTGCTTTCAGTTTCCTGAAATGGTTTATGATGGTGTGCCCCTCCTACCTACACTATTGTACTCTGTAGCATGCATCGCTGTGTTTTGCTTATCCCCTAGTGATGAACACTGGCTTTGCCTCCATCTTCCCTCTATCATAAATCATTCTATGATGATCATTTTTGCACCTATTCTTTCATGAACCTTTGCAAAGGTTTATGTGTTAGCTGCACTCCCTCCTTCCTTGGAGATTCAGGGACCTGTTTTCTAGTTCATCTTTTTACCTTAGTTGGTGCACGCATGCATGTGATTTAAACTTCCAAGTATGCAGCCTATCTCGTATCCCAGTCCAGAAATCCCTTAAATCTACTTCCACAGCTGCACCTGTGCTCACATTTGGCCACATCCTGGGGCTGTTGCTCCTCTGAAGTCTTAAAAGTTTTAGTACAGTCAGTCACATCAGATCCTACCCTCTCAGGCCTTCACCTTCACTGATACTGGTTTTAAACCTCATTGCAACCTCCAGTAACTTGAGCCCCTTTCTTTTCTCCCAGTCCTTCAGCACCTTTCTGTAAGCAATCCCAACCTCATGCCTTCTACACTCCTTTAAGCAGGCTGCTGAGTACTATGGAGAAAATGATCCAAGTTGGCCTAACCACAGATTTATTATCTCCAACCTCAGCTGATGCTCAGTAGTTCTTGGCAATTCTTTTGCATGCCTCTCATCAGCATTATTTTCCATAATCTACAGTAGCTCTGGAATGGTCACCACTCTCTTCCCCTCTCCTGTCTTTCCTTTTGCACCCTCTTTGTGCAGATAACCTTCACTCACAATTCACTGGATGCATAAAGGTTGTCATGTAGAGCCTCTCAGTTCCATGCTAACCCTCTTCCAAACCATCTATGTCTGCATCTCTTTTAGCCTCTTTGCTTATTCTCTTAGAGAAAGAGAGCCCTCAGCTTCTGAGTTTGTATAATTTCTTTGAACTTTGGTTGTCATTTAGGCAAAGTATCTGAAACCCCTGTCCCAGCCACCTTTCTTATTCCCACACTATGTTTCATAGTTTTTGATTCTGCACCTATTCTTATTGTAGTTCTTACACAGAAAGGCCTTCATTCAAATTCAATGTCTTTTCTTAAACTAGTTAAAAGGCTTCCTCTTCTGCAAGTTTTTTTTACCCATTTCAGACATAAATGATTTTCTTCCTGAACTGCTGTTGCACTTACTGTCTGTTTGTCCCATCTGCTTATTACTTAGCCCATAGTGTCTTACATTACACTTATATCCATGATTTTTTTAAATTGTCACCTTAGGATATGTTATTTATTTATTTATTTATTTACTTACTTACTTATTTATAGGCAGGGAAAGAGAGAGAGGGGGAGAGAGAGAAACATCTATGTAAGAGAAACATCCATCAGTCGCCTCCAATACACTCCCTGGCTGGGATCAAACCCGCAACCTTTTGGTGTATAGGACAGTGCTCCAACCAACTGAGCCGCCCAGCCAGGGCCACCCATTGTTTTTATACTCACCTGATAATAAGATCATAGGGTAGGGAGGCTGCATTATACCTTCTTTGTAGCCTACATCACTTCAGACAGAGTGCAGGCTCAGCAAATATTTGTAAAGTAATCAATAACTTAGCCCTTCCCTGCCACCAGCTTTCCAGGACTAATTTTATGCATATCTATGCGATGGATATTTCATACATACTAGTAAATGCCACACATTTGCAAGCTAGAGAAAACCTATTTGGAAGAACACAATCTACCCTTTTTAAACAACTTTTTCACTCTTCAAGTTGTTTTATGGAGATTTTTTAGGGATATATTTGGTAACAATTTAGACATCAATCTATTTTGCAAAATTCTGAAAAATAATGTGTTTAGAAAATTCATAATATGTGGTTTTGAAACAAAATATTAATTTATGAGCAAGGTATGGCATACTTTAATTTTCTCAATTTTTTGGACATTTCCCCTCCCTTCAACTCTCTATTCACCTTCTCAATCTTTGGGTTCTGTCATATCTCTTTTGTTACCCATTATTGTAACTATTAAAACTACCAAGTCCACTTGAAGTCTGCTAAAAGAAGTAGATTGCCAAAATAAAATAATAACAAAAATAAAATAAAAAGATTGCTTTGGATAGTTCTAAGTCTTGTGATTTTTCTGGTTGTTGAGGTTTATACATAACCCCCCAAGCAATGTTGCCTTATTTCTGTGCTTTATTCCTTTGTCCTCTTTACTCTTTTTTTAATTATTGTTTAAAGTATTAAGTATAGTATCACATATGTCTCCTTTTCCCCCCATTGACCTTCCTCTGGCCACCCTCACCCCCCAGTACATGCCCCCATCCCTTAATGTCTGTGTCCATTGGTTATGTTTATATGCATGCATACACGTCCTTTGGTTGATTTCTTCCACTCTCCCAATCTCCATCTTTCCACTGAAGTTTGAGACTGTTCAATGCTTCTCTGTCTCTGTACCTATTTTTGTTCATTTCTACGAATAACAATGAATCCTTATAGTTCAAGAAACTCATTTATTAGAAAACCTTTCTCCTCATGTAACATTAAAAAAAGAAAGAACTACAAATTATTCCAACCAAATTATTTCAGAGAGGAGGGAGAGGGAGAGAGAGAGAAATATCAATGATGACAGAGAATCACTGATCAGCAGCCTCCAGCACAACCCCTACTAGGGATTGAGCTCACAACTGGGCATGTGCCCTTGACTGGGATTGAACCAGGCACCCTTCAGTCTGCAGGCCAAAGCTCTATCCACTGAGCCAAACCGGCTGGGGCTGTAGTTATTTCTGTTCTTTAATTTGCATCACCAAGATCCTAGGAATTGCCTAGTAGTGAGAAAAAAAATGAAGAGTGCTACTTGGAAAATATTTGGGAGGATTGCTTTTTAAGACTGCTCACATGAAAATGGCCCAGTAATCCCAAATTTTTGCATTCTTCATAATGTCATTAATTCAGAGAGCCTCCTTTGATGTCCATTCTTATTTGTTTTTCACTTATAACTCTTAAGTATTAATAACTCTGCATCAAAATTTCACCACTGTGTGTTCTATATTGTATTGAAAGTCTGCCAGTGCTTTATAAAGAAAATTTATTTTAATTGGAATTATTTTTTAATGCCACATATTTACATAATTTTATAATTTAATTTTTGTATTCTTATTTTCTAGGTCACAAATGGGTACTTTTCATGGGGCAGTGGCTTAGCTACATTATCCAATATAAATATTCGAATTCCAACAGGTAAGCATCATTTGATTGTTAATTATCACTGCCATGGGTTTCCAAGATAATTGAGCTTAACAAAAAGATTTTTTAAATTCATAAACATTATTTATTTTCATCATGGAGCTCATGAGTCACTGTATCACTGTGGGAATAACTGGAAATGATGAGACTTGCTGTATACTGCTGAGTGTAGATCTTTGAACAAGTTATTTACTGTACAAATTAACTGTGGTCAGTTCATTTGTTGATTTGACCCATTTGAATAATGGGGTTGTTGATTTCTCATTTCATTTGAGAAAGGATTTAAAAAAAAGAGTTTATGAGAAAATTATTATTTTTTTTTACCCCTAAGGAGGACTGATAAAGTTTTCAAGACATTCAAGGCTGAAATACACAATAATTTGTATTTAAAATGTCTGGGTAGTTGAATAGAAATATATATATTTTTTACCTCATCTGATGGTCAGTAGCTTGGGATTTTTCAATAATATGTGCAAATCAATATAAGAAATTGGAGAAGACATTAACAGCCCAAATCACTCATCCCAATGATCAATTTTAGTGAAAACTGCCTTTTTCTCCTGGATGAATTGAAATATAAAGTTAAAACTAATCTAAATTATTTAGGCAACCATTTCAATGCTCTGTTCATCAATGTTAGCTATTCTTATAGCTTGAAAAATAATAAATCAAGACCTATATCTTTTAATTTTTCTTCCTTTTTTCAAAAAACTTACATATTAGAACAGAGAGGGTCAGACCTGCATTGCCACCATGTGCCCACCATCCAGGTATCATTGCTGACATGTACACCTAAGGAACTGTTTGACATTGAAACGGGGACTCAGAACTGTTGGACATTGAAATTGGGACCCAAACATTTTTTGTTATTATATGTTTATTTCTAGTCTGCAGAGGCAAGATTTTTTAAAGGAAAGAAATGGGGGGAAAAATAGATACAGAGGCAAAGAAGCATTGAACAGACTGTCAAACTACAGCGAGAAGGCAGGGGAAGTTGGGTGTGGGGGGCTGTAAGAGATCAACCGAAGGACTTGTACGCATGCATATAAGCATAACCAATGGATATAAGACACTGGGGTGGGGGGCGGTGGGGGGCGGTGGGGGGCAGGTGAAGGCATGTACTGAGGGGTAGGGGAGGCCAGGGGGCAGGTCAATGGGGGGGGGGAAGGAGACATATGTACTACTATTTGTAATACTTCAAACAATAAAAATAAATAAATTAAAAAAAAACACACAAAAAAACTTATATTAGAGAAAGGAGCTGTTAGAATACCTTATTGCCAGAGACCAAAACTGAGCCGTTGATTGTGAAATGTTGACCTTTTCTAAATGTATTTTGGCCTTATTTTACAAAGAGAATTCCATTTCATTCTGTTATTATCCTTTGTTCATTTCTCTAGGTCAGTTAACCATGATTGTGGGCCAAGTGGGATGTGGGAAGTCCTCTCTTCTCCTTGCGATCCTAGGTGAGATGCAGGCACTGGAAGGAAAAGTTCACTGGAGCAAGTATGTGCAGTTTAAATTAGTGTCTATTGTTCTATCACACATTTGATGATCTTCTAAGGGAAGAAATTAAAGCAATAAATTTCCATGATAGGAGTCGGAACACAGCTATTTATTTATTTATTTGTTTGTTTATTTAAATTTGTGGAAACCTTAAATGTCATAAATTAAGAATTACAAAGCAATTTTATAGGTGTTTATAATAGTATAAACTAGTATGTTGCTGAGATAAACGTAAGATTAAGATTGTAAAGATAGATTTTTAAAATTAAATGGATAACGAAGAAATAATTTAAAAATTCAGCGTGCAATAAAAGAAGGTATGGAAAACTTGCATTATGTATAAAGCTTAAATGCAAACAGAGCCTTAATGGTTCAATGTTCAGAGAAGAAATATGAAATAGTCTTTTCCAGAATCTTCATAAGGGGCTGAGAAATCAGTCACTTCTCTTCATACTCAATTTAAATGAGACACTAGAAGTACCTAGTTAGAGATATAAATAGATAAGACTAGTCTGTTGTGTACCCCTAAAGACATGAAAAAGGAAGTATATAGCATGGTGCTTCTTCTGTATATTTGAATGGTTGGCTTGGTGTCTTCAAAGCACATTGCAGTAATAAAGTGCCTCAGAACCGTAGTATTATCTACCTACTAGACTCCCCATAAACAGTTATGAACACATCGCTTACAGCTTATCTAAGAAGTTGGATTGTTGACCAGTGTAACTCTGGGGACATTGGGTAAGGTCTGGAGATGTTTTTGGCTGTCACAAAGGGAAATTAGGCTACTACTGATCTCGTTAGTAGAGGCCAGGGATGCTGCCAAACAACCTACAACGCACAGGACAACCCCCATTCCCACCCCCCAAGAGAAATTATCTGGCCCCAAATGTCAGTTGTGCCAAGACGGGAAACCTTGCTCTATACCTACAGATGTTCTTTAATTTCATTTTGTACTCACCATTCTGCATTCTATATGGCTTAGTCTGCTGTTCACATACACAGACATCTCTCAAGAATAAGTAAAGACTATTTAAGGGCATTTTAAGAATAGATTCTATTTTAAACTCCAATTAAGAGAAGGAATTGTTTGGATGTGAAATTTGAACTGGAAACAATAGAACTCATAAATCCTATTTTGGGTATTATTGGCAAAAGGAGGCTGAGAAATGTTGAGTGTACATTTTATTTCTGTTGGGCACATTTAACAGATAGTATACATGAAACAGTTTTGTGAATATTCATCAGTGAACTTGGTAAATAATGGCTACCTGGAGTTTGCTTCATGACAAGTTCCTGCCGATCACCAAGGTCAGGCACCAGGCAGTGCTTGCCCTGCCACCATCACCGTCCATCTTGCATGAGTATAGGTTTTGAGAAACAGGCCTTCTTGGATTAAGTTATATTGTGTGATGTGTACAGTCATAATCAAGTTACTTGGGTTTTATTTTTACCTTGTTTCACTGCCATTAAAACAGAGAGAAAGAATAAGAGATGGTGACAGAAAAAAACTTGAGATTCTATTTTCATACCTCTGGGATGTTCTCCTTATCTAGTCTTCTCCAGTGTTAGATTCCAGCTATACTTGGGCCAAATTGACTCCCAATGTCATCATTAAGAATTATTATAATTTTTTAATGGATAAATAAATGATATGGGAATCAGGAAAGTATTTTACAAGACCCAATTATTTATTTTCTGCATTCCTAAGTAAGATATCCTATCTCATTTCATAAAGTTTGTGAATTATTATATTTAAAATTACATAGTCTAATAAATATTTAAAAAGAGATAAAAGTATCAACAGGAAAATAAGGGTTACGTAAAAATCTGAGGAATTAATAGCTAGAAATGCATGCACCAGAGTCCATTATAAAATATGGGCCACAAATTCCACTCTGAGCTTCATGAAAGCTAGGCCAAGGGGGGAATAAAAAATAGAAACATACATTTACTCAATAAAGGTTAAGATATTTTTTTGGAAAGAAATCTCTCCCATGGATTCTAATTTAAAAAACTAATAAGAGGTTATATCTTAGAGAAAGAGCCTATATGGTAAAGGTGTAAGAAAGGATTTAAGATAATTCTAAGTATTTATATAATTTCTATAATTTACAAATCATCTTTTTATGAATACTTAATAGACAATAATCCCATCTCTGAATGGCAGAAGAACAAACATTTTCTTTAAAAAATGTTTGTGTTGGCTCAGATACACACACAACTTAGAAACTAAACCTTTAAAAGTTTTGATAAGCTAACACTAGTCCATTTTTCTTTAATTACAAAGAGTACTTAATTTTCCTCCATGGTATCTTTAATAGCTGATAAACATATTTTTAATCAGGAATATTCAGAGAATACTGACCTTTTTTTAAGGAGTTATTTGTAATTACTCTTCATTTCAGAAAAAAAGCTATTGTGACATTATGTATAGTCAAAACTGTTGTGACATTATGTATAGTCAAAGGCATATAAATGTTATGAAAACAAGACTAATTTAGAAATTATCAATACTGCTAGGCTGCTGATGTGCAAATGCTAAGAAAAAAGTACTTTATTACAGCAGGCTAGATTTCTGATATTTTTCAAAGCTCAAAAAATAAAAAAAGCAAAACAATAAGGTGAATGCTATGGTAAGGCACCCAGTGCATTGCTGTCATAGTTGCATCATTGCTCGTATCTCTGGTTGTATGAATTAAATGTGTCCTCATAGAACGGCATGAGCAAAGAGCAATAAAGTACTCTGCCCTCTGGCAGAGCTAAATATTTACTTTGGGCAGGAGAGAAGGTACTGCTGCTCATGCAAGACCTATGTGGGTAGAACCTGGTACACAGCAAAGACATCTGTAGATGTTTCCTTGGAAATTGCTACTTTTGACCTAGTCTGACATCTTGTAGCCCCATAAGAGAAAGGTGAAAGAGAGGAAGAAGTGACTGTCAGAATGCCTGGGTTCTTACTCCTGCATCGAGGGGTTCTCTTTTTTCGTTTCAAAGCAAATGTTCTGCCTGCCAGAAGTTGTCCTTTCCTAAATGTCATGATAAACAATGGTTTCCTACCTGTATCTTAGGAGCTAGGACTCAAGCTTTACCTGATGGATGGTTCCAGTGAGAGAGTCCAGAATGTATAATACTGGTGCTAATCATGTGAAGCAGAACCATCATTTATCTTTGCTTTCCCTTTCTTTCCCCTTTCCACTCGTCATGCCATCAGCCAGCCTATGATCAGGCCCCATCTGTCCTGATGTTCCATCCTCTTATGTCTTCATTAATCAACTTTGTATTCATGGCTCAGTTATTCTAAGACTGGTGAATTGAGGAGTTACTCCTTTTGATGGGACTTTACCTGGCATGAAGGAATAATAACACATGGAGTCAGCTTTTCTGTATCAGATAGCATTGTTGTGTCCACTTCTGGCTCTCCTTCCAAACACTGTTTCTGTTTTAGCCTTGTAAAAGTCACTATTTCCATTTCATAAGGTATCAACCATGATACTTGGAAGTGGCTAGAACACTGGGTTTAACTTTTACTCTTGAAGAAAAATACACACACCTTCTGCATGCAGAAGTGAAATCGTATGCCATTTTTCCAGAAGAAGATTTTCCATCTGACCTCTTTGCTTTCTCTTGTTGCCTTCAGTGATGGTAACTACCACACTGAGTGGTGGAAGACGAGTCTGGATGTGCCCAGTGATTTTCTTGTAATAAAATATGAACTCATGTTGGAATTAATAGCTAACTCTATTTATTTTGGAAGATAAAAAAATAACCTTCCACAACTGAATTTGATTAAACATGTTGCTATGAGAAAGAGTTAGTAGGTGATCTCTAGAAGTTAAGGACTATGTCATTATTCGTGGAAAACGTTAGTGAAAGAACAGGGTAATTTTTATTTGTTTTTGTGAGATTATTACCAGCAAATGGATATATATCTACTTTTCTTTCTTCCTCTGAAACTAGTATATGATATTTAACTTTTACACTTAAAGGAAAATATACATAAATCCTGCAGGGGAAGTCTTCAGAAATGAAGATCTAGTATATGCTGTCTTGTCTAATTCAGGACACTATTACATTAATTAACCCTTCTTTCTTATATGTCTTTAATTTCTTGCTATTTCATTATGCCCCATTTTAAGAAAAGGTCTTGCTGATTTCTCAAATAATGGGCATTTCTCTTTTTAAGAGAGGAATCTGCCCATACTTAACCTCCTCACTTTCCTTTTACTCAGTGCATTGCAGTCTGGCTGAGAAGTTCTCACCAAGGCCTGCCTAAGTGCTTTGTTCTCAATCCTACTTAACTTCTCCATAGCTTTTGAAACTGTTCACCACTGATCACTCCTTGAAATCAACTGGTGTTTTGATTTCCATGACACTTTCATTTATTCATTTATTAAAAATATGTATGGCACACCTATAACATGCAAATCATTATATTAGTTGTTGGAGGTAAATAACTGAACAAGGGAAGGCAGTCCCTATTTTCATAAAGTTTACTGTTTGCCAGGAAAGGCCATGCTATATAATAAAAGCCTAGGTGGCGTCACACGATGTCGTCATAAGACGGCCACCACAAGATGGCCAGCAGGGGAGGGCAGTATTGGGAGATCAGGCCGGCAGGGGAGGGCAGTTGGAGTGAACAGGCCACCAGGGTAGGGCAGTTGGGGGTGATCAGGCTGGTAGGGAAGGGCAGTTGGGGGTAAACAGGCCAGCAGGGGAAGGCAGTTGGGAGCAATTTGGTTGGCAGAGGAGGGCAGTTGGGGGCGAACGGGCCAGCAGGGGAGAGGTTAGGCATCGATCAGGCTGGCAGGGGAGTGGTTAGGGACAATCAAGCAGGCAGGCAGGTGAGCAGTTAGAAGCCAGCAGTCCTGGATTGTGAGAGGGGATGTCCCTGTGGGATTGGGCCTAAACCAGCAGTTGGACACCCCCCAAGGCGTCCCAGATTGGATAGGGTGCAGGATAGGCTGAGGGTCAACCCCCTCTTCTGTGCACGAATTTTGTGCACCGGGCCTCTAGTAAGGAAATAAGAAAATACTTTCATAATTAATTATTTGGTTCAATTTTTATGAATGCCAAGAAAAATATGTGCATGGTTTTATAAGAAAAAAATAATAGGAGGAAGAATAAATGAATGATACTTGAACTTATATTTTAAGGATAAGCCAAAATTAATGTGTCCAAAAGCCAGGATCTGAAATAGAAATGAAGATGAAAAGTGGGAAAAACATTCTAATTCTTCAATTTTTCTGCAGTCTACTGTAGGATCCTCTTCATTTCTTAGCTCTTAAATTATTTTCTTAACTTCAGCTACTTTGAAAATGTGAATAACATACCATTTCTGACCAAGATCTTTCTTTTGAAGACCGAACAGCAGCTCTAAAAAGTCTTATGTAAGCTGCAAATTCAACACATCCAAAGCAAGCTCATATATCTCATATCTCCAAAACCTGCTTCTACTGTACCTTGGTAGGGGTGTGTCCCCACCCCTGAAATCGGTTGGTGGGCGCCGAAGACAGAACTCAAAGATTCAACCTAACTTCTTTTCTCTCTCTCCATTACCTTAAAAAAATGCAACCAATCACTTTTCTTATGTCTGTCCTTAACATTTCTATGTGTGTTTTAATATTTTTAGTTTAAGTAGTTATCATTTATGTGAACTACTTACTCTAATATAACCCCTTCACCTTTCTTCACACCATTGCAAGATGTACCTTTTTGAGATGCAAATCTGATTATTTCTGTGATATAATTTATTTTATTATATGTAAAAGTAACATTCTAGAGACCTTTGCATACTACTTCAGGATCTTTCATGATCTGGTTCCCGATTAACTTTTTAAACTCATATCCTGCCACTCTACCCACCTTCACCAATTTGCTCCAGAAACTCTGAACTGCAGGTAGTTCTCAAATGTGCATACTGTGTATGTAATACTTTGGCCCAGATTGGTGGCCTTAGGATAGCTAATTTAGGAATTTAAATAGATTAAATTTGAAATTTTAAAAGTAAAGAAGCCTTGGATATATTGAATTCTTATGCAGACTAGGAAACTATTCTAGAGAAATTACCTAAATTTATACAACTAGTTGGAGCAGAGTTGGAGCTAGAACCCAGGTCATTGTATGAATCCAAATTTTGTATGAAAAAAACAGTGGTATCTATCTTTTGGAAGCTTACTAAGTAATTATTTTCTAACCAATTAAGACATTAAAAATATCATTTATCTTATTTGTCTTTGAAACTAATATAAAAAAACCATTTCGGAAATGTAGCTGCTTAATGTGTACAATGTTTATTTGATCTCTTACTCGATATGTGCAGACAGTCATTCTGTATTTATATTTCATAATTAATGAACATTGTTTGCCATACTTGCAGTGTAAATGAATCTGAACCTTCTTTTGAAGCAACCAGAAGGTATTATTTCTATTTTAATCTGCATTTAATAAGAATAACTTCCTTCCTCAGACTTTACTTGATAATCTCTTGCTCCTATTCATTTTGTTCATTCTGATGATGTATAAAATTATTTATTAAAATGTGCTAGAATATTTCCAATAGCAGTGGTTCCCAACATTTGCAGGCTGCTGAAAGAATTAATTTGCCAAAATGGTCCATTGTGTCCACTGTTTTCCTTCAGTGAGTCACATATGTCTCAACTTTGGCTGAAACTCAATCTGTTGTTAGCAAACTGGGTTTGGGATTTCATAAAATGGCAAAAGGGGTTGGGGAGAGGTAGAAGAGAGTAAAGGGGGAGTGATAAATTATGACATAAGGAGACTTTAGGTGCTGAACACACAATGCACTATACAGATGATGTATTATAGAATTGTACATCTGAAACCTATATAATTTTATTAACCAATGTCACCCTGCTACATTCAGTAGAAATGCAACAACTAATACATATATTGTTTATGAGTTAAACAGTGATGGAATCTGTGAATAAGGTAGAGATGGAGAGCCAAGTGCTTCAGGTATTTAAAAAAGAAAAACAATCACTTAGAGGACTTGAGGGAAGGGGAAGCAGACATGTCAGTAGTTGGGAACCACTGTTTTGCTGCACATATGGTTATCTAAAAGACCATTAGCATATGTATATTATGTCTTCTAAACTCCTAGACATGTTTCTGGTTAATCCCTGAGCATTTCTAACTACTCTTTTTCTTAACCTTACTCTCTTTTAACCTTAATTCCTTTATTAGTACTTACAGACCATAAACTAACTGTGGACCAGTGACCCCTTCCCTGCCCCAATCCCATCATCTTCTTTATCTTCAACTCACATGCATTTTCCTAATTATTGCAAATTAAATTCTGAGATATAGATCTGCTAGAATTTGCAAGCCAAAAAAGGGGGAGGGGGAGAGGGCGAGAGGGTTATCATTTTTAAAAAATAAACTGTTTAAGTATCTATTGAAATACGTAGTTTTTAGGTGTATATGTATTTCAATATTGAAATGGACTCCTCAAGATAGTATTCTTTGCTTTGAAATATCTATTATCTATTGCCTTAAATGTGTTAATGTGACTAAGCCACAAACACATACTATAATTATAGTATCAATTCACATTTTAAGGTCTACATATAAAATGTATAGTTATGTAAAGTGCTTTTAATACAAATTAAAATATCTGTGGCTGTGAGAAAGTGAACTGTTATCTTTATTTAAAAAATATACTCATTTTAGAAAAGAAATTTTTAATTAATAATTTCTACTTTAAAACACTTCTTTATCATAGCAAAATCAAATTTCACACATTGTGTGACATTTTGATAAAATTCTAATCCCTTGAATTCTTTAACCATTCATTAATCAAGTTGTTGATTATTAAAATGTTCTCTTTTAGGAGTTTTCCATTTCTGTGTTTGCAATATTTTATTTCACTTAATTACACTAAAATACACATACAGCATAGCACCCTTGAATAATTTTGTTGTACTGTTTTTCTTTTCCATTTTCCAGTAGGAGCAGGTATTCTGTGGCTTATGCAGCACAAAAGCCTTGGTTATTAAATGCAACAGTAGAAGAAAATATTACCTTTGGAAGTCCTTTCAACAAACAGAGGTAATTTTGAATGTATAAAATCTAGAACTAAAATGAGCAACTATTTCGAACCCTTATATTTGGTCCACATTGCTGGAATCTTTACACGGGGAGTTCCTTTCCTTTCTGCTTGACCTCCTTCCAACCACATCACCAGGTCCTTTATAAAAATTTATTTATTTTTATTTTATTGATTTTAGAGAGGAAGGGAGAGAGAGATGGAACATCAATGATAAGAGAGAATCATTGATCGGCTGCCTCCTGCATGCCCCACACTGGGGATTGAGCCCACAAACCAGGCATATGCCCCGACCAGGAATCAAACTCTGACCTCAACCACTGAGCCACACTGGCTGGACATCACCAGGTCTTTTGATTCAACTTTTTTAAGAGAAAGTCTCATTGGAAGTTTCAGGCCATTATGTGTACATTTACTGAGAACGGTTTGTACACCAAAATTAAACAGCCGAAAATGCAGTGTGTATGTATATATGTGCGGTGGGGAGGGGTGGTGGTGGTGGTGGTAAGGTTATTGGTAAGCAAAAGGAAAAACCCAACTAAGCAACAAAAGGAATGTTAACTTTGGAAAAAAGAGGGAGACTGTGGGATCTTTTAATATCACTGGAGTGTTCAAAGCTATGACCTTTTCCTTAAGCCACTCTCACAAGGGTGAGTCTTAAGACCCCAAAACTGGGTCTTGAAAATTAAGGAGAATTAGGTAGGGGAGAAGCACGAGGAAGGGGGCAGGAAGAGGAAATAGAGTGTGTAGGAGGAAGAACCCAAATGGCATGGGGTCTGTTTGGGGCCTGGGAACAGACCAAACAGAAAGGGATTAGGGGATAATGACAGTGGGAAACCAGATTGTAAAGGAAGGCTGAGACAAGGTAGTGGTACGCCCTGAAATACAATTGGATGTAATTGTGTGCATTCTGAGGAGGCACAGCACGTTTTAGAAAGGGAAATAATAAGGTGAATCTGATATTAATCTGGCAGATATAATGACATATATATGGGATGAATCTGAATTAAAAACAATGAAACATTTAGAAGACTGTTAGAATAATTACCCAGGTATGTAGTATTTGTTGCCTGCATCTGGGGGTGACTAGAAAACCGGAAAAGAAGAGGTGGTTACAGAAAACCATTCTAGAAAAAGAATGGACAGATATGAGCAGGGAGAAGAAGAGGGAAGAATAAAAAATGACTTGAATATTTTAAGACTAGGTGATTGAGAAAATGAAACCATTGATATTTTTTCCAACACTTTCAAACCCTCTGCTTCCCTATACTTCCAATCCATTCGATCTCCAGTCCCAGCCTTAGATAAATTTGAATACTGTCAATCTTCTTCATCTGTTTGCTCTTCCTTCAGCATGCGTGATTACTACGCACAGACACCCACCCAAAACCTGTGACTTAGTCCTCATGAGCCTCCTGTTGTCTGTCATGTGCACCGTAAACTCATTTGTCTTTGTACAGTTTTTTAAGCTTCTTTTCTCTCATATCTTGACAAATTATGACTCATCTTGCTGGATATTATTTACACCTTGCTTCCTCTGCAAAGATGTCACTAACTTCTCAGAATGGTGAGTCATTTCATTCTATGTATTCTAGGAACACCTAACAAGGTACATTTTTATTATATGTTTCTGTATCAGTCTTGTTCTCCACTTACTAGCTTTGTAAGCATGAGAACCAATACCTATTTTGGTTCTCATGCTTACAAAGTATTTATCTCTGTATCAACAAATTTAGAGTAGAGGCTCATGTTCCTAATTGCTCAATAAATGGCCCATTTCAGCCTCCAAGATATTGAACTTGGGACTTCACTTATGGGCAGCATATTAATAGTGTTCTAAAAATTCAACATCATTTCTTCTAAAGGTATAAAGCCGTCACAGATGCCTGTTCTCTTCAGCCAGATATTGACTTACTACCATTTGGAGACCAAACTGAAATTGGAGAGAGGGTGAGCTATGTATAGTTTGATTAAATGATGAAAAAAAAATCTAGAAAAGCCTTTTGGTTTCCTTTAATCTTTAATGGAGCATAATAAAATCTGAGAGGTTAAAATTTGTATGTTGCCCTAGTGACAAGTTCCAGAAACAGGAATACAGGAGCTCTTTGATGCCATTCTCTCTTAAGCGTTTGTTGAGTAACCACCATATACTTAACATTGTGCTGGCCACTTGAGAGTTCACAAGGAAAATAGAGCAGTTCCTGCCTTTGATCAAATGTATTTTTACTTTCTTGAAGTTTACTTTAAATTGATTTGGAAACTGAGATTGCTTTTGACAACTTCTTCTACTCTTGTCAACATTGATTTATTCTTGTTAACGTGTTCTTTGTTTTATTTTTTTTAAGTGTGTGTAAACATGTTTTGCATTGATGTTTTACCATTCTGACCAACTGAAAAATATTTATACCTTTATGTAATCTTTATCACAATGTTCGGCTAAAATTGTTATAGGCGTCAAGTATTTTGCAAAAGATTTTATATATGCTACCTGCATATTGAAGCTGAGCAAACAAAGGCTGAGAGAGGTTAAAGAGCTTGCCCAGTCACAGAGTCAGGGTGCAGCTGGACTTAGTCTGACTCTGTAGTCTGCATTACTTTTTTAAATAAAAAAGTCAAGTTTATTTGTTCATTTCTTGCATTTGAAGTATTGCTCAATGAAATCCTTGGCCTGAGACTCTTTGCCGTAGTCCTCAACCACCACACAACAGAAACCAACCACATTACGAGGTCTTCCCTCTTTGTGGATTTTGCAGAGGTCTATCCATTATCCTCGTTGCTTGTTGCTGTCAAATTTAACTAGGTTGATTTGGTGTTTAGCACAAACGGCCTCCACCAACGTGACATTTTTAGGCTTATCACACAAAGGTAGGCTTGGCACTTGTCTCAGGCCGTGCCAGCTTTGCAGTGAATTCTGTTTGCTAGGCCATCCTGAATAAGGGTGGTCTTTAGCACCCCTCATAAAGCAGTATTTACATCCATTACTCCTCAGGCAGCAATACCTTCCTCAGCCATGGCAGTGGGTTATGGATGGAGCCATATCTTGAACACACCAAGTTCTCTGCCTCTGTGCAACTCTTCAGTGGCAGGAAAAGAGCTATAGTCTGCATTCTTAATGAGTATTTATTGCACCATACTTTAGTATTTAAGGGATAAACTTAATTTCTCAGAGCCTTAGTTTTTATATTTGTAAAATGAGAACAATCTACACAAATAAAAGAGAAAGATGCAAATTGACCATATCTTTGTGACACCCACCAGCCAATCAGGAGTGAGTATGCAAATTAACCCAACAAAGGTGGAAGGTTAATTTGCATATACAGGTGCTGAGCAGCCAAGGGTGGTATGCTTTTGTCATTGCCATGGTTACGACGTAGGCGTTCCACACCACCCCAGCAGCTCCGGGCCTCTGGCCAGCGTGGGAAGGCGGAAAGGCAGCTCTGGCTGGAGTGTAGGTAGTGCTAGCAGCCAGGGGAAGGAAGGCCCACTCTTGCACGAATCTTCATGAATCGGGCCTTTAGTCCTACATATTGGAATTACTGTGAGGAATAAAAGAAATAAGGAATGTAAAGCCATTCACACAAGTCTGACATGTACTAAGAGCTCAATAAATATAGCAGGCCTTCAAATAACGTCATTTTGTCATTTTGTTCAGCATCATTTCATTCAACATCATTTTGTTCATCGTCATTTTGTTATAACATTGAGATGCTTTTGTTTTTGTTTTTAATATATTTTTATTGATTTCCGAGAGGAAGGGAGAGGGAGATAGAAATATCAATCATGAGAGAGAATCATGGATTGGCTGCCTCCTGCACGCCCCCTACTGGGGATCAAGCCCGCAACCCGGGCATGTGCCCTTGACCGAAATCAAACCCGGGACCCTTCAGTCCGCAGGCCAATGCTCTATCCATTGAGCCAAACTGGCTAGGGGCATTGAGATGCTTTTAGAACTTAACTCATGTTTATATCAATTAGCCTGTTATTTTGGCATGGTTCCAAGAACCTGTGGACTATGTTAAGTGAGGATTTACTGTACTAGATTTTTAAAATGTTATAATCAACACTTGACTAGAAAAGCATATTGCTGCATGGTTCTGTTGAAGAAAACTTATAATCAAATTTACTGGTAAGAGGTATATGTTAAGTACACTAAAGACACAATTCACAAAATGAGAAAGAAAAAGGAATTGTTTGTGGTCTTTAGCACTCACCAGTGTTTTGGTTAATAATGCTTTTGTACAGGAGAGCTCTCTATCGGAATGAAAGGGAGCTTAATGTTATCAGTCAGGAATTACCTTAATATAATTCAGGTATTGACCACTAGATAGTTTTCATTTTATCTCATCAATGTTATCACAATTTAATTAGTAAATTACCATTGTTTTAAGGTTTTTAAAGAAATTTTTTACTAATTACAATTTAATTAGTAAGTTACCATTATTTTAATAGGTTTTTTTGGTACTTAAAAAGGAATTTTTAACCAGCAGATAATTTACTAATGAAAAGGTGGATATTTATGGATATTTCTTCTCTAGGGCATCAACCTGAGTGGGGGTCAGAGGCAAAGAATCTGTGTGGCACGAGCTCTCTATCAAAATACCAACATTGTCTTCTTGGTGAGAATATGGCCTTTACTTATATTTGTATTCACTGTTTCCCTCTGGAAATGAGTCTTTAAAGGACAAGTCAAATAATTTAAGAAAAGATGATTTAACTTGTGAAATCATAGAAAATGTAGGAGAAAAAAAATCCTCACAGTATAAATAAGATCAACATGTAAGGTAATTACTTGGGGGCTCTATATTGATGTCCAAGAGATTGAGGTGCCCACATAGTTGTTTATATGAGTTTCTGAACCACGAGGATGATTAATGAGGGAGTGTGAATGGTGCTGGATCAACTAGATGGAATCAGAGGGCTTGTTTATATTTTCTGACAAAGAAAGAAGGTCTGGAAAATGCATTCCTGGTGGACATAAGCATGGCACTCTGTTCTAGCGGTGTACAACTCAGGCTGTGGATAAGATTTGTCTGTGAAACTTCCTAAAACTATAAAAATCTTATTACCACCCTTAGACCCATTCAGTCATAATCTGGAAGGGCAGGTCTAGAGTCTGTGTTTTAAAAAAGCTTCATGGATGTTTATCATGTATATCCAGGGTTATTAAGTTGGTTCTACCTGTGGATCCACAAATAAAATTAGATGATTATGTTGATTATGAATTTGTTCTAGTTTGGTTCATCCAGCAGGAGGAAGTCAAAGTAACTTAGCTTACAAATAGATAACATATATCAGATGCCGGAAGACTATGTAAATGCATCCTTCCCTGACTTTTCCTTCTGTACAATTTTTAAACTATTTATAAGTCTGGTTTCCAGACTTCCTTTAAAATTTTCACTTCACCCAATCTTGAGACCCTCTTCAAAAAGTAGGTTGGTTTTGGAGTTTCCCACTAAGTTGGACCCATTACTGGGGATGGGAGTAGAATTTGGACATAGCATAAATTCACTTCAGGTTAATCTTCCTAAGAATACCAGTCCCAATTTTTTCCAGGAAAATGCAACAACACTCTAAAAGCCATAGCAGGTTCTAACAGTAATTTGTAATTGTAAATCTTTTTCATAATGAGTGAACCCCCAACTAGGAATGACTTCTTGAACTTTGGGATTAGTTAATGTCTGAGCCACCCAAGGACCAAGTAACTCGGAAATCTGAGAGACCAAGGTCTTCTGGGAATCATATTCTATCCCAGTTCCTTTCACTGCCTTCAATTTATAGACCTTTACTTACCTCAGCTGTAGAACCATGGAATACAAGTCATAGGGTCAACTTATTGTGTATTCCTAGCCATTCATTATAGGTTTATTTTGCATTATCTCTAGTAGCTTCTTTATTTAAATTTTATTTATTGATTTTGAGAGAGAAAGAAAAAAACATTGATTTGTTGTTCTACTTAATGACTCTCTGAAGACAGATTGCTTATCTTTAAGGCAGTGTTTTCCTTCTTGATCAGTGTGTAAGTTTCCTTTCACTGGTATAACAAATTGCCATAATTAGTGGCTTAAAAAATACAAATGTATTATCTTACAGTTCTGTAGGTTAGACGTCCAACATAAAAAAAATAAAAGTTTCATTTTAATTCATTTTTTCTGACAATGTAAAGTTATATGGGGTCTGTTTTTATAAATCATATTTGAGGGATAATTTGTCCTTTGTTTATTTGTATTTCTACTTTCTAGAGGAATTAAGTTACATAAAGGGTATAGAAATTTTTACCTTCTCCCTATTTTACTGGTTGTAGGACGATCCGTTTTCTGCCCTGGACATTCACTTGAGTGATCACTTAATGCAGGAAGGGATTTTGAAATTTCTCCAAGATGACAAGAGGACACTCGTTCTTGTGACTCACAAACTGCAGTATCTGACACATGCTGACTGGGTGAGAGTTCAGAGGAAGTTTCATTAATTTTTTATATGATAGTTCTTTCAATAAACAGGGACCCTAAGAAGTGCTTTCTGAGATCAAGGTGATTCCCCTGGCTAGTTAAGGCTTTTTGTGCTAATATGTGCTTTCCTTAGATCATAGCCATGAAAGATGGAAGTGTCCTGAGAGAAGGAACTTTGAAGGACATTCAAACCAAAGATGTCGAGCTTTATGAACACTGGAAAACACTTATGAACCGGCAAGATCAAGAATTAGAAAAGGTAATTGTTCATAGTTTGGAAGTGTTCAGAGTCCAGTTCAGAAGAGTGAGAAATGTGCTGTATAATTACTAAAAATATTATAAAGAAATACTTACATTTGATGTTTAATATTTGATAATGGTCCTCATTTGAAATCCTCATTTGGGGGTAACTGCATATTTATATGTAATAACAAATGGGCTACTTTGAAACTATAAAATTCTAATGATGTCTTTTAGATGAAGTGCTGTCAGATTTTTAGAAGATTTTTATTGGAATTTGAACCATGTTACAGTAATGGGTGTGATTAAAGCTTAAAGTATTTGCTGAAGCATGATATATCCTTATTTTATGTTATGTATATCTTATTTTTCTCACCTGTAATGTGAGAATATTTTCATTTACTACCTATAAGTGGAGGGTCATGGGTAAAAGCAAATCCAAGATACATTTGAAAAAAGGAAGATCTGTGAGCTGTGGGTAAAGTTGTAAAGCATGTATTGGATAGGGTTGAGTTGGGAGTGAAGGAAGGTGATCAGAAAGAAATAACAATAAAAATTTACATTTGTATAGCTTTTAAAGACCACAAAGCCCCTTTTACATGATCTCATTTAATTAGCACAAAATCCCAGAAATCAGAAAAAAAAAAATAAAGAGAGTGAGAAATTAGTGAAAAAAAAAATACCATCTCACCTTTACAGATGGGAAAGCAAGCTGAGAGAGGCTAAGTAACTTGTCCAAAGTTGTACAGTATAACAAGTGATCCTAATTGGACTTAACTCAGGTCCAAAACTAATAATGTGAGTTAAATGTTATGTATGACATAAATATAACATTGAATTAGGTAATAACAGAGTTGAAAATCAGATTGAGTATAATTAAAGAAGAATAATTTATGATTGAAAGGCAAAATTGTAAATAGAATTATAAATTTTTGAATTCTTATCTTTTGAGTTGGGCCTAAGAAATGTCCAGAATTTTGTACCTCTAGGCAGGAATGAACATTATAAAATGAAATCTATACCACCAAGCTTCTGAGAATATTAAGAAATTAAAACATATTATTTTATAAAGGAATAAAAGGACCTATGTTTCAATAGATAAGGGAAAACAAAAAGTTAGACAGACACTGAGATTGCTCTGTCTTATGTGGATTTGCCAAAAATATCAAAAGCAAACTACACAAGGAAGAAATGATATATGTAAAAATACTTAAGTAGAATAAGACAAATCATAGAACCATTAAAAGACATTCGCCAAAAAAAAAAAAAATTTACAAGATACAATTGTCAAGTGCCAACTTAGGAATTATACTGTGAGAAGCTTGATTATGAATTTACTTGGGATAGCTCCAAATGATAATTTTTCAGATGCCAGGAAGAAAAAAATATGATGTAAGCTTAAGGAGGAGGATCATTTATGGTTTACTTTGGAAAGAAGATCTGGAAAGAGAGAGAGAAAGAGAAAGAGTGAGAGAGAGTGCTCTTGGCTTGATTTTGTGGTAATACTGTTAAGCAAGCCAGAAAGAAAGTCTGTTAAGTTGAATTTAGAAATGAAATGATCACTTGAGATAGCATAGCTCTATAATTAAAGACACATTACAGGCTTCTAAATCAGTGGAGGGAGATATGGAGCAAGTTAGGGTGTGGACAGCTGTGAGGTGGACTGGTGGCCAGTAGAAGCCAAATGAGCCATGCACCTGCTCAGAATCCTCATCTGGAAATAGAGGGAGGGTACTGCCACCTGGGGAAGGGCAGACACCTGAATTCATCTGAAGCCAGGGAGAGTCACACTGTGGGACAAGACGCCTAGAACACCTTGGGGAAGTGTTTGTAAAACTGCTTCTGGTTTAAGTTGATATGTGGCAGGACAGGGTGTGTGCCTAGAGCACTGGTTCTCAACCAGGGCAGATTTTGCCTATTAGGAGACATTTGACAACATCTAGAAGACACTTTTGGTTGCTGCATCTGGGGGGCAGGTGCTACTGGCATCTAGTTGGTAGAAGACAGGGACGGTGCTAACCATCTACATTGCATAGGGCAATCCTCACAACGAAGAGTTACCGGGCCCCAATGGTGATAGTGCCAAGGCTGAGAAAGGCTGGCCTACAGCCAGAACAGATCAAGCAAGTAGAGAACGAAGGTGAAATTAAAGGACCCCCAAAACATCCAGTCTCAGAACATTAGACAGAACTGTCAGTTTAAGGGTTAAGGGGGTAAACAGAAGAGAATACCTATATATATAAAAGGCTAATATGCTAAGTGTCCATCCAATTGGTAGCTATGACATGCGCTGACCACCAGGGGGCTGACGCTCAATGCAGGAGCTGCTGAGCTGCAGTGACTTGGCAGTGGCAGTTCTCAGGTGACACACCCTGAAACCGGAGAGACGGGAGCCCAATTCTTCACGGGGCCATGCAATTCCACCGTTGCCTGTTGGTTATGTTGTTGCTGGGGCACTGTCGGCCCTGAATCTGTTTTACTGCATACTTGCATTTGCGTTCCACATCTGTATGACAGCAACTTTGCAGAGTGCCCTCTCACACTCCGGGACTCCTCAGGGGATGCTGGAGAGCCCGTTTCAGCCTGATCCCCACAGGCCAGGCTGAGGGACTCCACCTGCCAGAGGGACCCCACTCACTCTGCAGATGCCCTTCCAGCCACGGCACCACCCCAAGTGCTGCCAGCTGGGAGGGACCCGGGAGGTTGGCTCCAGGGCATATCCAGCACTTCTCACCCAGTTCCACCCTGCCGGCCACCTTCTAATTAATTTCCTTTCAATGTGCATGAATCCGTGCACCAGGTCACTAGTGTTAAAAGAAATAGCAATGAAAACTACAAGAAGGAGAAGGAAAATACCTTTTTTAGCTGATTTAAATATTTTTAAAAATTCTAGCTTAGATGACATCAACCATTATCTTCATCATGTGATTAAGTAAAATAAATTGGCATTATTTGATGTTTCCACTCCTAGCCCCCAGCTCTCACCTTGACCTGACCCATAACCGGCATTCAATGATATTAACTGGATAAATGATTCTAAATTCATATTTACTACCTGATCCAAATATCAACACTATTAAAAATTTTTAACCTGTAATGAACTTAATATGAGCATTTTCTAATAAGAAACATGATCTTAAAGATTTTCTAAAAATGTCTACGAGATGTTAAATTTCTTGCTCACATTGCATGGAGGTTGAGCAAGACCCAAATCTTCTATTTTTCAATGTGCAGGTTCATTTTATTTCATTATACTATTCCCAAAGTATTGGGTCCTCTTTAAGTTTGTGTTTTCATCTGATCTCATGTCCAAGTGTTGGTTTTCATATCATGATACAAAAATTAAAAGCTGATGTTAAATTGTCTCTGAAAAAATAGCTATTCAGGAGACACTTTCACTTTTATTTTATTTTTTTAACCAAGAATCTGGAAGCAAGAGAGCCATCTAGAATAGCAGGTCTCCTAAATCACGCATGTCGTATGAGCCTAAATAAATAAATAGACCCCAAACCAAAATCGCTACCTAGAGACTGATCACTTCAAAGGTTTGTTGGTTTATTGATGTAAGAAACTGTGATTTTTTTTTTTTTTTGTATCAGCATATACAGGAAACCCTTAAATTACCATAGATTGCAAAAGTTTGTGGGTCAGTTGTTTGGAACTCAGAATGCATTTCCCCACAGAAACCGGGGACATGGTTAGTTTCCCAGAATGTCGGGCAGAAGCTCATTTAATCCACAGTGTAACACAATGCTACTCCAGTTCCAAAGCCAGCGGGACAAGGGTGTTGGAAGCAGAGGAGTGGAGGAAATGAAACGCTCTTCCTTTCTTGAGGCTAGTCTGCAGCAGCCCTTAAAAATTCACAGTTTGATTTTGGTATCTTTCCCCTTCTCTTTCTGCATATATCGCCCTCTTAGGTCTTTCTCCTAAACTGCTAGGCACCCAAGTACCCTCATTTCCCATTTCCTTCAAAATTGCCTATGTTTCTTTAATTCCTATTGAACTCTCTATCTTTTGTGCAGCTGTCTGAGCGAGATGCTAAAGAAACTCATTCTGATTTAATAATTCACAATAACAGTGTAGGACAGGTAGTGCTTTAGTCAGTCTAGAATCACATGTATTTTTTAAACACATTTTTATTGATTTCAGGGAGAGGAAGTGAGAGGGAGAGATAGACATATCAATGATGAGAGAGAATCGTTGATAGGTTGCCTCCGGCACGCCCCCTACTGGGGATTGATCCAGCAACCTGGGCATGTGCCCTGACAGGGAAGCAAACTCTTACCTCCTGGTTCATAAGTTGAAGCTCAACCACTGAGCTACACCGGTGGGGCTAGAACAACATGTATTTTTAAGGAAGAAATATATTAACATAGGTAAACCTTTAGTTAGTGAAACTACAGGGAATATCTGAAAGTGATATAAAAATAAAGCAAGTATCCCTGTCCCTGGGTCAGCTCCATCATGCTGTTACTACCTTTCCAGACTACCTGCTCTGTGCCTTTAGCTCTGAAGCACCCCCTTTAAACCTCAGGCATTGCCCCACACTGCTCCTCTGGCAGGAGTTTGGGACCTTTACCACAGAGCCCACATGGTAAAGGTAACTAACAATTGGTACTGTGAGTCACTGATTGGCAAATCAAAACCATCCTGTGGCTGTGAGCTCCTTAAGTGACAGCCTGATGTTTCCTGTAGGATATGGAAGCTGACCAAACAACCTTAGAGAGAAAAACTCTCCGAAGAGCCATGTATTCGAGAGAGGCCAAAGCCCAAATGGAGGATGAAGATGAAGGTAGATTTTTTTCCCCTTACATTTGAAATATTCATATGGGTAATAGGATGTGAGGGTTTTACTTTGGCAATTGACGCATGAGTGTGCCACTGAGGAATAAGCCTCTTTGTAGGGGGAAAGAAGCTAAATCAAATACAGAATAGTGAAAATGAAAAGAGTAGGAGTGAAGGAAAGTTGTATGTAATCAATCATCAGGCATCTTGAGGAATTTCCCATAGTGAATTTTGGTACATTTGGGCTGTGTGAGAGAGAGCTGAGATGAGGTTTTTCCTGCCAAAAGCATTTAAATGTTCTCAGCCTAATACTTGTATTTCTATAACTTTGAGGGAGATTTTTTAAAATATATATATTTTTATTAATTTCAGAAAGGAAGGGAGAGAGAGAGAGAGAGAGAGAGAGAGAGAGAGATTGAAACATCAATGATGAGAGATAGTCATTGATTGGCTGCCTCCTGCACACCCCCTACTGGGGTTGAGCCCACAATCTGGGCATGTGCCTTTGGCTGGAATCAAACCCGGGACCCTTCAGTCAGTCAGCAGGCCGATGCTCTGTCTGCTGAGCCAAACCAGATAGGCTGAGGGAGATTTTTGTATGCTTTGTTATGGGACAATACAAATTCTATCTACCTGTTGCCTATCTGAAGTTTAAACAAGTGTTTTCTATGCAGAGGAAGAAGAGGAGGAAGATGAGGATGACAACATGTCCACAGTAATGAGGCTCAGGACTAAAATGCCATGGAAAACCTGTTGGTGCTACCTCACTTCTGGAGGATTCTTCTTGCTCTTTCTGATGATTTTCTCTAAGCTTTTGAAGCATTCAGTCATCGTAGCTATAGACTACTGGCTGGCCACGTGGACCTCGGAGTACACTATAAACAGTACTGGGAAAGCTGATCAGGTACAGTGGGTTCTGTGTTTAAGTCACCAAGGAAAGGTTGAGATGAACAGTGATACCTTTTTATCTAGTTAGATACTAATAGCCCAAATGTTATAGGACTGTTGTAGTGATTCCCTAAGTTAATTAGAACAGGACCTCTCAAAGTAAGATCTATTATCAATCTATTATCATCACTTTTATTTTTAAAGTTATAATAAGAAACATTTAAAGATTCAAAGGAATTATATACGCACTAGAGGCCTGGTGCACGAATTCATGCACAGGTGGGGTCCCTAGGCCTGGCTGGTGATCAGGGCTGACCAGGGCCCTCTCTCCCAGTCCCAATCGGGGCTGGGTCAATCAGGGCCTGCCAGCTGGGGAGAGGAATGGGAGGGATGGAAAGGAGGTTGGCGGGCTGGCTGGCTGCAGGAGGTTGGCTGTGGGAGCGCACTGACCACCAGGGAGCAGCTCCTGTGTTGAGCATCTGCCCCCTGGTGGTCAGTGCATGTCATAGCAACTGGTCAACCAGTCGTTCCAGTCATTCCAGTCATTTGGTCGTAAACAGTCGCTTAGGATATATATTTTTTAGAGGCCCGGTGCATGAAATTCATGCACAGAGGGTGTCCCTCAGCCTGGCCTGCACCCTCTTCATTCTGGAACACCTCAGGGGATGTCCGACTGCTGGTTTAGGCCCAATGCCTGTGGGATCAGACCTAAACCGGCAGTCGGACATCCCTCTCACAATCTAGGACCGCTAGCTCCCAACCGCTCACCTGCCTACCTGCCTGATTGCCCCTAACCACTATGCCTGCCTGCCTGATGCCCCTAACTTCTCTCCCCTGCCAGCCTGATCCCCTTAACTGCTCTCCCCTGCCAACCTGATTGCCCTAACTGCTCTCCCCTGCCAGCCTGATCCCCATAACTGCTCTCCTCTGCTGGCCTGATCCTCCTAACTGCTCTCCCCTGCTGGCCTTATCCCTCTAACTGCTCTCCCCTGCTGGCCTGATCACCCCTAACTGCCTCTGCCTCAGCCTCACCACCATGACTTTGTCTGGAAGGACGTCCTGAAGATTGCCTGGAAGATGTCCAGTCTAATTAGCATATTACCTTTATTAGTATAGACATGGTGTGTGTGTGTGTGTGTGTGTGTGTAACATACATATGGGACCGTGCTGTTGTTTTTCTGATGTTATTTGATATTAACTACCCATACCAGCGAATTAGCTATTCCTTCTGAGATTAGGGATAGAGAGAATGAACACTGTAGTATAGAAATCCAAGAATATTTCAAACCTAAAAACAGACACTTCATCTGTCCTTAGACAAACTTTGAAAAAGAATGAAAGAAGCAAGTGGGAACTTGGCCTTAGGATTATGGTGGGGATTTACCCCAAGTCTCAAAAATTGCACTCCTTCAATTGCCTAAATTGATGCAAGATAATGAAGTTAACAATACTGTCTGATTTTGATACTGGTGTTCTAGTAAGAAAAAAAATCATTTGATAATTTCATGTGTTTTTGTGTGTTGGTTGCTTCTTAGACCTACTATGTAGCTGGATTTAGCATACTCTGTGGAGCAGGTATTTTCCTCTGCCTTGTTACATCTCTTACTGTAGAATGGATGGGCCTCACAGCTGCCAAAAATCTTCACCACAATCTCCTCAATAAGATAATTCTTGGACCAATAAGGTAAAAATAATTATTTTTTGCTATCATATAAAAATATACATTCATATTTAATTTAAGTGAAATTTTAAAGGTTTTTTTCAGTCCCTTGAACAAATGAATAGGGACCTTCTCATTTTCATGACTCCAAGATGTCTGTCTATTCACAGTGCTCAGGTTCCAAACAGTTTAGTATTATCACACATTTCAATCTGTTTATTGCCTAGGTTCTTTGACACCACACCCCTGGGACTGATTCTCAATCGCTTTTCAGCTGATACAAATATCATTGATCAGGTGAGTGTCTGAGTTAGTTCCAAGTTCAAGAATTTTTTTAGTGTAAGCTAAATAACATTTTGAGGTAAACCATAATTCCTCTTAACAATAGAGGATTTATAACACTTAAATGAAAACCTATTTGCATTCATACCAATATTATAATGCATAGATGATTTCTAGAGTAAAATCTTTATGGAAAACATTAATTGAAAACAATTTGTGCATATAGAAGGGAATACTTAGAGAATCAGCATGAAATGAGTAGAAATAGCAGAGGATAAACTAACATTTAAACTCTTTATTATAAAAAGGAATGATTTTGATCAATGTTGTATCTTCATTCACAGTAGAGTTTGTTAAAGTTGAGTTGATGTGGAGTGTCTCCCAGAAGTAAAGAATACAATGCCAAGCTGTCTTAGATGTCCTTTACTTTTATTAGATGGGCTCTTGAATGAGAGAAGCTTTAGATGGTGTGGTAGTTTAGGAAAATTCCAAGGATAATCAGTTTAGTTTTAGGTCCTTAGGCCTTTAGAAGTTTGTCCTGAAATTAAAGACCTCAAACTCGGCTTACATAACTCCAAGAACAGACCCCTTAAGATGATAGAGAAAGAATCCACCAAATTCAGCCCTTGCCTCTTCAGATCTTCCAGAATGGCCTTAGGAACACACCTGAATTAACCTCAATTTAGAGAAAGCATGCAGCTGACTAAAAAGTATGAGGACAAATAAGATGTATAGCATAGTGCTTTTTATATAAAGTCCACAAGATAAATAGGTAGGTAGGTAGATAGGTAGGTAGGTAACAACTGACCAATGACAAGTAGGTAGATGGATGGATAAATATACTAAACTACGGGAAGTAAGTAGAGTTGGAGTGAAGAATTGCTTACAATGAAAATGTTTATATGCTACTTTTGTAATTAACTGAATAACATCACAATATAAAATTAATATGTTGCATTATAACTAATGCGTATTTGAGCTAAAACATTTTTCTTTCAACCTACCTTTATAATAGCACATTCCTCCAACTTTGGAATCTCTCACTCGCTCAACGCTGCTCTGCCTGTCTGCCATTGGCATGATTTCTTATGCTACCCGTGTGTTCCTGGCTGCTATTGTGCCTCTTGGAGTTGCCTTTTATTTTATCCAGAAATACTTCCGAGTGGCCTCTAAGTAAGTAAACCAATGTTCTATTCAACTTCAAAAGCCTATATATTTGATGTATTGTGATCCAGATTTACTATACTGTTTTTCAAGATAAGGTATGGAATTTGGAAATGCAGCCTATTTTTAGCATGATGAAGCCTATCCTGACACTGGAGATCTATTATAATTGTTTCTGTAATGGATTGACTGAGTCTTACATAGCCCTGGACATATGTTAACATCTGGATTGATCTATTGAATTTTGAGTCCACAGACTGTCGAATTTTTTATCCCATGATCCTTTTACTAAACATGACATTGGCAAAACAACTTACAAAATCCAACATAGTCCCCAAAAATAAGTTAGTTAATATTATTATATTCCCAAATGGTGAAAAAGGTAAAAGATTTAAGAATGCTTAAAAAATAATCTGTAAAACAATACAGTACAAATAAAAAAAAAAGATTAAAGAGATAAAACAGAATGATGTCTATAAAAGCAGATAATCTTGAATGCTGTAACTTTAAGAGATTGGAAACTTTCAGGTTGGATTATTTAACACTAGAGGCCCGGTGCATGAAATTCATGCACGGGTAGGGTCCCTAGGGCTTGGCCAGCAATCAGGACCAATGGGGGCCCTCTGGCTGCCGGCCAGGGCCTCCCTTCCTCAGCTGCTAGCTGCTGGCTGGGGCCTTCCTTGTTCTGTGCCGCCCCCTGGTGGTCAGCATACATCATAGTGAGTGATTGAACTCCTGGTCTCCCGGTTGAACTCCTGAGGGGACAATTTGCATATAGGCTTTTATATATATAGATGCACTTGAGTATCCAGCCAAATGAATAATAGCCAAGGATTTTAAATTATTCTATTAATATGGGATTTGTCATTTGCTGAGATATTGAATGGCGAAATGAAATATAGTACCAGTTGTTTTGAAATGTCCAGTTCAACTTTGAAGCCCTGCTATAAATAGTTCAGTAAATGTTATATCATTGCAATAATCAGATTATTTCAACATTTATTAAGCATTTACTGTGTTGCAAATAATTGTGTGAGCCATGGGGCCGATGAAGAGATCAACATGACAAGAAACTGTTATGAAACAGTTTTGGGGGAAGACACAACATATTAAGTGCTGAAATAGGAAGGAAGACATTGAGTTTATTCAGTAAGCTAAACATATTTCATAGGACTTGAGGCATGGAAGTGTAAAAAGAAATCAGGAATGATAAGAAAAGGCAAAAATATAGTTGGGATCCTCTGAAAACATCATACAACATTTCTTAATTTAAAAAATATATAGTTTCTCCTTGAGGGGTATGAATTAGGGTCCTTCAAATGTTAGAGATCTGTATTAAATCTAGAGGGTTTTTTTTTTTTCAGTTCCAACCTCATCCCCTTTTCTTATAGCAAATTCAGACCAAAAGGGAGAGGCTAGTCATCAAATTCATCCTTCCTCTTGTCCCTGGTGTTATCGTTCATGCCGCTTTGATGGAGGGGCAAAAAAGTTTAGTTACTTCATTTCTGCTAGCTGTTTCCAAATCTATCCTTGCCTTCTCACCACTAAATTAAAGAGTCGTAACTTAACTTCAGTCACATACTTATTTTTCAGCCCTTAGCAATACAAATTGAATACAGAGTCTAGGCAAATGGTCCTAGTCCATCATTTGAATTGTGAATTCTATTCATTATGAGTGAGAATAACCTGTTAGCATTGGTAGCGTCTAAAATACAGAAAGGATGATCATTTTTAAAGAATTAACACTGATAATGGATTATAAATCACTCTTATTTGAAATCCTCTGAAAGATAGCAAGTATGACCACATGATTTTAAGTCTCACAGATAAAAAAGACCCTCCTAGGTGCCAAGGCTCTGCAGGACTCAAACATGTTGAGTATCTCAGGCAGCATAACAGACTATTTTGTAAACACCAAGGATAATTCGAATGGGGGATGCACTACAGGAGACACCACAACATTTTAAATGTCTAAAATCAAAGACCTAATGTATAGTTAGCTCTGTAAGTGTTTCCTTCCTACAAGATGACAAGACCAAACTGTACTCTCACCTTTTTTCACAAAATGCAGTCCTATAAACAAAAGTTCCTCCTTCCTAATTTTTTTCTTCACTACTAACCTCAATGTAGTGACCACCTGTTGCTTGTGTCAAAATTACAAATAGCCACTTAGTTTTATGTTTAAACATAGCAGATTATTTACATTCCTTTTTATTCATTCTCCTCCCCGCTTCCTTCCTTTCCCATCATCTGCACTTTCTAAAGTGAGCAAATCCATTTTAGAAACTCAAGAAAGGCTTTGCATTTGTTTGTGGGACTAAACAGACAGCCCGTAATGGCGTGCATTGATTTTCAAAGATTGTGTAATAGTGTAATCAGTTCATTTGACTCTGACAGGTGAATGTCAATGCTGCTCCTCTACTTCTCTCCACCCAAAGACCTAGAGAAGTGCAAAAAAAGAGGCTGAAAAGAAAAGACAGGAATGTTTTGAAACATGTGGTATAACTCAGCTTATCTTGTAGATATGCTAGCTTATGTGGTTTTAAAAAAAAAGTTGTCATGATTGTTCATCATTATGAAAAGGGTCTAATTCGGTCATTTGTCCACCAACCATTCATTGACTGCCATATATATATCTCCTGTATAATAAAAGCCTAATATACTAAGTGTCTGGTCATCTGGTCGGCCATTCAACCAATCAAAGCATAATATGCTAATGATATGCTAAGGCCGCACAACTGTTCGCTATGACATGCACTGGCCACAAGGGGGCAGACACTCCAACAAGTAGGTTAGCTTGCTGCCGGGGTCCGGCCCAATCGGGACTGAGCAAGATGGGCTGGATATGCCCTGGAGCCCTCTCATGAGCCCTCCCCAGCTAGCCAACCTCCCTTGTCCCTCCCCGGCCCTGATCATGCACCCCTCAGTGGGGTCCCTCAGCTTGGCATGCACCCTCTCACAATCCAGGACCCCTTGGGGGATATTGGAGAGCTGGTTTTGGCCTAATCCCGCAGGCCAGACCGAGGGACCCCCACTGGTGCACGAATTTGTGCACTGGGCCTCTAGTGTGTGTGTGTGTATTAGATTGACTTATAGGACTCCCCTATTTTAAACCTAACCAGCATCACACTACTTTAGAATTTTGAAAACATCTCTTAAATAGACTACCTAACTCACTCATTGTCTCTCATCCTTTACTTGTCTCCCAACTTCTGTTGCTTAAGCACAGCTCTGATCACTTTATTTCTAGTCATCAGTGATTTTTCCAGCCTACCCAGGCTCCTCTATAATCTAGTTCCACCCATTTTTTATACAGCCTTTTCCCACTACAATACTCCCAAAGGATTCTGGGCACCAGCCAGATTGAACTTGCCAGGTTCTTTAATCTTCTGTGCTTACTCTTTTCTTCCATTGTCTGTTTGGTTAAAACCCTCCTTATGCTTGAGGTTTGGCCTAAATTCAACCTCCTGAAAAAAATTACCCATCTCCTATGTATAGATTAATTGCTCATTCCTCTGTGTTCCCATAGGAGTTTACTTTAGCTGTTATACAAAGCTGATATTTTTGTACAACACGTTATATTTAGCTTGAACCAATATTCATTGTATACCCATCTTTCTCTTCCTCTTTAGACTGTAAGCTGCTGAAATTTTTGTTAATTGGGCACTAAAGGAAAATAGTTACAGTGACAGCTAATAACCTTTTTTTTTTTTTACCATTTTTTTATTGTTTTAAGTATTACAAATAGTAGTACACATGTCTCCTTTTTTCCCCCATTGATCTCCCCCCGACCTCCCCTACCCCCCAGTACATGCCTTCACCTGCCCGCCCTCCCCCCCGCCCCAGTGTCTTATATCCATTGGTTGTGCTTATATGCATGCGTACAAGTCCTTTGGTTGGTCTCTTACAGGCCCCCTCGCCCAACCTCCCCTGTCTTCCCAATGTAGTTTGACAGTCTGTTCAATGCTTCTTTGCTTCTGTATCTTTTTCCCACCATTTCTTTCCTTTAAAAAGTTTTGCCTTTGCAGACTAGAAATAAACATATAATAACAAAACAAGATAAAACAAAAAAAAATGTCTGAGTCTGAATTTCAATGTCCAACAGTTCTGAGTCCCCGTTTCAATGTCTAACAGTTCCTTATGTGTACATGTCAGCAATGATATCTGGATGGTGGGCACATGCTGGCAATGTAGGTCCGACCCTCTCTGGTTTGGTCCTAGGTAACCTGCAGTGGTGCACAGCTGCTGACTGCTCGCGTGGCAAGGCGTTGTCAGCGTCTTCCATCTCTGGACTGTTTTTTCCTCTTGTCTTCGTGGTTGGAGCACACCTGTCAATTCCTCTCTGTTGCAGGAATCCATCTGGTCTTGGGGTTGTTTTCTGAAAATATACAAATGTATTCTCTAGAATTAATATGGTGGTCTTTGACCCTGAAGACATGTGAAGTTTATTTTTGCGCTTCTCTCTGTCCTAGGGACCTCCAGGAACTTGATGATAGTACCCAGCTTCCTCTGCTTTGCCACTTCTCAGAAACAGCTGAAGGACTCACCACCATTCGGGCATTTAGGTGAGTGAACATGTTTTCATTTTGTTAATTGATTTTAAGTCTTACAGATAAAAAAAAGACTGTATCATCACAGATATTTATCTACAAATAAGTAATGCCTGCTACCATTTTTTGGATGTCCACTGTGTGCACGATGCTCTCTTATACTAGAAGAAAATGAAGCGATAAATAATCAGAGTTAGTTTAAGCACCTGAAATTTAACAAAAATAAAGAAAGAATGAAGCACCACATTGGAGAGATACTAGCTGTGTGATTTAGACCAGGCTTTTAAATTCCCTAACCTCAGTTTCCTCATTTGTGAAATGGGGAAATCAACTTAGTTTCTTAGGATCATTGAACTAACTGATGTAATGCATGTAAAGCTTTAACCAGTGATTAGGAAAGAAGCACACAACAAAAATGTTAAAATAAGTATATTAATAATAATAAAAGAAATATAATATCAAAGTTATTTAAGACTTAGTATTTTTTGAAATATGTTTTTATTAATTTTAGAGAGCAGAAGGGAGAGGGAGAGAAAGAAATATCAAAGATCAGAGAGAACCATCGATCGGCTGTGCTTAATCAGTTTCTTTTAATGTTGGTAAACAGAGTAATAATCCAAGCTTTTGATCAAGAGTGTTTACTTAACACTCAAAAAAAAAAACTTGTCCTTGTTTTTCCTGTTCAAGTAAGTCATAAAAGAGGGTGGTGGCATCATTTAATCTGGAAAATTGACATCTAAAAGTATTATATCTTTCTGCAACCTTAAATGAAAATGTGTATTCAATTAGAGATTTTTCTAACCTAAGAAATACATATATATGAGTCCAAAAGTAGAATATAAACATACAATCATTCATAACATGTGCCACAGAATTTTCACATAAATAGGTTTCATCATTAAGCATTCATATTTTTTGCAGTTGTTTTTCAGTATATTTTTTCCATCAGAGTGTGCAATGACTTTTATTGGAGATGGTAAAACTATTTACTGATGTTGAATGTTGATATTAAGACAAAATGTATATACTAATAGTAGCCAGCATTGACCAATGGTGCTCAGAAGTACACCATACTAAAGATTACATTTTTCACCTAATAAGTCCTTTTGAGTTCATTTATATTTGGGTATTGAAATACATGTGAGATACTGCTCTTGCTGTGGCGATATACAGACTACAAAGAGATAGCCTTTCATTTCCATCACAGATAAATATCACAAAGAAAATGGGTCAGATAACACGGTAGGTGGGGGCAAGCAATGACTGGATTTAGGCAAAATGGTTGGTGGATCAGCAAGAAGTTGATGAGGTCAACATATAACAGCCTCTATTTTCTCTCTGAAGAACAAGGCGGGGTTATTTTCTGAGAGTGATGAGGACTAGAATCAGGTAAAGCATCTTGAAGGTTTAGCAGGAAAGAAAACTTGACCAAGAGTCAAGGCTTAGATGTTTCCTATACCTTCTTTACTAGATACACAAGCAGAATTTAGCATGACAGTTCCTAATTCTACATGAGAAAAATCCCAGGTAGCTGTTAGAAGAACAAAACATAGTACCTGTTAACCTTCAAGGCTTAAATTATGACTGGCAAAAACAAAGAACAACCCAACTTTTGTGTAAAAGTACCTGCGTCCTGTTTGTCCAGATTTAGAACTTGCAGTGCTCATTTTAAAAGTAAATATTGAATACCACAGCTATCAGCACTGTTAAACCAAAGGAGGTTTTAAAATGTGGGGATGGTCCTGTTCGCATGAATACATTTGTGGGATCTTTGTGTTTGGTACTTGTGCCGAAAGATCAAACACATTGTTTTCCATCCATTTCTTCCTTCTTTCAGGTTCCCCAGTGTCCCCAGAGCCTTCAGCTCCTTTGGAAAGTTAGTCTTTACTGATTAGACTGCTTTTCCTCCCCTGCATTCAGAGTTCGTGGTGTACTCACATGCAGCAGTCAACTCCCTCAAGAAGTTTCACCATGAACGTATCACAGTTAAATTAGACTGAGATTTCAGTGACCTTTCCTATTATTTTTTGTCTGACAGAATAAAGGTCTAAGAATGTTCAGAAGATGAGCTGGATGTGGATGAAAAGATACAGACTGAGTGTGTCAAAGTTTCCATTAGGAAAACAGAGGGTTTCTTGCCAAATAGAAACACACAGAAAGAATGTTCACTGCATTTCCACCCCTCCCCGCTCACTGCTGCTTCAGACTGTTGCCAAGTCCATTTACAAACTCTTTAAAAGTGTATCTGAAACAATATCCCCACAATAAAGGAAGAGAAGAGTCCCAGACAAAACACTGTCAGAATGAAGTGTTTGATGTTCATCTCAAATGTAGTCCCCTAGCGCTGGTCCAGCTGGTCTCACGTCTAATCTCTCTGTCACCACAATGCTCTAGGAGAGCACCCTGCCTCGAGGCCCTGAAACTTTTGAGGGTTTTTTTAAATTTCTTTGCCTTTGACCATGTTGTCCCCTCTACTTCAAATGCTTTGTCCTCCCTTGTTCACCTGAAAATTTCAGCTCATTCCTTAAAACTTCACCAAACCACTCTCACAGTCCTCCGAGAAACCTTGCTTAATTCTTCTCTCTCACCCGCCACCCCATTCCCCAGCATCCTGATCCTCTGGACAGTGTGAATCATCCTCTTCTTTTATGTTCATATAGCATTTTGTACGTAGGACCCTTATAACTAGCTTTTGTGTTGCACCTTCTTACTTGTTAATGCCTTATTTATCTCCTCCACAAACAGTGGGTTTCCCAAGGGCCGAAGTCATGTCTTGCTCATATGTATATGCTAATGTGTTGGTGCTTGCTAAATGTTTCTGAATAAATGGATGGAAATTTGTCTACCATTGCACGTGTAGAAAGAATGGCCTTTATGTGGGTAGATCTATTTACAGTTCATATTCACTACCGCAGTAAATTCTATGATCCTATGAACCATCCTATCTTTTAAGTATTCACTCTACTCATCTCTAAAAGGGTCATCACGAGGGTAGGTGTGTTCCTAGTACAGCTTGGTCCTGTCCCAGTGTGTTGCTGTTCAGCACAGGTCCTCTGTGCCTGGCATTTGGGTCAAGGCTACATAACTCAAAGTGAGGTAATTATTTGGCTCTGATTGCAGAATCCTTTGATTATTTTAGATCAGATGTTACTGTCTGACTCAATTATCTGATTTATCTGGTTTGGCATATTGGAGTGATCAGGTCAGTTGGACAGATATCAAGTATCTGCTTTATATTGGCCTGTATGGATGGTTTCATGGGCCAAGTGAACACCCCACCCAGACTTCTTCATTCTTCGACATAGTGATGGTTTGTTATAAAATTTTACAAATTGATTTGAACATTTGGGAGGACTTGGGGCAGGCAGTCTTTTATCAATCAGAAATCACTGTCAGGCTGTCAGATAAAATTTGGCCATTCCTTGCAAACACAATGTGTAGACAGGAGATCTATGTAAGATCAGCCATGGCCCCAGAGAGTGAATAAACCACATTTTGCTTTGGCATTTCCTCCAACCTTCAAAATAGTTATTTTGATTATATTATCCAGCTTTCCATTGTTTCTATTATTTAGGGGAAATAATTTAAAAATGAAAAGAGACTTTTTTGTGATTTAGAAAAGATTTCTTACCATGTAGTCTGAGTTGCTGTGAGAATAGCTCATATGTTCAAATGGATAAGATTTTTATTTTCCTTAATAACACAAGTTACACAGAATTTGGTCTGATTATGTTGTTCACCAAGAATGACCTTAATTTGGTCAGGGATTAATATCTAAATTGTATGTGTCATAGAACCCTGTAAGCACCACAGAATAAGGGTTCCTTCTATACAATGACCATCCTTACAAATAGTTTAGAACTTTGAGGCATACGATATCTTATTTAAATCATATAATTCTTCTAAGAACATCATCCATCTCCAAAGACCCTATTTCTTTTTCATGTCATTCCACTTTCATTTTTTAGTTCCCAGAAACACCAGGCAAAAAGAGAAATTTAGGAGTATATCTTTGCTTGCTACCAATACATAGATTCCCAACTTGTCTGGTTCTCATCCAGCACCTCCCACCCAATTATAACTGTGCTATTTGGAAAAGTAAAACAGCCCAGCTGGTGTGGCTTAGTGGTTGAGCATCAACCTATGAACCAGGAGGCCAGGGCACAGGGTCAGGGTACATGCCTGGATTGTGGACTTGATCCCCAGTAGGGGACTTGAAGGAGGCAGCTGATCAATTATAGAAATATCTCTCACTCTCCCTCTCTGAAATAAATCATATATACATATATATATATATATTTTTTTTAAAGTAAAATGAATGCAATAAAAAATAGGTAGGGTATTTTACATTTTTGTACAACTTATTCTAATTTGTGTAAGGCCCTTGCAACATAGGTTATACCTTGTTTCCATGGCTACAATAATAATGTGGAAATTTATGAAATGATTATTAATAGCACTTTGTCATCAGAAAGATTCCTTTTCATAGCAAAGGTCTGAGAAATGAAGGAAACACTGGATCACACTATCTCTACTGAGAATACCCCAGAGCAGTAGCAGCTGGCCTTGATTTTGAAGTAGGAGTCATTTACTAGTCATTTCATCCGATTGGTTTGTCACTCTGTTGAGTAAATAGTGTAGTAGTAAGTGTGACTGATTTTTCTGTTTTCTATTATTTCTCCTGATGTGTGGCTACCATTATAATATTTCTGTTTTTTGCAGGCATGAAACCAGATTTAAGCAACGTATGCTGGAACTGACGGACACAAACAACATTGCCTACTTATTTCTCTCAGCTGCCAACAGATGGCTAGAGGTCAGAACGGTACGTTCATTTCATAATTTCGAAATGGAAACCAAACAGAGAACAGGCCTGATGCAAAGAGGGAGACAGTTGTAAAAACTAGTCTGCCACGGAGATTCAGCACTAACTTCACATTTTCTAGATTTTAAAAATAACTCAGGTTTGTTTATGTTGCAAAGAAAACTTGTCATAATTTTTTAGCTAATGGCAAGACAAATAGCTCAAAAAGCAAAAATTCATTCTGTGTTCATTAGTCTCTAGATTACATAAGTTAATGGAGTGGCAAATGTTTGTATAACTACAATTTTTTTTCCAAAAGAGCAAATTTGACAAGTGAACAAATGTACTCATTTCCTTCATTCAGCTTGACAGGCCTGGAAGAGATGGCGACTTTTTATGTTTTAAGTCTGTAAAAGATCATGTTAGCACAAAATGTAAAAAACTGCAATTAATCATCTCTTGCTTCTTTGTGTTGTATGAAGTAGGAGAACAGGAACAAGCATTGGCATTTACAGACTTGATCTGGAAAGTTAATCCATTTATTTGAGTCCCAGTTCCTCATCTATAAAATAGGAATAAGTTCTTCATGGGGATATTAGGATTATTTTAATAAATCCCATAATGCAGTGACTAGCAGATGCAGTCAACAAAAGTCTTTTGGATGAATGGATAAATGAATGAATGAATGAATAGAAACAGTACCTGCCCTGGTGAGTGATTCAAAAGCCAACCAGCTGGAGTATGGAGTAGGAAATAGAAGAAACACAAGTTTTAGAAGGGAAAAGAGGATCAGTGGGGGGAAAAGGGACATATGTAATACTTTCAACAATAAAGATTGAATTAAAAAATAAAGGGGGAAAATGACAAAAAAAAAAGAAGGGAAGAGAATGTATATTTGACTCTTGAATAACATGCGTTTGAACTGCATGGATCCACTCTGCATGAATTTTTCAAAATAAGTGCTGTGTGTTTTCTCTTCCTTATGATTTTCTTAATTGCACTTTCTTTTCTTTAACGTACTTTATTGTAAGAGTATAGTATATAATGCATATACAAAATGTGTGTTAATTGACTTTTTGTTATCAGTAAGGCTTCCTCTAGTCAACAGTAGGCTATTAGTAGCCAAGTTTTTGGGCAGTCAAAAGTTATATGTAGTTTTTCCACTGTGTGGAGAGTTGGTGCACCTAAACCCTATGATGTTCAAGGGTCAGCCTTAGTTTGCAGACTAGTCTGTGTATCTGCAGTACAGATCAGCTACTTTAGTGGTAATGATGAGTTATCTGTAGTCTTTTAAAAATAATAATTATATATTGATTTGTAAAAAGAAAAAGGAGTTTTATCTGTGCTATCGTAAGAACCTCACTTTGGCTGATTAAGCATTCCTATCATATGCACACTTTCTTTGAAAACTCAACTGACCAGAGAGGGCAGATGGTAAAGGGAATGTGATAAGGTTGAAATGAAGGAATCCAAGTTAAAATCTGAGTTCTTGATGGATGGGTATAGATTGATATAAAATCTTGGACCGCTCCTATTCCCCCACCCCTACACCATAAGATGTAGTGGTCATGATTTCTTACTAACTTACAGAAATTCTTTGCCACTACATTAGTTATTATGTAGAAACTATTCAGAACAGAACACAATTATATTTCACATTTTTTAGATAGAAACATTGGTTGTTGGTAAGAAATTCCTTCTAGGTAGCTGTGGGGGCTGGGCAAAATGTCTTCTGAATTACCTATAGGTAACATAAAGACAGATAAAAGTGTTGGTTAGAATTTATAACAAAACCAAAACATTATTTCTAGATCTGGGCCAGATCCTAAATCTTTGTTTAAAACCTCTGTATTTGTTGGTTTAAATCTGTTTTCTCTTAAGGAACATAGCTCATATCTGAATAACAGAATTAATGATGAAATAGCTTAATGAAAGAAGACCCCAAATTCATAAGGAAAATATTAATAGTTACCTTTGTATGTGGGTTTCCTAAATTTGAAGATCAAGTATTTTTTTTAGGGGGCAAGTATGTTTGCTTTGGACTTGAGGTGACTGTCTGATTTGACTGCTGTTTCTGCTCTTTAGCACTTCCTACTGTCAGGTTAATGGACAAGTGTTTAACAAGAATCTTCAAGCAAACCATATGTTCTGCTTTCATAGCCAGAATACAAGATATTAGAGCCTTTAGACTGCCAAGAAAGGGAAGGTCAGGAAAAATTAGAAAGGAACAGCAGCCAGATTCCAAATGAGTTAGCTTAGTTTGAATCACAACCCACTACTTTAACCCCCACAGGAAAAGGCAGTCAGACCTACCTGCATATACAGGAATTCTAGTTCTACTTGTAGAAACCTAAAGAAAATGCTGAGAGTTCAATAGGAAGCGCACAATCTGCCGTTTATTCTGTTACCCGATGATACTTTTGTTCTTATGTCTTTTCTTTATTTTCTGTGTATTACAATATTTTCAAGATTTACTGTCCAGTCTCATTACCAGAACTATCCTTTAAACCAAAAAAAATTTGCTTCTATTTCTATTGAATAAAGGTAAATTTTGGCAAGAAAGTTGTTGATTTATTGCGAAGTTCAAGGCATATCAGCTGATAGAAGTCGAAGTCCAAAGTCCCTTGTGTGTCATTTGTCTTCTTTATCAATTGTATTTTTGTGTCAATAAGTTTGTGTGGGTATGTGTGTGTGCACGTACACACACGCACACCTCCAGACAATCCCAGGTTTACAACTTAAAACCAGTCAGGTTCACTCTCTTCCTGTGCTTCTGAGTACATTGAGAGTTTTCATTAGAACTAGGATAATTGGAATATTAGAATATTAAAATGTTTACTTGAATATAAATACTACAATCCAAGAACATGTGTCACAGTAGGAGTGCTGAATAAATTAAGGAGATGACTCCTATAAGGAAATAACATTTCTCCCAATTGTTCACATATAAGTAACCTCATAACTACTGTGCTCTGGTGGACATGTCCATATAATTGGAGGCACCATTTCAGTTTGAAATAAATGAATCTTGTGTCAGAAATATGGGTTTTGGGGTACAGGACCTTAGAGACCAAGGTGTGAACTGCTCTCTGAACCCCACAGCTACACACAAGCTGCCTTGTAAGTCATTGTCAAAAATAAGTAATGAAAACTTTTATTTGGCCCAATGAATCTGCATTGCTCTTATCCACAGAATTAACACAAACCCTTTTGCCATATTACTCAGTAAATTAACAAAAATATCTGCTTATAGCAAATATTCTGGCAGTTTCCAGAGCAGAAACACAACTAAAATGGTCTGAAGAGGGTTGAGACATTGGGCATAAATCCGAAGAGACAAGCAGGATTTCCTGACACAGATCTGGGGATTGCACTAAGTCAAATTCATGGACTCATCACCTTGATGGAGAAAACTTATTAAGCTTTCTGTGGCTAATTTTCTCTTTGGCTTCTCTTCACTCCCAATTCTAACTTTCCAAAGCGATGCCATTTGAATTCTATGGACAGAACATCTAAGGAGAAGGAAGGGAGGGAGAGCAGAGGAAAAACACCTTTTGTTGAATTTGGCAAGACCCCTGAGTTCCATCCAATTTTTTATTACAATCTCATTTATTGATCTTTTAACACATGGCTTTCACTTCTTTCCTAGTCTTGTTAAGTAAGAGTTAAGATGAAAGTTACTCCCTTTCTCTGAGTAAATTGTTTTCCCTATTGAAGATTTAGCCCTGCCCACCATATTCCTTTTAAATTGGAAAAAAAAAAAAAAGAAAAGGTCAAAACACACTCAAATCAATAACGGACAAGAGTCAAAAATAATAAAATAATTTGGCGGGTGAGAAAGTAGCTAGACTGTGACCACCCAGGTTGCTTTGGCAACAGAAGGGAGTGTTTTTCCTCTGGGTGCCAAGGGAAGTGGGCCGCAGTTGTGTGGAGTGTGTCACTACGTCCTAACCTTTGAATGCTGCTTACGTTCTTTTGTTCGGCACAGCGTTTTCTCTTCATCCCTCTGCACTAAACAGTTCCAGTTCTTTGGCATCGGTATTTCCATTTGCAAAAATTGTGTAACTCTATCTAAAGGCTGTCTTTCCAAGGCTTTGTCTTGCTGTGTGGCATTAGGATAAAAGAAAATTCATATCAGGAAGCCAAAAGGAAAAAAAAATTCTTCAGAATCAACAGGCTAAAGTGAAAATAGTCTTCAGAGTGAGCTTGTATAAGAGTATATTTGGTGAAACAGCACAGAGCTTCTTCATGTTTTACTACCTCCATGATACAGAGGTGTGCCCTTACCTTGAAATTGGGACACCCTAATATATTCTCCCACTCAGTGGTATCATAGACTTCCACATGAAGGAAAGAGATTATGTGGCTATTAATTATTTACAAGTATGTTTTATAAAAAATTAAAATTTTTTACTATAATCTCATATATAGGTAGATGTCATGGAATTACTAGAAATCTGGCAAGAGACCTCACTTTTTAAAAAATGTGTTTTTATTAATTTCAAAGAGAAGAGGGGAAAAGGAAAGAGATAGAAACATCAATGATGAGAGAGAATCATTGACTGGCTACCTCCTGCATGTCCCCCACTGGGGATTGAGCCTGCAACCCAGGCATGCCGAGCACGTGACCTCCTCTCCTGATTCATAGGTCAATACTCAACCACTGTGCCATGCCAACTGGGCAAGTGGCCTCACTTTTGACATGGGAATCAAAGGCTTCACAAACTCAATGGAAGTTATGATTTATCACTATACAGATAAAATGTTCTGTGATTTGGCTCTCATCGACAGTGGGTAATTCACATAGGTAGTAACTTCTATTTTCTAAATTGAATTTCTCATTCCATTGTACTGTTTGACCACAGGTGTGTTTTGTTGCATTGATTGGTTAGGATGAGTAAGGCCTTAGCAATAGAATAAATGCTGCTAGTGATCCCTAAGTGTTTGATCTCCTATATGTGGGTTATTCAGACCATCTGCTTACCTTTTTTAAATTTATTGCCTTTAAGCCATTTTACTGTTGACATGTTTTTGAAGAGAGAAGAGGAGGTATAATTATAGGGTCACTTGGCAATTTGTTAAACTTGATAAGTTTAATGGTAAAGAAGTGGAAAATAGAAAGCTAACATAAGTTCTTGCATTGTCTATCAATTTCACACTTCTATACTCCTATGCTATTTGAAGAGAGGTGATTGGAATTTAGTGATTTTGCTCTGAAATTTTTGGGTAAATATTGTATACAAAGAAGATTCCTTTTTTATCCTCATCAAGGTAAAATTCTTATCAAATGCCTACAAAAATTCTCCATAAAAGAACGTTTTTGAGAAGTGGTAATAATCCAGGAATGGGCAGGGAAGTATCTAGTTGATGTAACTAAAGGACAACATGAATAACACTTTCTAAAAAAAAGATAAGGAATATTTTTTGATAAATAAAATAATTTTGTTACAGATACTGCAGACTTATTAGCTTTTAATCTCTCATATCTAGGTCTTTCCTCTGTAAAAAAATTGCTATAAATGTATGTATTTCAAAAAGCTATGCCTTATTGTTAAAGTATCAAAAACATCTCTACATATTATCTTTATATGTACATTTTGGCGTATTTTATTTACTGGACTAATAATTAAAACAATAATGTCTGACTATCATATTGAAATCTTTACAAGTAATTTTGAAAACCTTAGCCATGTGGAAGAGACCAGAAAGTATTCATCGACTAATCTATTGATCTAGCCTTTTCCCTTTCCTTCCTTCATCTATTTTCACTTCTCTTGCTGAATCTATTGCCAGGATAAGGCTACCTACCTGTTATCAGAAGTACCATTTTAATTCAATGGAAAATAGTTAAAATTATCATCTAATTGAATCTATGATTTAGTTCTATATAATGGATGAATCCGGGATATAAAAATTCTATAGTAAACTAAATTTAACAGAAAGAGAGAAAGAGATTGAGTGCATAATGTTTTTCATTTCCTTTATATTTATATGAGGCCTAAACTCAATGATTATTTTGTTGTTTAGTATCGCAAATGTGGCCTTGTTCTATTTTAGTCCTATTCATATCTATTCTTTATAACAAGGAACACAGCGTTTCATGAACTTTTCCTCCACAATTGAAATAGTAAAAAATTAAGGATAATTTTGAACTAAATGATGGAGTTCATGGCTTAAAGTAAAAGTGCTTTTCACTTTAAGAAAGCAAAGAACTCCTAAAACTTATGCATAGCAACGCATTTTAGGAGACAATTATATTACAGTTCAAAATGGGGGATTGAAATATCATAATACTTTGTATTAGACTTCCCACCATATTAATGTGTTTACATGTTCAACTGTTAAAGTCTGGAAAAGGGATTGGTGGAGAATGAAATAATTTATACAAGAATCTTTAAGAATTCAGAAGTCTTGATTTAGAAGATATTTGGCTCATATAAAAATTCAGTGAAAGATTTATGAAGGGATGAATTTCTCTGGGCATCTATTCTAAAAAAGAATTACTGAACCTTTACAATGTACTTAGCATTATTACTATTGCTGGAGATAATAGTGGTAAAAATAGCAGCTTAATTTTTGGCAAGCTATTTAACTTCTCTGAACCCATATCTGCATGGATATAATGAAAACATTGAATCACTCCCATTTCAGCCCAAATATTGTGCGTTGCAATTTTTTGTAACTTAGGTTGCCTTCCTCTTAACATGACACATCGGAGTGATACATATTCTCTTGGTGATCACCTAAATTGATGGAGACCTTTGGTTTAAGAACTTGGAAAAATATTTTAACATTTTTTTCTTTCTCCTTTTTAGGATTATCTGGGAGCTTGCATTGTCCTCACTGCATCTATTGCATGCATTAGCATGTCTTCCAATTCTGGATTAGTGGGCTTAGGTCTTCTGTATGCACTTACGGTAGGTACAGATGAAAATATCTCTTTTTGTGTAGTGTTAGAGGTACTTTCCATAGCTGTTATCAACACTTATTCATTAGAGGATGGCATTGAAATTCATAAAAAGATGACATTTTGAAAATACTAGCAGATTTGGAGCTAAACCAGAGTTTTAGGACAGCATGGATTTATTTCTGATAGTGTGAACCAATTTTTAGAACCTCCTCAAACCCAATGACCAGAGCATCCCCAAGACTCCTTGGGATCCCTGTCCTGAATTGCTCAAAACCCGTTTAGGGATAAGGAAAGTGAATGTGAATATAAGTTAGATAAATACAAACAGAGGTACATACCACTATCCATTGTGTATGGAAATCAGGACTTCACAAAACGGGACCCTTGAAGAAGAACAGACACCTTCTTTGACAAGTTTATCCCATAACATCCTCTCTGTTCTCTGATATCCTGTAGCACTTATGAATTGTGCCACATGATGTACACTAACTGTCCAAGTCATTCTATTTCCAATCATCCAGTGATTTAAAAAATTGATCATTTATTTTAAATATGTTAATTTTTTTGTCATCTAACATAGATAACCAATTATTTGAATTGGGTTGTGAGGAACTTGGCTGACCTGGAGGTCCAGATGGGGGCAGTGAAGAAAGTGAACAGTTTCTTGACTATGGAGTCTGAGAACTATGAAGGCACCATGGGTATTGTTTGGAATATTATTTTGATTCATTTAAATTCTAGTCAAATATTGTGTATCAGACACATTGTTATTTTTGCTTTTGTTTCCCACTTCAGTATCCAGAGAATTGCCTCTCAGCTTGACTTTGCTTGATTAGGCACTCCTGACATAATAAGACTTTTTAGGCCCAAAAAGTCTTGGAAACAGCCAGAGTCCAATATATATTGTTTAGTAATATTTAAAGAGAATCAATACAAATATTTTGACCTTATTATATTAATTACCAACCCAAAGCATGCACTATCTTATTTTCTTTTTCAAGACTTTATTAACTGAGATACAAAGAAATTGGATCTTAATATTCTGACTAAGATTCTTAGCTTTGCTGAAATTGTCAGGAAATAATCTTTCTTGAATGCAAAACTCATGCTTAAAATGCTTTTTCTTTATTTTGCCCAAATGCTCCAATAGCTATCCAGGTCTTCAAGGTCAAAATCTAGATAACTTAGCCATATAGACCACTAGACCCTTCATTAGGCAACCCTTGCTCACCCAGCTCAGCTCAGCTCTCATCATCCATCCATACACCTTTTACTCTGGTCATGCCAACAGGCTATGTTTTCTTTTAATATTTGTTCTCCTTTCTCTCTCTCTCTCTCTCTCTCTCTCTCTCTCTCTCTCTCTCTCTATATATATATATATATATATATATATATATATATACACACACACACACACATATATATATACATACATATATATATATTTAAAACACATTTCCCCATCACATATCCTTTTGAAAACCTCCTGGATGGGATAGCATCCTCTGTGCTCCCATAACATCTTGGGTTGGCCTCCCTCATGAGTCTCTCCATGCAGTACTGTAGATGCTGAGTTACTTGGACACAATGAGCACCTGGAGGCATGTCTTTCATCTCCATATTTCCAACACCTTACACAACTCTCACATTTTAAGCACTCATATGTTTGATGAACAATAGAGTGAACAAATGAATCAATTCACAGATGAATTATCTTGAATAGAATTGAATAATGGAATGCTGAAGAGACACAGTTGCTCCAAAAACAAAAACAAAAAAACTCTTTTAAAAGTTCTTAATCCAGAAGCCTTTATTCTATATGTAATTTTAACTTTGAAAACCCACAGAATTTGGTTCAGTATTACTTTATTTTATTTTTAAAATTCATTCTTTATTGTTGAAAGTATTATAGATATCTCCCCATTAACTCCTTCCATTCAGTATTACTTCAAATTTAGAAAAAATTATTTTCATATGTATAAATGTGTATGTTGCTCCCTCTCTGTCTCTCTTCCTCTCTCTTTCCCTTTCCCTCACCCTCTCTCTTCCCCTACCCCCCAGATCCTTCTCAAGTTCCAGAGCATTGGCCACAAGAAGGGGAGATCAAGATTCATGATCTGTGTGTCAGATATGAAAATAATCTGAAACCTGTTCTTAAACATGTCAAGGCTTACATCAAACCTGGCCAAAAGGTATGGAATTTACTGAGATTTGATTTACAAACCCTCTGATGGACACTCTGTTACTACCTAAGCTCTTTAGACATTCCAGCAAAGTATATTCTCACTTAGCTCAAATAATATTATCTACACTTTACATGTCAAATTATCTACATTAAAAAAAGGAGAGTTAGGATCAGGATAAAATATATGTTCTCCCAGTCATATTGCCATTCATTAGTCTCCCATGAGATATGGAAAGTCAACAATAGGTGTGTTTTTCAGATTTTCTGTCTCTGGCTCGTAGCCATATCAGACATCTCCTTGAGGACTCTTGAATTTGTATTAGCTCTAGTCCCACATGATTTGTTTTAGTTGTTTTAAAGAGAGCAAGTATGCAGAAAAAAATGGACTCATTCTACTTTTTGTTATAAAATCATCACTTATAAGAAAAAAAAATATTTATTAGACCAACATATAACTAATGCAAAAATTAAGCCGCAAAGGAAAACAACACAATTACTCAGAAATAAAAGAGTTGGAATGGAATTACTGAAAATTTGGTGAGGACTCCATGTTTTTATTTAAATAATGATCATTCATAAAGGAGAATGATAGTATTAATGTAAGTACTTCAATAGAATTGCAGTTTCACTGTGGTATCTTGTCTTAGTTAAAAATACTTTTTTCCATTTTCTATTGTTTGTCTGAGTCCTCTCTCTCTCTCTGAGTGACAGTTGCTTTTTTAGGTGGGCATATGTGGTCGTACTGGCAGTGGGAAGTCATCATTATCCCTGGCTTTCTTCAGAATGGTTGATATATTTGATGGTGAGTTACTAAATTTTTTTATTGGGTAGGTGGTCCTTTCCCTTAAAAAATGCAACATCAACTTACCTAATCCTACAGAAATAAAAACCAAACATTTATAAGGACTTTGTGCTCATTTTTTGAGGCAGGTATCCCAGATAAACAGTCCAGAACTGAAGGGAAAAAAAGTAGAATTGGAAAAATAAAACTATTAGATCCAAATTCAGTTCTAGATATAGTTGTTAAAAAATTCTAATAAACTGATAAAATGAACACAAGTCCACCCATTTTGAATAGCAGTAGATGGAGATGGCATTTCAAGCGGAAGATGGAGAGGGAAAGACTTTTCTTTCCCTCAGACTAAAAATAAATCTATTTCCATCAAAGGAAAAAAGACAAGGAGGTAAGGAACCTGCATTTTTCATTTTGGTGCATGATTTTTATCATCATCTTCTTAATAACCTTGCTTAATAATGTTGAACATGTTGTGAGGAGTCAACCTTTGCTATAAGGTGCCAAGCCCATGTTGACAATATATAAAAATATTTATTCACCCATAAAATTATTTATAATATGATACACAGAAATAATTTAATCTTTACTTTAGAAAAAATATGTCACATTATTTAGTCTATCAAGTGGCCTATAAATGGGCCAGCACATGCACCATCTTGAGTAAAAGGGGATCCAGCCATGTGTTCAACTATCACCTCCAGGGTGAGCTTACTATTATTATCTGTAATGGTTATGATGATGATGATAGTACTTCACATTTTTATTGTACTTGACAGTTTATATTAGTTAATTTAATCTACACAACAGCTCTATGAGAAAAAGAGGTCAGTTTATGAACACAAATTTGAGCTGTAGTAGTTGCTATCTATTTGGGATTTAGATTCAGAAACAAGTTAGGTATCTGCCACTGGGTTAGCAGTTTGCTCTTTCCATGGCTAGTAATAATGCACAGATACTTTAGAGATTTTCTGTTGGGATTTCCAGTGTAAGTCAATTATGTGATCCGAAGACGATTGACACTTTTCATTAGAAAACTATGGTTATGACTGAATGTATTAGATTATGAAACATCATTTCAGACCCATATGGACTATCAATGACTTACTCTCTTTTAAATATCAGTAGACTATAGGATTTTAATAGATAATATTTCTGAAGGAAAGTTTAAGCTAACCATGTTTCCTGCTCTTTAATCTAAAGCCAACTGGAAAAGGGACTCCAGTTGCCATGCTTCCTGAGAGGCACGTGCCTCTCATAGGGCCATATTGTTTTTGTGCAAAGTGACATGATAAATCTGTCAAGTTTGAGGAAAAGACAGCATGATTGCGCAAGGCTCTATAAGCCTATGTACACTGTGGAGAAATTCATTAAAACGCGATATCTATGTCATAGATTTTAATTTTTTATTTGTAATACACTGAATTGTCCAGTCAATACAGGAGTAAAAAAAAGACAGGCAAAAATCCCTGTCTTCAAAGAGCTTATATTCGCCGAAACCGGTTTGGCTCAGTGGATAGAGCGTCGGCCTGCGGACTGAAGGGTCCAGGGTTCGAACATTCCAGTCAAGGGCATGTACCTGGGTTGCGGGCACATCCCCAGTACGGGTGTGCAGGAGGCAGCTGATCGATGTTTCTGGCTCTCTATCCCTCTTCCTTCCTCTCTGTAAAAAATCAATAAAATATAAAGAAAAACAAAAAAAGAGCTTATATTCTATTTGGGAGAGAAAGACACTAAAAAAGATCAATAAATGTATATAGAATGTCCTATGAAAGGAAATAAAGCAGGGAACCAGGATAAAGGAATTTTAGGAATTTCAACCCTGAACTAGGAAAGTACTTTCAATTTGTAAAGCTAATAAATATTATTTTGCTTGTGATTTTAATAGATGTGTGTCATTTTTGTTTCTCTTTAACAGGAAAGATTGTCATTGATGGGATAGATATTTCAAAACTACCACTACATACACTACGTTCTAGACTTTCAATCATTCTGCAAGATCCAATACTATTTAGTGGTTCTATTAGGTAGGTTACATATTCAACAGAAAACTGTGTGCCTCAGGGTTTACCCTTTGGCTCATAGGAGAGTTTTTCTTAGAATTATTTTTCAGGTAGGTATGAAATGATATTATCAATATACTAAAATTAAATATCTGTCCAATAATTTGGGTTAGAGAACATTAGAGTTGTTAAATTAGTCTGTAGAAGCCAATTTTCTGTGTCTCTAGTTCTCTTTCTATCTGATTATATAAATGTCACTTTTTCTTCTGGACTTGGAGGCAGTGATTCTTGGCAGACGAGTCTTAGGTGTTCCACCTTACAGATAACCTGCCTATTTCTTGTGTGTCTGACCTGACCTTAGCAGATACTCAGTTTGGTTAGTACCTTGATTCCTGCCCCTGACCCCTCATCCCCCACAATTTTTCTTTCAGCCAAAATTGCTTTTAAGAAGCTGCTACAATCTTCTTTATTCCTGGTTTGTGTTTTCCCACCCAGGGGCCTGGGGAGAGATGTATGTATGTATCTACTATCTGCTAGGAACTTTTAATATGTTGTCTCATTAAATCCTCAAAATATTGCTCCTGTATAGACAGCATAGGGCAAAAGTAGGTTTACAACTATGAGTACACAAAACACAGAGTTTGTTCTTATATTATATTTGTTAACTAGAGGCCTGGTGCATGAAATTTGTGCACTAGAGGGGTGTCCCTCAGCCCAGCCTGCACCCTCTCCAATCTAGGACCCCTTGGGGGATGCCTGACTGCTGGTTTAAACTGGCAGTTGGATATCCCTCTCACAATCTGGGACTGCTGGCTCCTAACCACTCACCTGCCTGCTGCCTGATTGCCCCCTAACCACTCCCCTGCTGGCCTGTTGACACCTAACCATTCCCCTGCCAGCATGATTGACACCTAACTGCTTCCCTGCCGGCCCAATCACCCCCAACTGCCCTCCCCTGCAGGCCTGGTCCCCCCCAATTGTCCTCCCCTGCCAGCCATCTTGTGACGATGTGGGGGCAGCCATCTTATGACTATGTGGGGGTGGCCATCTTGTAATGATGTGGGGGCACCCATCTTGTGATGATGTGGGGGCGCCCATCTTGTGATGATGTGGGGCAGCCATCATGTGACAACGTGGGGGTGGCATCTTGTGATGCAAGGATATGAGGGTCAATTTGCATATTACCTCTTTATTATATACAATTATCATATTATTTTCCATACGAACAACTATAAACCTACTTTTGCCCCACCCTGTATATGATCGGCCCTATTTCACAATGAGTATTTTGGACCTGAGAAGCTGTAACTTCCTCAAGTCTATACACTTAGTAAGTGGTAGAACTGTGATTCCAAATAAAGTTTGTCTGACTCCAAAGTTTGCCATGCCATCATCCACAAGATTATGTCTCTCATTTCATCTATCATTTGTTCTCTCTTGCTTTCCTTCTCCATTTATTTAATTACAGAGAAGTAATTTGCCACTTCCTTTTGCTAATTACTCCTTGTCTTGAAGAGAAAATGTATGTAAGATTGCTCAATATTCATCTGTAACATTAATTTAAAGTTCTGGATGTATCAATGTATTTAGCAACACCATAGTAAATTTATATGTCTGAATATATTTATTCTCAGTAAATATACTGCTACTCTTGTGCTTGGTACATCACGATGAGTTGGGAAAGCTAATAGCTTTATATGCTCCCCATAGATTTGTGTATTTAGCATCATTTCTGTAAGACTGTTTTGCTAGACACTGTTCAGGTTACATGAAACATAATATGAAAGTGGATGAATTCAAATAATGAGTTTTATTATATCTTATATATATAAACTTACTAATTATATCATCAAAAGTCATTTGTCATAACATTAAGGTCATTCCTTCATTTATTAAATATAAGTTGAATGCCTGCTCTATCCTAAGCACTGTTGTATATACTGGGGTTACAGCTGCAACTGAAACAAATAGAACTTACATTTTAAGGTAACAACAGCAATACACAAACATATACAAGTGTTTCTTTATTTTTATTTATTGAATGATTAACTGATTTTTCTCCCTACAGATTTAATTTAGATCCAGAATGCAAATGCACAGATGACAGACTCTGGGAAGCTCTGGAAATTGCACAGTTGAAGAATATGGTCAAATCTCTACCAGGAGGTCTAGGTAAATTTTCTAAATTATACATTTATATTTTAAAATATGCAATTAATACTACATACCTCTATCTACAATTTATGCTAGAAATTATATAATTCTAGTGTTAATCTCCTTATCTATACTAATAAGAGAGAAATATGATAATTGACCATCACTCTGCAACCCCACAGCTAATCAGGAGGGAATATGCAAATTAGCAGGACAAAGATGGCGGAAGCCATGGAGCCAGCTAGAGCAGGTGGGACGCTTGGGTCGCCCCTAGTGATGGAGCAAGCCAAGCTTCCCATCCCACCCGCCTGCTGAAGGAGGGGCCTGTGAGCGGTGGTCACGGAGCTGGCCTGAGCACGTGGGAGGCTTGGGTCGCCCGGGCCGGCCGCTGAAGGAGGGGCCCACTGGGGGGCATGGCCAGCCTGAAAGCAGCTCCCAGGCCCTTACCCAGGCTGACCATGCCCCCAAGAGGTGAGGGTCCCCACTGGGTGGCGTGGCCAGCCTGCAAACAGCCATCAGCCCCTCACCCAGACTGGCCAAGCACCCCAGTGGGGACCCCCAACTGAAGGGGGTGTGACTAGCCTTAAAACCGCCCTTAGCCCCTCACCCAGGCTGGCCACGCCCCCCAGCGGGGACCCTCACCCCATGGGGGTGTGGCTGGCCTGCAAACTGCCCCAGCCCTTTGTCCAGGCCAGTACCATCCCCAGTGGGGACCTCCACCTCAATGGGGGTGTGGCCAGCCTGCAAACCACCACAGATCCCCCTCCCAGGCTGCCCCACTCCCCAAGGGAACCGCCACCCTGATCCCAGGACACCTTCATGGCAAACCAGCCGGCCCCCACCCGTGCACCAGGCCTCTATCTATACTAATAAAAGAGTAATATGCTAAGACTGGGAAACCTTCCAGGAGACCTTCTGGACATTCTTCTGGACAAAGCCATGGTGGCGGGGCCGAGGTAGAGGCAGTTATGGGCCAAGAGGGGAGGGCAGTTGTGGTTGATCAGGGCAGGATGGGACAGCAGTTGTGGGTGATCAGGCCGGCCGGGGGGGGGGGCAGTTGTGAGTGAGCAGGCTGGCGGGGGGGGGGGCCAGTTGGGGGCAAGCAGGCCATCAGTGGGGGTCAGTTGCGGGTGATCGGACCAGCAGCAGGGGCAGTTGCGGGTGAGCAAGCCATCAGTGGGGGTCAGTTGGGGGCAATCAGGCTAGCGGGGGTGGGCAGTTGGGGCCAATCAGGCCAGCAGAGGGAGCATTTGGGGGTGAGCAGGCCAGCAGGGGGGCAGTTGGGGGTGAGTAGGCTGGCAGGGGGGCCAGTTGCAGATGATCAGGCTGGCCGGGAGGCAGTTTGGGGTGAGAAGGCCAGTGGGGAGTGGGGAGGGAAGTTGGGAGCAAGCAGGCCGGCAGGCAGAGTGGTTAGGGGCAATCAGGCAGGCAGGTGAGCAGTTAGGAGCCCGCAGTCCCATATTGCGAGAGGGATGTCCGACTGCCGGTTTAGGCCCGATCCCTGTGTGACATCCCCTGAGGGGTCCCAGATTGGAGAGAGTGCAGGCTGGGCTGAGGGACACAACCCCCCCCCCATGCACAAATTTCGTGCACCAGGCCACTAATATTTAAAATAATCTTCTAAAGGTCATTAGAACATTTCAAAATCTAATAATCTTCTAAAGGTCATTAGAACATTTCAAAATCTAATGATTTTTTCTTGGTGGCACAAGAGGATGAACCTTATAACATTCTGCTTCATGTGAACACTCCATAGTATTCTAATTAATACATTTATTGCCTTTTCACCATTGGTGAGCACAGGCCACTTCAATCAGAATATTTCCTGGTGGTCATTCTGTTCACATGATCTACGAAATCACTTACCTTCAGCAAATGGATAACAGGACTGAAGAGACTGTTAAGTTCAAAGTGTGCTTGGTATCATTTAGGAGCAGGAATTTCTCCACATTGGCTGCCATTTTCTTTGCTGCCAAGAGGGCATATTCCTTTTACTTATATGGCATACTTTTTAAAGACATTATTTTCTATTACATTGTTGCAATATCAGTTTTAGCCACTTGTGAAGAGGATGAAACGTACTCAATCACTTATGTAAATTCGGCCCCAGAGGTAGTATAATTCTGGCAAATAACTGATGAAAAAACAAAACAACAATGTGGCTAATGAAAGAACAACATGATTAATGAAACAATGGAGAGTTCACAATATAGTATTTAATTCATAAATATGGACATCTATAGTTTTGGACTTGTACTTTCTTAAAATCTGAACTCATTTAAGAAAGAAATCAGAAAGATAATGGTTGATATTCTAATTTTAATACATAACATATAGTTGCTAAATTGATTGTGTAGTTTTGGCATTGCATTTTAGTGAAATCAACCTACAAAATAAAACTATATTTATAGCTGAAACCGGTTTGGCTCAGTGGACAGAGTGTCAGCCTGCGGACTGAAGGGTCCCAGGTTCGATTCCGGGCATGTACCTGGATTGCGGGCACATCCCCAGTAGGGGGCGTGCAGGAGGCAGCTGATCGATGTTTCTCTCTCATCGATGTTTCTAACTATCTCAACTCTCTATCTCTCTCCCTTCTTCTCTGTAAAAAATCAATAAAATATATTTTTTAAAAAAAAACTATATTTATAGGTAGTACATTTGGGAAGGAGGACCTAGTAAAAAACAATACCTTTTTATGATTCTATGTCCCAAGGAGAAGGGATCCTGCAAACAAAAAATTAAGACAGCATGTCTTTAAGGATACTTTGTTGACTTTGTCAGTGCCAGACTGTGGTAGTAATTCCACGGGTCTGGATGAACTTTCCCATAATAATCTTTGATGTCTCCTCTAGAGAGCCCAGAAAGTCTACTTGAGAAACTGATAATGCTTTATAGACCCTTCTCCCTTGGTATTTAGAGACCAGCCCCTTTGCCATTTATGGTCAGAAAGACAAGCAATTACATATTCATTATAGTTTTGTTCACCAATATGAAAGCTGTATAGTGTTTTTGGGTTATGGTACAGTGCAAGCAATGGGATTGTATTTACACTATTTAATTGAATGTTGTTTACACACATTGATTTAATAAAGAATACATCAAATGCTTGATAAATATCTGGTTCAGGCCAACTCTGGTGAAGGGCATTCATTACCTCTGGCTTCCTCCTTACTTATTATATAAATTAAAATTTGGAGAATAAATATATAGTCTCCAAGAATGAGAAATTAAAAGTATTTGATGCAATGAGAATAAATCAATGGAAATTGACCCCCCCACACACACACATACACAACTCACTCTACTAAAAAAAATGTTTGAATTGTAATAAAAGGGATATTTTTGGAAAAAGAATTTATTATAAACTCACAATAGTACATTTTATGAAATGTGGATGGTAAAAATAATGAGTCTATAACATTCATTTATCCATGCACCAGTGTCTTATTCAGCTACCATGTCAGGTACAATGGTAACTGCTGGGGATATATTGATGAACAAAAGCAAACCCAGATCTTAGCCACTCGGAGCTTACCATTTAATTGGATGGTATAATGGAACATAAATGGGTATGGAGTTGAGAATATTCTTGTTAAGGTCTACTACAAGTAAGCTATGTGATCTTGGGCAAGCCACTCCAACTCTCTGGGCCTTAGATAATTATATTAAACTAGAGGCCCAGTGCATGAAATTTGTGCACAGGTTAGGTTCTAGGCCTGGCGGGCGATCAGGACAGATCAGGTTCCCCACCTCCTGGCCTCCTCCTTCCCTCACTCCCCCAGTGCCCTGCCCCCTGATGGTCAGCGCACGTCATAGCAAGTGATCGAACTCCCGTTCTCCTGGTCGAACTCCCGAGGGGACACTTTGCATATTAGCCTCTTATATATATAGACTAGAGGCCCAGTATACAGGATTTGTGCACTGGTGGGGGGCATGGCCTGTGGGGATTGGCCTGCTGTAGAGCGCTGCTCATCCTGGTCAGCTGAGCAGCTGTGAACTCGCCCTCTGAGCGGCTGTGGACCCGCCCGCTGAGCAACTGCTCCCTGGTCTGGCATATTCTGTGGAGCCAGAGCACTCGCCTCTTCAGGGGACCAGGTCAGGACCGGGCCCAGGGACAATAGCACTGAGAGGTGGCGGAGTAGGCTTCAGTCATCTGGTGGCCACAAACCCGTCTCCTAGCCTCCAGGTTCAACTCTGCATGCCTGGCAGTGGTGCTGTGTGGCCTGTGGGTGTCCGGAGGAGGCAGCAGGGAGGGAGGGGGAAGAGGAGCCTGGGGCGAGGAGGCAACACTCGCAGACTGGGTTCCTGTTCACCAGTCCAGGGTTCGCAGTGGGAGCAGCCACTCATCCCGGTCAGCCCACTGGTGCTCCCACTGTGGTAGTGCACTGACCACCAGGGGGCAGCTCCTGCATTGAGTGTCTGCCCCCAGGTGGTCAGTGCGCATCATAGTGACTGGTTGACTGGTCGCCCCACCATTTGGTCACTGGGCTTTTATTATATAGGATAATCTCCTTAGATTATTATATAACATAATTAAATAATCTCCAAGGTTTTCCGCTCTTTAAAATGTTTAACAGTATTTTATATCCTACTATATGAAGGTAACATCATCTATTGAAAAACATAAGGTAGCCCAGGATTATATTTGTGTTTCCAATGTAAAATTTCTCTTCACTTTTCACAAATGAAATCCTTGCACCGGTACAAAGTAAAATCCAGCTTGCTATTATAGGACATAATCCGTTTCACTACCTTACCCAAGGAATATGATAGTAGCATTTCTTCAATGAAACCCTTGCGTATTCCTCTGATTTAGATGCAGTTGTCACGGAAGGTGGGGAGAATTTCAGTGTTGGACAAAGACAGCTGTTTTGCCTTGCTAGGGCCTTTGTCCGCAAGAGCAGCATTCTCATCATGGATGAAGCAACAGCTTCCATCGACATGGCCACAGTGAGTGCACTACCTATGCTTTTTAAATTGATGACTTGAAGAAAGGCACATGAAAATTACAATTTTTTTTTTCTCCTGATTGGATTCTGAATCCTCAGTCCTATTATTTTGAGTGTCATTTCATTCATCTGCTTGACCAACTGATAAAAGCACATGGAGAATTATAATAAAGGACACAGCTGCTAATTTCAAAGGTGTTCCTATTGCCAATAAACACAAAATAAATTTGCTATTACTTTTTGTTAAATTCTCAAAATAGTAAAATCCTAGGTCTCAGTAGATGAGCATACTGTACTGTATTCAAGTATTATGATGGAAGTTCAAATCTATTTAGTAGAATCTATTAATGACCAAAGCCAATCATTAATTTCTAAAGTAATTTGAAGAAAGATTCACTAGAATTAATAATGGCTACAATAAATAATGATCTTCTCAATGTGTTTATACTAACAATGTGACTTTAGAAAGAAGTTATTTTAAAATGTCAATTATATACAAAAAAGATCTTTCTAGAAGGCTATGATTAAGTGAAGAAAATTCACATTAAATCACAAACTGAGTGATCTAGCAATCAATGTTTTTATAAAAATTAATTTAATATTAAAACTTTGGCATCAGAAAGAACAAAAATAAAAAACATCCACAGCCTCATGTTATTTTCTTGCTTAGACCGGGTAAAACTATCCTGAAAAGTGAAACAGTTTCAGGATTAGGAGCCAATTTTATATGGAGATGCTAATTTGACATCATTTCTTACGATTAAGTAAGATTAATCAATTAAAGTAGCTACACAAAGTTACAGTATATTTCTCAAAGTTAATATAATTTAAAGCAATAAAATAGTTTCTAACCAAGCCATTTCACTAAATAAGCATAATTACATCAAAATTAGTATTAATTACTAAGGTTTTACAATATTGAGATTATTAATAGGATAATATTGCCTCAATAGAGATGAGAGAAACAGAGAGAAAGAGTGTGAATGGGAATGAACTGGTAATAAGATTGGAAGAAGGAAGTTCTTCACATTAAGACTAAGTTAGGTAATCAAGCTTACCTCTAGGAGAAAGGTAGAATTTTTAACCAAAACATCATTTACTATATAAAGATAAAAGCAGTTTGGGGTGGGAATAAAAATGTTCTCTGCCTGGAATATTCCTTATGGAACAAATTTCAAATTTGGAGCATGTGTTTTATTTTTTCCTTTTCTAGCCCAAAGGGTAACACCTTTCTAAGGTTTATTAATTTTGAATACAAACTATTTTAAAAACTATTTTAAATAGATTTTTAGAGAGAGGGAAGGAGAGAGAGAAAAAAACATCAATGTTGATCAACATCAACATTGATCGACTGCCTCCTGAATGCCCCCTTCCAAGGACTGGGCCCTTAATCCAAGCATGCTCTCTAACCCGAAATCGAACTAGCAACCCTTCTGTGCACAGGACGACATCCAACCACCTAGGCCAGGGACTGAATACGTAGTACTTGTGGTGTAACTCAAGTGAGCATTCCCATGCTCAATTGCTTTCATTTTCCTCGTTCAGTTCCTTGGTCATAAACCTATCAGTCATTCTCATTGATCAGATGAGTTTTAATTTGCATCTTGAAGACACCTGCAGCGCCCGGCATGAACTTGCTCCCGGGGACTGCTCCCTCTTATATCTTCTGCAGCAGACTTAGGAGGGGGAGTTAGAGGGTTTGGGCTTGTGGAAGCATTGTTCTTGGGGACCAAATATCGTAGTGAGAGGAAGTAGTCCAGAAAAAATTCAGAATTAATTTGTTTATTTTTTGGCAGGAAAACATTTTGCAGAAAGTGGTAATGACAGCTTTTGCAGACCGCACCGTTGTTACAATAGCTGTAAGTATGGGAGACAGAGTTGATTTATTCTTCTTTGGTTTTCATTCCAAGAATCAATAATCTTTATTTTTCAGCAATTAAAATATGCTTACATTGAATTATGTATTTCTCTGCTAATGTTTCTGTATCTTTACAAAAAAGGCAACAAACAACCTGCTATGCTCTGAAAGCCTTTACATTGTTATTTCTAGCTTGTCTGATCTACCCACCACCCCTAAGTTACAATGATAGGGCATCCCAAATCTGGGTTCCAGCAGGTCATGGCCTGTGCTTTTTCTCCAGATACAGTGGTAGCTCATATGGAATGATTCTCTTTTCCACTGTTTGATGGTCTGATGAGCAGTTTCAGAAGCAAAATTCTTAAATTTGACTGCCAGTTCTGCTACTATTTACACCTAATTTCTATGTCTCTATTCTTAACTGTTGTGTTTTTGTTTTGTTTTTTAAAGAAGGCCATGAGGTATCTCACAGCTGAGGCAATATTTTCTCTGAGCGCCAACCAAATTGAAGAATTGCTTAACTCTTTATATCCATGTTATAACTTCCTCACAACAGACCATGGTTTTCCCTCTTCTTTGCAGATGGGTGGATTCCTGCTTATGTTTAGGCTTCATGTTTAACACAAACTATTTTGTAAGTGAATCAAACACCTGGACATTTTCTCTCTCACTGATTCTCTTTCTTCTTCCCACTTTTCTTTCTCTCCAGCATCGTGTATCTTCTATTTTGGATGCAGGCCTTGTCTTAGTCTTTTCTGAGGGTATTTTAGTGGAGTGTGGTACGGTTCCAGAATTGCTTGCCAACAAGAATGGCCTCTTTTCCACTTTGGTGATGACCAACAAGTAGACCATCATGAGCTACTGTTGAGTATCCCATTCTCTGGTAGCTATCCTAGCAGCATCCCCTCAGTCAGGCCAGGCTAACACAGTGAGATGTGGGAGGGAACTCACTACAGGGCACTGTCACACAAATCAGCCCCACGAGGTTCTTCAGTTATGTTGAGTTCGAATGAGGTACATGTATATGTATTTAAATGTGAACATGCAAGAGAGAGTGTCTACAAAAACCCGAGAACCAGACTTAATGCTGTCTTACGGACTCGTTTCCCTATTCCTTACGGGACTTTCTGTAAGTGTCCTAAAAAATACCATGCATGTTCGTGAAGATGCATTAATTTAAATAATTATGTAAGTTTAACTGCTGATTTATGCATGGGGTGCCTGCTTCAACTGCCCTCTTTGTGAATGATGCATGGGAGAAAGAGCACCCTGGAAGCATGGCATTTTCAAGATGGCAGGAAATGACTCCCGGTCAGGGCCCATCTTCTTTAAACAAGGCCTCAGTAAAGAAAAACCCATTTTTCCCACTTCCCTAGTAAATTCAAGGTTCCTCCTGCTCTGAAGAAGAAGTTGCCTGGTTAATTCATTCACACTAAAGTGTGAACAATTCAATGGTGAGAGAATTGGCTAACTTGAAAAAAGACTCCATAATATTTTCAATGATTTTCTCACTGGAGCGATAAGGAGAAATAACTTCTTGTTCTCTCTAAATGGGCAGATAAAGAGGGAAAAACAGATTCTTGCCTACCCAAATGGCGAGTTTTCTCCCTTCAGCATGAAGCATGGTATTGTTAGATGGTTCCTTTTAATCTACACCTGGAAGATTACTTGAGGATCATTTGTATTTTCCACCAAAAAAAAAAATATTCTTACTTCTTTCCTGATCTGCTACATTCACTGAATTCTTTTTTATGTGCTTATATAGCTTTCACTCATTCTTCATTTCAAGACCACTAGTGTGGAGGTGGCTACCAGGACACCTAGAGTTCTCTCCACTGGATACTCAGAAAACTATGGGGAGAACAAATTATTGTGGGACCAACTCCTCTGAACAGACTCATAGGAGACAGAGCATGACCCACTTGTGGGGGACCCCTCATAGAATGATACTCAGCATTATTACAACTATTTTTCCTCCCCTGCTAAAAATTGTTCTGTTAATTTTGTTATCTGCCAGTGAAAATTATGAATAGCTTAAGATAATTTTCTCTGGCTTTTATAAAAAAGCCCTCATGCACCAAAATAGTGCATGGCATTACTTATGAAAGTGATTCATTCTTCACTCTTAATTAGATTAATTTCTATAGAGCATTTTGAAAATTTCAACGCTATTGCAATGGACATCACACTTTGTCAAGCAAACAATTATTTGGATTAATAGAATAAAAACCAGATATATTTATTTCCGTTGGCCAAGTTTTTTAATGTTTTCATTAAAAAATAAACATTACTTTAGAATATCAAGGCAATGTTTATAATATTCCATTTATGGATGTAGAAGTCAAATTCTAAAAAAAAAAAGAAAAAAAAAAGAAGGAACAGCCAAATTCTTTTCTTACCATCTGTAATATGGTTATTGAAGAACTAAAATTTTTGGAGGGAAAATGCACAGCATATATTAAACAGTACATTCAATTTAAGTGTGTGTGTTTTTCTAAATGGGTGGGTATGAAAATGTCTCTGGTCCTTTCACAAAGATAAGTAGACATTATCTTCCAAGTAGTGATAGTCCCTAAGTTATATCATTAGCTACCGATATTCAGTGAGTGATAGGTTTATCTATGGTGTGGAAAATAGTGATGCATGTTCTAAAGCTATCATCTTTATCATACTCCATATACATGTTTCTTTTCCCCACTAGTGGTGAGTCCCCTAGCTTTTCTGAACGTATGAACCTTGAGACTCCCCCATATAAGTGTTCCAGGGCAGAAGATAGGCCTTTGCCCCTGGAGATGGCTTTAGGTTGGACTTTGGATTGTTAGGAGAAGGCACTTTGGAAGCCCATGTAGCAGCTAAACAGGTGACATTTTTAGGTTTAGCACTCCCATCAGTATGCTGATGTTTTGACCTGCGTGATTCAGGTCCAATATGGTAGCATCTAGCCACATGTGGCTATTGAGCCCCTGAAATATGGGTATTTCAAATTGAAAGATGTTATAAGTGTGAAATATTCACTGGATTTCAAAAACAGTACTAACAGAAGAATGTAAAATACCTCATTAATAATTTTATATTGCTTACATGTTAAAATAATATTTTGACTATATTGGGTTAAAGTATATAATTAAAGTATACTTTACCTATTTATTTGTGGCTTTAAAACGTGGCTCCAAGAAATTAAAAATTACGTGTGTCTCACATTTGCAGTCCACATTATGTTTCTATTATATAGCACTTACTAAGCAAGAATAGTGGAAAGGCTTACTGCAGAGATTTTTCCCTTGTAAATCATAAAACTAAAAAATAGCAGTTGCTAATATTTATTTTTTTGCTTGTATGTGTCAGACAAAGTGCTGAATTTTTTTACATGGATTATCTCCTTTGATCCTCATTGCCATTCTCCAAGTCAGGTACTATTATTCATTTTACAGATAGGAAGCTTGAGACATACAAAAATCAAGTTTGTTACTCAAGATTGTGCAACTAACAGGTGGTGAAACCAAAATATGAGCCTACTCTAACTTCAGAGCCTCTGCTCTTAACCATAATGCTAACAATGGCAGGTGAAGAGTCCACCAGATGCTCCCTAAGAAACAGTTTGGTGGCAGGTTGGAGATATCTCACCCTTGGAAATTAAACCCGGTTTTGATGCTGGTTCTGCTGCTAACATCTATGTGATCGCCTGATTTTGCTTTATCGCTGTGAACCCCAATGGTCTGCCCTAAAAAGTAAAGAGATAACACCCACATTTGAGGAATGTTCTGATGATTAACAAGTATGTGTGTGGAGCCCTGAATGTGTAATATATGCTCAGTAAGCGGTAGATTTTATTATTATTAATTACTAATGCCTAAGCTTCTCTCCAAAGGGTGCCATGTAGAAAGATAGAATGACTGATGGCAGTGATCTCAAAAGACTAAGAGATGGCATGTCTGAAATCCTGAATAATTCATTCTAATACTGCTTGCCAGAATGGACTTCTCCATATTGTCTTCCCAGAACTGACCACCTTCCAGGGTTCTTCCAATTGTGTGTTAGCTCACAGAATTAGTTGATTCCACACAAGATACGATTTTGGTCTAGACTAAGCTATAACTCATTTGGTTCACAATGGTTCTTCTTATTTAATTATTTGACAAAACATTTATTAGCTTACTTACCCTTCCATGAAAATGGGTGAAACTACTATATTAGCTGAAATCAATTTACAGCCCATACATGACACAGCCATAGTGGCCAGTATTTTAAAAAATCCACCTCAAGGTAAATAAATGTCCCTGAATAATTGGTGAAATATTCATATACATTTCTTCCACTTGTGCCCAAAAAATTGTAACAAGTACCTGTATTCTTTTCACTCACAGCATCGGGTTCACACTATTCTGACAGCAGACCTAGTTATTGTGATGAAACGAGGAAATATTTTAGAATATGACACTCCAGAAAGCCTCTTGGCTCGGGAAGATGGAGTATTTGCTTCTTTTGTTCGTGCAGACATGTGAAGGGATGTCTTAAAACGCTAACACTTATTTAAAATAACATGGTCGTAACCTACTCGATGGATCATCAGCTGGGCCTTTGCAAAGTGTTATCATAAACTTTTACACATTTTTATAAAACTTACTTTGTTATGTTGTAGAACTTTGTAACTAGTAACAATGTCACTTTACCGATGAATATTGTATTTCCTGGTGACTTTTTCCTAGTTTTTGTTTTTACTGCCTAATATGTTCATTACTGATGTTTTCTAATGATTAAGCCACTTTACCTTTAAAGTTGTATAAAAACATGTAAGCTGTTGTGTTAAAATATCTCTCAGGCATAGAAGTTACAATGAGTATTCAGTATTATTTTACTCTTTTTGTAAGAACATATTTTCCTTTTGGTGGTGTCTCCAGATGTTACTAGAAGAGAATAAAAGGATGTTTTCTGAACAGCTAGAAAATGAAACGTTCAAATTCATTATCTACTGTGTGAGAATATTTTCTGTATTCATTAACATTAGAAATACTGGTATTTCCTTTAGCAGTCTCTTTTGTTTGTCATCTAAATTGATTCCTGTCACCAAGAAATTACATTTATAGTCGCTCCGTAAAGCCAAAGTCTCCACTAGGAAGCTCATGAAAGGAATTTGAATATTTGAAAAATTATACTCAAGTTTCCATGTTTCTCTGTCTAGTAAGGAGAGCATTAGTAAGATATCAGGCATCATGTGCCTTTTCCAGACTGAAGTTCAGGGTAATTAGGTCCAATTCTTCAGTGGCAAGCCAGCTAAAACTTTCTATGGTTCAGTTCATCATTAGATGTGGTTATGATCCTGAGCCCGAAAGTTTTACATTATTCGAGAGTCAGGAAAATAGATAGGCCTTACACAAACAGGAGATATATATGTACTTCATGTAGACATTTACTAGTATGTCCAATGATGTCACACATGTATCTATTTGCTCCTACTCTAATTTAATGTGCATGTAGAAAGTGTATCAAAAATGTTTTTCTCATTTTAATGTGCATGTTAAAAGTGCATTAAAAACTGATGGGATATTGATCTTATGTTTTCTTAAATGTAAATTAATAAATTCTAAAACACTAAAAGTCACCTTCACTGTCCTGCTAGCAGCCAAAGCTTTCTACTACAATTCTGTGTCCATCTAGTAGATCATTGATTGTCATATGAAGAGCTCATGCATTGTGTAATTTTGAAGAATTATGATTGATTGAAAAAGAGAGCTTATGCTCCCTTTCCTTAGTTCTTGTGTTCAGTATATTGTGCTGTGTATCCACTCTTGGAATATCTGTAATACTTATCTATACAGAATAAGGGGCATTTACCTGAGCATAGAGGCCTGATGTTTACCTAAAATAAGTTCCACAGGATGGACAAAAGTATTCTTTGATATTTAGCTTAAATTGTCGCCATTTTTGATATATATAAAACTTCATTTGGAGAAAAATCCTCTTATTGTTTCCAGAAAGGTAAGCAGAACAGAATCAGTAACTATTAATTTGATCGTGAAAATGCTTTCTAAGATTTCCACCAATCTCTTCAAAGTATTTCTGGTGTGCAATGTTTTACAAAGCTGAATTTACATTATGCTTGTTATACTTCATTTTCACAGAGAAATGGGGATTTAGCCATAGAAATAATCCCTCATACTATTTGTAAATTATCCTGCATACAAGTAACATCAGCAGAAGCATATCTAATTACACAAAACTGAGAAACATATTTTCCATTCTTTTGTCATAGTAGTAGCTGGTCCCCTTATAAGTGTTAATCACCTAAGTTGGGTAAGTATTTATTTACAAGACTAAATTGAATGAATAAAGTTAGGGATGATTTTTTAAATTGTTTAATCATTTACTATTTTATATATATGTATGATCAATTGAATATAGAAATAACTCATCTTGAAATAACTTTTTACTAAGTGGGTTTATATCTATAAAAGGCCAGCCTTAACCAAATCAAATTTTACATTCACAGATTTTACGTTTAATTAAACAAATAAATTTTATAAATTGTAATTCATTAATATTTATTAAAAGCAATAAATGCAAAAAACTTTGTATGAAAATAACAAGGCTACTGATATCATTAAGAGAGAAGGATTCTCTTATAGGACTGTATGTCCTCTATTGTTATGCTACTACTCATGACTCATTTAAGAGTGAATTTAGGTCTAGATTAGATACCAGAAGACCCTTCTAAGTAATTCATACTTGAGATCTGGGACCATGTCTCATTTGTCTGTGTGTCCTTGGCATGTAACACAAGTAACCTAGCCCCAGAAGACTCTAATAGATATAGCTAATTATCCATTGATTATTTTTCACAATTAGTCATGTATCTAGAACTATAGGTTATTCTCTTCACTTTCTATATTATGTTTATCATACTGTGAAAAATATATTGGCTTGATATTATATAATAAATTACTCTTTTGTTTGCTTGATTAAAGACTATGATTATTCTCTCACTTATGATACCATTTATAGCTGATCAATAGCTATAAATAAACAGCAGTTGCTGAGACAATACCTACCCTGTTTTGACAATTTTATTTCACATTTGCCACAGTCACGCACATCATTTGTTTTATATATAGGCTTCATGGAAATTTCCATTAAGTGGAACAGCTATATCAATAAGTTTTATTACAGCTCTAATTAAATAGCTGGATGTCTAGACTTCCCGCCAAGGTTTATTGATCAATTCTATGGTTTTCTTCCAATCGATCTTTTATCACTTATATTGTACTACATTCTTTGGAGTGCTGTGATCTATAGTGCTATGCTAATTCATTTATTGACCCATTATCCAAAGTTAAATGCCATCTTCTAGTCTTAACCTCGTAGCATAAGACACAGAAGCCATGAGGATGCACCCTGTCACTTAGATTTAATTTTTTTCTTTAGTAACTACACATCATTTACAGCAGCTTTTCTCAAGTATTAGTTAGATGCACCTGTCTCAAACTGCATGAAAGGTTAGATTCTTTATTTCTAGCAAGTGCCTCCAGATAAGTTTCATAGTTAGCCAAGTTTAGGAATCACTGATTTGCCTAAGTTACCACCCTGGTTTCTCTTTATTATGCATAAAACAGAACCATAAAATACTGAAGGGTACATTCACAAGCTTCCTATCACTCCTGACATCACCTTATCCTGAATTGTTAAAAGAAGCCTCTCAATGTCATTGAATAAATTTAGTTCCAGTGTAAAGGACACATGGTTAAATGAACTGGATCTCAGTTGAGAAGATATAAACAGGGACTCTGAATGCTATTTTGTTTTCTGGCTTAATCAGAAATAATGTGATCTAGGGGAAATGTTTTCACAAAGATGCAAAGTATTATTATTTCCACATTTGAATTAGCTATTGAATCAGTTGCACATTATTCTACTGAATTTGAATTCATATTTCCAAATGATCATAGTACGCAAATGTGACCAGTTTGGCAGGTTCCATATTGATTTTTCATGATATGGAAAGATAAATTATCTGTAATGATTATTTTCCCTTTCTACCTCCCCTTTTTTTTCTGCACACATTGTCATCATCAATATATTCATCTATACATCTAATACATAGGGTTAAAATTATTTCTTTTTATGTGACCAGTAGCAAATTTCCCCTAGCTATTAACACTATGGGCATGTCTTTCCAAATTGACAGTGATCAAGGGATCCATCACTGGCTACATTAATTGGCTGTAAGAAGAATGCCCTCTGTGACTTGAGTGCTACCAACCATCGTAGACCATCTCTAATGATACACTACATATTAATGACAAAGAGCTTTGTTTTCAGACCAATATTTTTATCACTTAATCTTCCCACTGCATCAAAAGAGTGTTTGGTTATATACAGCAACAGTACAACACTGCTTAATGCTTATTTATTCCTTTTTTTCTCTTTGAAAGGACTACAGTATGTACTATTTATACAGAAGATCAGTTATTATTAAGTGAAAGACTATTGACCTTTAATATATTGGAGTGAGATGGATTCAGACCAGCTCTTCCATATCTAGATATTTCTAGATATGAGCTCTTTGGCTCAGCGTAGCTGGGGATTTATTCCAATACTAGCTAAGCAAAAATCAATTTAAAAAAATTCTTAATCTCTTTCTTTCAGATATCCAAATGTTCATCAACGCTTTGAATGTAGGCAAAAACAGAATCCTTAACTGTTTGAATCCATCAAAGAGTACTGCTAACCTTCATTCACAGGTTACAATCTATCCTCCAATCCCTCAGTACATGTATGTGACCTCCCCCCAATACACATACATGCATGTACACATTCACATTTTATCTTCACTTGCTGCCTTAAAGAAGAGTATTGTGTTATGAATCTTCATATAACATATTAATGCAATGCATAGGAATGACAAACACAGGCCCTTAGAATGGATGGCATAAAGAGAAAGATTCTTACAATCACAATAATCTGTGTGTCTTCTAGACTTAATGTCATCTTAGGAAGAAATTTCAGTTCTAAGTAGATCATAAAATGTATTTCCAGTAATATGAGGTCCAACTTATTAGTTTTTAGGATAACAACAGCAACTCATTGCTGTGCTACAGTGAGTAGGCTGTTTTTAGTTCAATAAAGGGATGGTAATAATTGTCCAGAAAGGTAGTGAACTGGGCACCTATGAAAGGTGGCTGTTTCCCTACTAAGGGATGCTGCATGAAAATCAACTTTGATTACTTCATCTTGACTGATAATTTATTGAATATTTGCTATGTGTTCCCTTTGAGTAATAAAGTGTGATCAAGGAGGTTGGTGGGGTAGTAAAAAGCTTTAAGTACATTAAGAATAATATAAAATCTGAAATAATGATTTTAACTGTACTTATTTTACAGATAAGAACATTGAGGTCAGGATTCAAACAAATTACCCGCAAATCATTCATTTAGAGCCTGTCTGGCTCCAGAGATACCACTGTAAACACCAGGGGAAGGGAGTAGAGAGATGGGAGTGATATTGAAAGAGTACTTCTGGACTGTAATCTAGAAGAAGCAGAATTATCAGGTCTCGGGAAAAGACTGGGTCCATTCCCTCAATTCCATCTCTCTGTCTCAGGCTTCTCTCCTTCCTTCTGTCCTCTGCCATTCAGTCCCTCTGTCCACTTCTTTGTCAACTTGCATGGAGCTTTTATGAACCTCTCAGGTGAAATTCTCTAATGCCTAGGCCCACAGCTAACTGTCTCCACTTCTCAGATTGTCGATTTCAAAGTATCAAGCAAAGGATCTAATCTGTCCAGCTCATCTTTTTGTCTTAGGCATGAGGGGGACAACTTTGCATTACTGCACTTTCGGTCAGGGATCGACCTCTGGCCTTAAAAGCTGTGGCCAGATAGTATGTGCCAATTGGAAGTAATGTCTTACACTGAGGAAAACTTAACACAGTCTGGGGAGTGACATTAAAGCAAGAATACAAACCCAAATCTCAACTAGTAGTTCCAGAAAAAGAGTGATGAGACTGGGCTGGCTACTGGTTATTTTTCTTTAGGGGGAAAAAATTAGAGGGAGATCGACCGTTCTGCAATCACATGAGCACTAAATAGGGCTGGTTGACTAAACCCCTTGGACATTCTTCACAAGTTTCCACACCCTACCTTTGCTCCAGAGAGAGGGTAAGTCCAAAGAAGGATGTAATTTTAAACAAGAAAACACAACAAAATCTCCTGCCATATGTAATTATCTCCAAAATTTTGACTTTTAAGCCTAAGTTTTATTTCCCTGTGGGAATGACTGCATAACACACAGCCTGTGAGACACTTTCTCACAAACACCCATTCAAAACAAACAGTAACACCCACCTAGAATTGCACTATCCCACCCATTTTAGGATCTCTGATGCATACAGCAATGACAAGCATACTTGATAGAGGTACTAATTTCTCTTATCACTCTCAGACATTTACAAATGCCAAGCAATTGCCCATACACTGAATTTTCAAACCTTGGCAAACAGGAAAGAGAAAGTAACAAAAGTAAGTGATTTGGGGTGACAAGATTTCACCTGAAAATAGGAGTTTCTCTTCTTTGTTGCCACTTGACAACTTCTAGTACATATTAAATGCACTAAAATTATACTGCAAACATAGATATCAAGGCTTTTGGCCAGAAATGTAGGAAAAATTTAGCAAGCCTAATATTTCATGGCAAATTCTTGGCTGATAATAATAATATTTTAATAAAGTTTATCTACATGTGCCAATAAAGCTTAGAGATGACAGAATAATTTATGAACTAAATATCAGATCATCGCTTTAATGTTTAGTGCCATCTTATATCAAACAACATGAGAGAAATAAAATCACTGGGGAACAGAAGAAAGGAGCAATGTGAAATAAATTCAGGCATCAGTAAAATACACATTGCAGAAACCATCTCACTAAAAATCTGATGAAAGGATAATAATAGCTAATATATATTGACCAGATATGATATGAGCCTCAGAAGTATAATCCCATTTGATCTTGACAAAATTCTATGAGGTAAGCATTATTATCCCCAGTTTTTTCATTGACATTCAGAGTCTAACTTGCCCAAGTTTTAATGGAACTGAGATGTAAATTGAGGCAATCTGACTTCAAGAACTACACTTGTAGCCATGTGCTGTACTAGAATAACGATGTTAGTGAGTGAATTAACTTCTCTTGTTAACAAACGATTTATATGGTATGTGTATGTAATAAAGAATAATGGTATGAATCTCAGAAGATAGAAAAAATTAATTCACTTGAAACATATTGTGGAAGGAGATGTCTACAGATACCCTGGACTGCCAGAAAGACAATGGGTTTTAGGGTAAATTAAGCCTGAAACATCTCTGGAAGCCAAAAGGACAAAACTGAAGCGGAAGCTGTCCCACTTCAGGCATATCATGAGAAGGCAGGTCTTTGGAAAAGAGAATAATGCTGGAGAAATAGAAGGCAGCAGGAAAAGAGGAAGACCAAATGAGATATGGATGGACTGTGTAAAAGAAGCCATCCATAGGCATGAGTCCACAGGAGCTGAGCAGGGCTGTTGAAGGCAGGATATTGTGGACACACTCATTCATAGGGTCGCCAGGAGTTGGAGCCGAATCAACACTGTAACACCTATACATGTGAGTTTATGTAAAATTTACTGAAAAAGGAACTGGACGGGAATTAAACTTAAGTTCTAGTCTTTTTTTAATTTAATTTATTTTTTTTATTTTTTTATTGTTTGAAGTATTACAAATAGTAGTACATATGTCTCCTTTTTTTCCCCCCATTGAGTTTGACAGTCTGTTCAATGCTTCTTTGCCCTGTATCTATTTTCCCCCCATTTATTTCCTTTAAAAAATTTTGCCTCTGCAGACTACAAATAAACATATAATAACCAAAAAAATAAAAAATGTTTGAGTCCCAATTTCAATGTCCAACAGTTCTGAGTCCCCATTTCAATGTCAAACAGTTCCTTATGTGTACATGTCAGCAATGATATCTGGATGGTGGGCACATGGTGGCAATGCAGGTCCGACCCTCTCTTGTTTGGTCCTAGGCAACCTACAGCAACACACAGCTGCTGACTGCTAGCGTGGCAAGGCGTCATCAGTGTCTTCCATCTCTGGACTGTTTTTCCTCTTGTCTTCGTGGTTGGAGCAGACCTGTCAATTCCTCTCTGTTGCAGGAATCCACATGGTCTTGGAATTGTCTTCTGAAAATATACAAACATATTCTCGACCAAAAGTTAATAAAGGAATCTTTTCTATATAATTGATTTGGTTAAGTTCTAGTCTTGGTTCTATCACATATTGTATGTTAAGGCCTTGGATTTATTATTTAGTCTGAGTTTTCATTTCCTCATTTACAAGAAAGGGGGGAAAAGGCATGATAACAATAATCCTACCGGCCTCATTGAGTTTTTGTGAATTTCAAATTAAATGATGATGAAAGGATGTTATTATTTAAAAACATTCTGCCCATCCAGTGTGGCTCAATGTTTGAGTGTCAACCTATGAACCAAGAGGTCATGGTTTAATTCCAGCTCAGGCCACATGCCAGGGCTGTGAGCTCGATTCCCCAGTTGGAGGGTATAGGAGGCAGCCGATCAATAATTCTCTCTCATCATTGATGTTTCTACTTCTCTTTCCCTCTCCCTTCCTCTTTGAAATAAAAATATATATTTTTTTAAATCACTATTCTGATATAAAATATTAGTATTGTCAATCTATTACATATACCACATATTAATAGCATGATATGAGATTTTCTTAAAGTCACAAATAAGTACTTTTTCTCTTGAAATATTTTTGATACGATTCCAACTTTACAATGGTGAAATAATACTAGTATATTCAAGCTGAGATAATATATAATTTTTTCCAGGATATTGATATCCTTGGGGTTCTGGAAAGAGCAAATGCAAAATCAGTCTATTTGGGTACAACCTACATCTCCTGGGGAGGAAAGCAAGTAAGATTAACTTGCATTCAAAATTAAAACCACATGAGAGAATGAACCATCACAATTGGAATTATGAGACACAACAAATAAAAATATTAGCACAAGAACTAGAAATAATAAAACAGTCTAGAAGAGATTTTAAAATATGTATTTGTCAATTAGATGTGAAAGTGTACTCTACATCATTTTTCAATCAGGAATGCGGATAAAATACTACCTACCCACCAAAACTACAAAAACTGACAATACCAAGTGTTGGTGAAGTTGGAACTCTCACACACTGCTGAAGGGGGTGTAAAAGGCACCACCAGTATGGAAAGCTGGCAGTTTCTACTAAATCTGTGTGTCTGCCTCTACCAGGACTGAGCAATTACATTCCTGGGCATGTATCCAAGAGAAATGAGTGCCTAAGTCCATAAAAACTTGTACAGAAATGTTCATAGCAGCTTAATTTGTAATAGTGAAAAAACAACACAATCAAAATGCCTATCAGTGGGAGGATGGGTAAATAAATGATGGCTCATTCGCACAATGAAATACTACTCCTGAAATATGAAACAACCTGGCCAGATCTCACAGATGCTATGTTGAGTGAAAGAAGGAAACACTGAAGAGTACCCACTGTATGATTCCAGGCATACAAAGCTCAATGACAAGCAAGCAAACTGAAGATGAAGTAAGTCGTTATAAAGTTGGCTGTGGTAAGGAACAATTACAGTCTGAAGAGGGCTGGAGGAAATATCCTAGGATGATAGACATGGTTGATCTTGATCTGTGATTTGTGTGGTAGTTATAGAATTGCATACACAGGTTTTCTTAAAGGTAGGGAAAAGAGAAAATGAATTTAAAATCACCAAAAGAACTTCTAGAAAGTAAAAAGTTATTAAAATTAAAAATTCAATGGACAGATTAAACAGCAATTAAGTTTAGGTGATGAGAGAATTCTTTTCATTGGAAACAGATTAGGTGTACCTAGAGTACAGTGCAGAACAAGCTGATAGAAAGTATGAAAATTTATTAGAAATAAAATAAGGAGGGTAGTATTAGAAGGTCTGAAATAGGGGTCCCAGAGGGGCAAACTAGAATGGCAAAGATTCAAAGAACAAAGAGCTACTCCTAAAAAATGTCAGACTCTCATGATTTAAAAATTATTGCATTTTCAAGAAGTAAGCTAATCCATAGTCTATTTAAAGTATTCTAATCCCTAGAGAAAGAATAGGCATCAGTTCTTTTCACAAAGACTCACAACATTTATCCAAAAACAGGCAAAGATAATGCAGAAAAAATAATACAAATCAATCTCACTTATAAATATTTATGCAAAAATCTGCAATCTGAGCAAAAGCAATCCAGTATTATCTGAAAATAATAATTCACCATGACCAAATGGAGTTCATCTCATAAATGTAACAATAAATTCAACATTTAAAAAAAAATCAAGTGACTTAACTCACCATATTAAATTGGCTAAGGAAGAAGAAAAAAAGATCATTTTGATATATGCTAAAAAGGCATTTTTGTAGTTCATCCATCATTGATTTACAAAGCATAGAAAAGTAGGAAAAGAATACTACCTTGAAATAATAACTATGTAAATTACATTTTCTGGAAGATGCTTCTCAAAATCACTAAGACAAAAAGCATGCTCATTATCACCCTTATTATTTACCATTGATCCAAAAATACTAACAAATTCATGCTAAAATTTTTTAAAATAATAAACAATGAATTAATTAAATACAAGTTAAAGAAGTTGTGACAAAGCTATAATTGTTTTAGAAAATATTATGTTTTAAGTGTTATTGGCCTGGGCTAAAATTTTTACATACCTCATTTAATCTATACAACTCTGAGAGTTGTGTCTCCATTTTACAGATTTAGAAATTGAGACTCAAAGTGATTAAGTATTTTGTTCAAAGCCACTAACCAATTAAATGGAGGAACCTGTCATTGATCACACATCTTTCTGACTCTAAAACTCTATGAACTTGAACAAAAGGTCATATATATTTCATGTATCTTCTATGCTACCTCAATTAAAAAAAAATAGGTTTAGCCCTAACCGGTTTGGCTCAGTGGATAGAGCATTGGCCTGTGGCCTGAAAGGTCCCAGGTTTGATTCCAGTCAAGGGCATGTACCATGGTTGCAGACACATCCCCAGTAGGAGATGATTTTCTCTCATCGATGTTTCTAACTCTCTATCCCTCTCCCTTCCTCTCTGTAAAAAAAATCAATAAAATACATTTTTTAAAAGAAAAAAAGGAGCCTTGTAATTAAAAAAAAAAAGGTTCAAATGCATAATAAAATTCTGTACGTTTACAGAGAGGAGATAATTTTATTACCCCATTTATTCTAACATAAATGAGGTAAATTGACATTTTAAATTAACAACAAATATCAAATATTTAATTCTAGTATGAACTTGTTTAGAAAAATGACCTTGTGAAAGCTTTCCTGGCACAGATAATTTTTACCTAAAGGAAAATCCAAGTCATTTAACAGCCCTCCGCCACTCCCCCCCACCCCCGCCCCAGCGCCTCCCCCCAAAAAAAATCCCTGGCAAATAATCATCGGGGCCAATGAGTCTAAATATCACTTTAAAACTTCCAACATCTATAATCCCTTCTGCAGCTGGCATTTTTGAAAGGTAGCAATAAGGAGTCACCCTACAGAGAGTTCTGGAAAATGTCGTTTCTCTTTCCAAGCACCGCATGAGTCACTGATTTTTCAAAACATAGTGACGTGAAAGCCTAGCAATAGATTAGACGTTGTTGGGAACTGCTCTAAGAGCTTCAGAAAAACCTGAGAAGAGGTCCTATAGCAAGACGGATGGATCACAGGCTCATGAGAACTTGCCTTTCTTTGGCACAAGAATATCAATGCATAATTTCAAGGAAAAATTAACAATGACCACTGCTATTCCTCATTTTCTCTTAAAAGACCCTATCAGCTATACTTGGTACTAGCATTTTTACCCTACGGGCAGAAAATAATTACGATGGGTATTCTCTACTTGACTAAAGGAACCACTTTTCTCTTGGATTCACGCTATTACAGTAAAACAGACTTGTTGATTTCCTGGGTTCTTATTTTTATGACCTGTATCTTGGCTGGCTCTGGTTCAGTCCCCAGTGTATTGATTAGATTACAGAGTTGAAGAGATGCCAGTACAAGTGTTGGTTAGCACTCTGAAGGTTGGTAAGATACCAAAAATAATACACCTATAAAGTGATATTGTTTTCTTTTCTTAGTCTTAGGTGAGGAAAGATAGTTAAATTATAAATGAGTCTGTGATTCTATATCTTCCCACCTCCACACCCAGCTCTGAGATCTTGTTGACCATCACCAAGCCAAAACCTGCCCTAATGCATGAATAAGAACTGACATTTTTAAAAGTACTTAGCACAGTCTAGTCTCTATCCTAGCACTTATATGGATTGTATCATCGTATCTTCATGACAATCCTATGTGCTCCTTACACTTGAGTGGGCAAGAGAAACTCCAGGAAGAATTTTTTTAAAGTGCTTCATTTTATTAGAAGTATGTATAACTTCTCTTTAAAGATATTTTGATGTTGGGGCCAAAGATTTTATATCTTACTAGAGGCCCGGTACACGAAATTGATGCATGGGTAGGGTCCTTAGGCCTGGCCAGCGATCAGGGCCGATCAGGGCCTTCTGGCTGCCAGCCGGGGCCTCCCTTCCCTGGCTGTTGGCTGCCAGCTGGGGCCTTCCTTCATTCCGCACCACCGGCTGGTCATCAGCATACATCATAACGAGTGATCAGTCTCCCGGTCAAACTCCTGTGGGGACAATTTGCATATTAGGCTTTTATATATAGAGATTCTATCCTTGCTCAATAAAAATCTGGAGTGGCAGACAATAATTTTGCCCGGTATTTCTCATGTAGCTAGACCATAGATTAACAATCATTCCTTTGAGATATATTTTAGTAAGAAAAACACCAAATTTGGGATCAGATGTTTTGACTTTGTCGGAACTTTTCACCTACATGGGATTTTATTTTAGGTAAGTCACTTAGCTGTACTCTGATTGACTCATATGTAAAATGAAGAAAATAACTGAACATACAGCTGTCTCGAGGATTAGGTCAATGTTTTTCATAGCCTAATATATGCAGGCCCTCCATCTTCATTCACTGGGTAAATGTGAATACACTTACCACTTTTCCTATCCCATCCCCTGCTTTTCTTCTTCTCCATTGGACATATTGCACGAGTAATTGTTTTTCAAACACACCAAGCTATTTCCTGCCTCAAAGTCTTTACTTGCCCTTGAGCTGCCTGAAGCACTTTTTCCTCAGTTCATCACCTGATTCATTCTTTTTTCCAAATGTCACCTTCATTTTTATTTTTTTATCTTTATTATTGAAAGTATTACATATGTCCCTCTGTTTCCCCCCCATTGACTTCTGGCCCGCCCTCACCCCCACATCCTACCCAAAGGCCTTCACCACCCAAATGTCACCTTTTAAAAGAGGTCTTTTCTCAACTCTCTGTAACATTGCTGATCTCTGGCCCCAGTTACTTTCAATCCGTGGCTTACCTTATTCTCTTTATAAATCTTGACACCATTGATAATTATATAATGTATAAGTTGTCTAGTTGGTTGCTAATAACTTCCTTTCCAAGAATGCACTATAGCAGGGACTTTGTTTTATTCACCTAGATGTGATTGTTATTAGTGTCCCCTTCCCGACTTGCTGATTCACACCTGAGAGCAGGACTAATATTGAAGAATTGGGCATGCAAGCTGAATGGTGGTCTTTTTTCATGAATGGTTCTGATGGATAACTTCAAAAAATAGGGCTACCTAACTTAAGGGAGAGTGGGGCTTTTTGCACATAAATAGTTTATATATCTCAAAAAGATATGTTCTCTGAACTCATTGGAAAAGATAAGTACGAAGAGTTATACTGTTATTCCCATTTCATGATAACGCCAAAAAAAAGTGAGTTTATAACATGTTGTTTTGATTACTAGTTTATGTAACAGTTTTATTAAGCTGATTCCAAAGCAATATGTTCCAATATGTGGTTTATATGAGGACACTAGTAAAGCAGCATACCAAGCAAATAGACCAACCTTTATTTGGGCTATTAACATGAAACGTTTCCATTATCTTTTGAAGACTATCCAAATTCTTACATCCATATAGCTCAGGAAATCCAAAAGTTCAAAATTCACAAGTCAAGTCAAAGACAAGGTCACCATATGTGAGGATTTCACCCTTTAGCTCAAGGACTTTACTGGTTTGTATTTGGTAGTCACTGCAGTAGACAATTGGGTAAAAGCATCTACCTTTCTCCAATTATTTGAAAGTAAGTCAAATTGTTGGTTTCTTTGGAGACTGAGGCTTTCAGAAACTTCTTTATCCACAAATAAAATGTTCATAGGGTCTAAAGGGACCTAACAGATATTTACTTACAAGTGAACAAGTATTCCTGAATTGCTTTCCAATTGCATAAATTCCTCTGGTATGCAACATAAACAGATTCTACGAGGATTCTTAAATATTCAAGAAAATTGTAAGATTTTAAATTTTAGCTCTGTTCTAAATTTATTACTGATCTCCCCTAGAAGTAGTGCACAAATGAGTCTTTACTCCTAAAAGAACAATTAGAAAAATTATAGAACAGTTCAGAAAGTGCATGTATTCTAGTGGATGACAGCAAAATAGCACTTAAATAAATAAATCAATAAAATAAGACTATGGGTTCTTAAAAGAGTAATTGATTTCCTCCACAAATTTTTCAGAGGAAAATTTAAATGTTCACGATAGGACCATAATATAAGAGGAAAAGCCAAATGGGGAGAAACTAGGGATTAATCAATAATTAATATTTTTGAGCAGCTACTGTTTGTCCAGAAGGACCTTTGGGGGTTATAGATATGTTTCCATTAAGTTCAAAATCAAGTTATAAAGAGATACATAGTCAGCAAATGCCAAACAAGTTTAAGTATTGCTGACCTGGAGTGGTTTAGGGGATTTGCTGAGGAAAGAGGGGGTGAATAATCTGAAGGGAGGAAAACAATGAGGTAAAGAGAGGGGTTGAGGAAGGGCATATTTGCAGATAGGTAAGGCCATAGACTTCAAAGAGATCTCCAAACTTCAGGTTATCTGTGTGGACTGTAAGAAATGGTTGCAAAACCATGAGGGGAAGAGAAATGAGAAAACGCAAGAAAGAGAGAAACACCGTATTTGGAGACTGCTGCTTCTTTCCTTCATTTGACAAGTATTTACTGAGGACCTACTTCTCAGACTTAGGAACAATTCCAGATATTGGGTGTGTGGTGATAACAATGAACAACCTGTGCTCATGCAGCTTCCACCCAGAGCAGAAACACTAGTTAAAAGAAGAACACTTAAAGAGTTGGTTTAAAAAAATGTTAGGAAGGGAATGGAAAGAGAAAAGAATAAAGAAAACATAATATTTTTATAGTACACATTCATACCTTTTCTATATGGCTATTTGTTTTTAGGCATTCTGTTGTCAAAATTTACTTCTTAATGTCTTAAAATTTGACCTTTATTTTGTATGTATTAGTGCCCTTATTTTTAAATATATATATATATTATTGACTTTTCTACAGAGAGGAAAAGAGAGGGATAGAGAGTTAGAAATATAGATGAGAGAGAAACATCGATCAGCTGCCTCCTGCACACCTCCTACTGGGGATGTGCCCGCAACCAAGGTACATGCCCTTGACCGGAATCAAACCTGGGACCTTTCAGTCCGCAGGCTGACGCTCTATCCACTGAGCCAAACAGATTAGGGCTAGTACCCTTATTTTTAATTAAGCAACTTACATTATTGACTAATAAAAAGTATGGTATAGCTTGTCAGTTTAAAACAAATCAAAATGACTTAAAATGGCATACTTGGAAGAATATATCTCATTAGGGGAAAATATTGAGTTCTGTGTATACATTATAGCTAAAGAACAGCATTTTCATAGAATTCAGATATAGATTTACTTGTTGCAAACCTCATCATTCTTTTCAGCAGTCCATCTCTTCTCATTTCAATGTTCCTATTATATTTGTCGCTCCAATTAATATCCCATCACCTTTGACTTTCCCCTCCCAATATTGACTCTGTATATCATTCCTTTTGTATATATTTGTCTATTGTTCACTGACAATATCGGTGAACAATATACAAACGTATTATCAGTGAGCAATAGAGAAATAGATATAAACATATATTTGTGCATATATTTATTCCTTCTCTAATGCAGTAATTTCCAGTGTGACCCCTTCTGTCTGCCAACCACAGTATTCTGGAGCCTCTGTTTCCTAAATACAGAATACTCTGCTCCAGAATACAGAGGTTCAGTCCTCCTAAAGCAGTCCCTAACTGTGTTTTCTTTAAGCAAACTCTTTCTATGGCTTACCACTACCTACTGAAGATTGCCCAGGCTCCTTTATTCAGCATTTACAGTAAGGTTGTCTGCATTTTCTTTCAGTCTCAACATGCTTTTCAACCTTGTCTTCCCATTCATTGATTCAAAAGGATTCTTTGAGCACCTCTGTAATTTGATCTGTGATTTGACTTGTGTTATAAAGCTAAGCAAGTCACAGCCCTGCTCTTCAGCAGCCCTTAGTTTCATGGGTTTTGTGTGTGGAGCTGAAGGGACAAGTACATGAGTAACCCATCATATGTTGAGAGTGGGGGTGATGGAAAATGCCCAGGGAGGATTGGACTCAAAAAATACTGCTATGTTGCTGAGCAGGCTTCATCAATGTTGAGTAAATTAGTTTGTTACTAAAACATGGACCACTCTTGTCAAACCCTAACTTTTTTTCATGATGTTTCCTCCCTTTACAATGTCTCTGCTTTTCTATATACCCCAAATATATCTGGTCCTCCAAAGACTAGATTAGATGCCAAATAATCCATGAAGTTTTCTCAGTCTCTTTAGTCTCAATAACTCCCATTTAAATTTTCATGGCAGTTCTAATCACATCCTTGTTTGTATTAGAGTTTATTGTCAAAGTATTGTCTCTCTCCTTTTTGTTTTTTGGTGTTTTTGTTGTTGTTATTGTTGTTAATCCTCACCCAAGGGTATTTTTTCATTGGTTCTTTCTTTAGAGATAGTGGAAGGGGAGGACAGTAGGAAAAGAGAGAGAGGCCAGGGATCAATGGAACCTGCAACCCAGGTAGGTGTCCTTGACTAGAAAATCGAACCCGAGATCCTTCAGTGCCAGAGCCAACGCTGTAACATTGAGCCACAACAGCCAGGGCTTATCTCTCTGTACTATAAACTGTCTGCCTCCCTAAGAACAGAAACTATGATATATATAAACCTAACAAAAACCTTCACAAAATAGACGTTTAGTGAATGTTGACCGAGCTAAAATAATAGGGCATATGTAGTACCAAATGCAATTGTAAAATAGAATGAAGGCATTAATGATACAAATTGATCCCCACCCACTTGCAGTAAAACTACCACGTTAGTTACTGTAAAAATTAGTGACAGTAGAGAGGAGAGCTACCACTGTCAGTCTAAGACCCTTAGGCTTGAAGGGGTTAAGCAGTTCTAGCCATAAGGGGGAAAAATGTTCTCTGTTTGCCTTCATTAAAGACTAATTTTAGATCTTTTGATAACTAAATGAATACACTGTTTATGCTACATACACTTTCTGCCCTGGGTCTTGGAAAATACATGAAATTTCCAAGAATTAAAGTTTCCATTAAGACAAGCGCCAAACCAGGAGGCTTGACCTGTGGAGGAAGCCATTTGTCTTTGCTGGCTTCTTTTCAAAAAGCTATAGAAACGTATTTAACGCATAACCTTTCTCCTGCACAATTGTTTTGTTTAACCATTCAGACCATCGCGACAATATGGAGAAGCTGCAGCATTTCAGAAAGCAACCAAGTACTGAAGAATGACCGTTTAAGTTTTAAAGTGCTGACAGTGGTCCCTGTTTGGGGTAAAATTTCTCGCTGGAAGACACTTTGAGTGTTGTTGTCTTTTAATTATTATTTCTTCTACTTGGTGTGTGTGTGTGTGTGTGTGTGTGTGTAATTTCCTGAGAGCTAGATGATTTGGCTAGTGAAGAAATTGTTTGCTATGATGGTTTTCAGAATATCTTCCACCTGTATCCTTCTTACTAGACGGAAATTTAATATCAATAAATGTGTGTGCTCACAGCTTGAACGCCTCAAAAGACTACTTCTCTTATCTCTATATCTGGTTTTATTCAGTCTTCAGTAGCCCAGTTATTTACCAACGTTACCAAAGTCTCTTTACGTCAGGGAACTTAGCCTCATAAAGTTCTCTCCCCTGAACAGGGAGCCTTTTAAAGAAGAGCGTGTCAAGCTGGCGGCAGGGGTCAGAGCTACTGGAAAATGAGCTGGTCTGCAGGTCCCGCCCTCCTACCTTTGCCCCTCCCTCTGGCCTGCTCCCTACCTACCCCGGTTGCGCCCCCCACTCCCACCCCGCGACCGCCCCACCACTTCTCCAGCCCCCACTGGACAACCTCGGCGGCCTCAGAGGTCTGGCGCGCGTCAAAGCCCGAACTGGGAGGCTGATTTGCGGAGCATCATCACCGAGCTCCTCTCCCCCCAGCCCCTCCTCCTCCCACTGCGGAGGCCAAGGGAGTAAGAGCCCGAGCAGGGGGAGGGGAAGATCTACACCCATCCCCCTTCCTCCAGTCCTTTCCGCGTTCAGATTCAATCGCACCTTTTATTATTTTAACTTTTCTTCCCAGGACACGCGCCCCGGGATCTGTCCCTCCGGCATTCGCGATCCCGGCTCTGGCGCGCTGGGATGGGAGCGCGAGGGACCTGCCCACGGTCCGCCGGCGTCTGCGGGAAGGTGCGGCCGCCGCACCCGCTGTGCAGAGTCTGTAAGTTTCAACGCTCCTCCTGGGGAGTGGACTGGGAGGCTGTCTGCGTCTCCGCAAAAGATTTAAAATGCAAAGCACAGCAGAGGTTTGCAGTGTTGGATGGACTTTTCGGAGCACACTTTTAATTCTATCTGCAAGTCCGCGGGGTATGTTCCGGGTTTTCCCTGCAGCTTGTATGTTTGCTTCCTTCGTTGCAAAGAAGTTTTCAATTTATAATATTATGAGTGTCAAAGGGGAGTATTTTTAAATGCAGCTCATACTTCTTTCAAATTTAAAAATGCTTGTTCATAATTTTCACGTTCATGGCACGTCGCTTGTTATTTTGTCAAGTGACACTAAGCGTTATTTATACTGCGCAAGAGACCACGGCCTCTTCTTTGCCTACTTCTAAAAATAACGAAGGAAGAATTTCCCCTCTCAACTTTTTATATTGCTCTGTCGTGTAAATACTTTAGTAAATAGACCGCGATACCCATCTGGCCTTAATTTTCTTTCTAAACGCCGCCACGTGCTTGCATGCTTGCGCTAATCTACATACGCTGTGAATCTCCGAGATTTATCATTGAGCCTGCTGCTTACAGCCTCCAAGTTTTGCTTAAATAAGACTATACCCATCCATGTTCAAAATGAGAAGGGCTACTGAAAGAGTTCTGCTTTGAACCAAATAATTTCTCTGGGATCCCAGAAGTGACGCCCCAACTAAATCCGTGTGAAGATTAATAAAACCCTACCTTTAGCTTTGCATGCCATCTCCAAGTGTATAGACAGAGCCCTAAATGCAAGGATTGAAGAGGTGAGGAAGGGGGGGGGGGGCGGCTTTTAATCATTGTTTCCCTTTGCAGGAGGACGGGTCTTTAGGGAGGAGAGGCAGATCAGAGGCAGGTGGATAGGCTGGCGATGGTGGCAGGACCATGTTGGCCAGAAAGAGCATCATCCCGGAGGAGTATGTGCTGGCGCGCATCGCTGCGGAGAACCTGCGCAAGCCGCGCATCCGAGACCGCCTCGCCAAAGCCCGCTTCATCGCCAAGAGCGGGGCCTGCAACCTGGCGCATAAGAACATCCGCGAGCAGGGCCGGTTCCTTCAGGACATCTTCACCACCTTGGTCGACCTGAAATGGCGCCACACGCTGGTCATCTTTACCATGTCGTTCCTCTGCAGCTGGCTGCTCTTCGCCATCATGTGGTGGCTGGTGGCCTTTGCCCACGGGGACATCTATGCTTACATGGAGAAAAGCGGAATGGAGAAAAGTGGCTTGGACTCTGCTGTGTGTGTGACTAATGTCAGGTAAGAATGCGGTGGGATGAAGCAGGGGTCAAAAACAGTATAGAAAAAAAATATGAAACTGCTCTCTTACCACTCCAGTTTGTTGACAGTGAAATAAAGGATTTGCTTTAGTACCTTCAGAAGCAACAAAGCTAATCTAACATATTAAAAATCTTTGTTTAATGTAGCTTTATGGATGAGGCATCTCTGAAAATGTGAAGCTCCAGTCCCATGGGCTAGCCTTGAAAATCCTAGGCCAATTATTAAAAAATAATTGTGGCTCAAAGGATTCTACAGAGTGCCTTACTAAAAATAATAATAATAATAATAATAATAATAAATAATAAAACACATACTTAGTTTTCAGGTTGAAAAAGCTGCTGTCCATATTTCCAGTGTTCACAGGTAGATATCTTTGATCATGAAAAGATATTGTGCAAATGCTAGTAATATATTTCCATGACTTCTCTTACCCATGACATTTTCCGAAATAATGAGAAAAATGGGAAGACACTGGTGGAGAGGTGTCCTCGACTTGAAATCCGTAAAATGAACTGAATAATATAAGCCCATCTTTAACAAGAATGTTTTAGATAGTTGATTGCTTGCATTGGATTCCAAAATGAAAAGTTATGCTAAGATTCAGAACTATAAGGTATTCATTTTAAATGGAAATTAGTCCAAGTTTTTCATGGAATAGATTATGTAGAAGTGACTTCATGTTGTGGTTTTCTTCAAAAGTTTTAATAGGATAACAAGACACTTTTTAGATTGCCTAACTTCTGCTTCTTTCTCTTATATCATAAGTATTTCAAAGATAAGTCCAGTGAACTTGATTTCAGTGAATCTTCTCTCATATTTTCACATGGCCTAAGAACATTTAGTTGGGATGACTCGTCTCTTATTTTTTTGTTTGTTTGTTTGTTTTTTGTTTTGTTGGGAGATGGAAAGAGATAATTTATATCACTTTCAAAAGATGTACATTCTGAAACAAAACATTAGTAGTAATACTAGAAACTTTCCCAGGACATTTTATGAATGATATTTCAAATTCATATAAAGCATCAAGCAAAGCAACTTGAGCAAGCACCATTCTGCCAGGAAACTGTAAAGAATGAGACCTTTACTGGACTCTGGACTTGCCATCCTTCCATTTCCTGAGTGTCTGCAATGCCAGCATGCCAAGGAGGGATTTGTGTGCGGAGATCACATTCCACATATTCCAGCTTGGATTTTAAGGAAAGAAAACTATATGGAATTGATCCATTGCCTTTACCATTGAGTAGATATTTTCTTGTCTTAAACTTGTCTCAAATAAAAAATAAAGATGAAAATATATAGGAGATCATCATTACACCAGATATAAAGGAAATAATGAAAATACTGTGTTTAACAGGTATCTTAAGTTAAATATCATTATCTGTATTTCTCTTTAAGATATTTATTGGCATTTATATTGGTGAATCATTTTCATATTAGGATACATTTTTAATAAATATGCAGTAGGCACTCAAAAAAGATAAAAAATAAAAATGGTAAACCTTGACATATTTTATTTATGAGATAAATATATTGGCTTTTCCTATTAAAAAAAAAGAAGTCATTAAGCAACTTGGGGAATCATCAAAAGTGAAGCTTTTCAATGATTTTTTTTTGAGAACTTTATAGAGCGCACTAGTTGCTAGAAGCTTTTTTACTCTAGCTCCCATTTACCAACAAGATGTGTTTTGAAGCATGGCTATTCCCCTGATGCATTCCTGCTGGTGTGAATGTTAAGTATGGGAAATGGTGTCAAAAATACAGTGAGACAAAGTTGATTTTAACAGCATAATAATGTTAGCCTTTTAAACTGACCTTTTATCTAAAAATTTTTTGACATCTTTAAGGTTAAAATCTTACAAGTTTTATTCTATTGATACTTTAATCTCAACACACAGTTTAATAATAACAAACCATATATAATAACAAATTTTTACCCAAAATATAGAAACAGAAAAATTTCTATTCTCTCCCAAAGAGGGTTTAAAAGATGACTAATAACATTTATAATTGTTTGCATTTCCTGTCTTTCATAAGCCCATTTTCTTACCATATCATCATAATTGGAAACAACTTATTGTGATGCATACTCACTGGTATGTCCAAATAACATTTTACCATTCCCGTTTTAGAATGGCTCACTTTCCCTTTCATGTGGGACAACTCTCTAACATGAGTCAGGAAATTAATCAACATATTTCCTCTATTATTCAGCCTAACATCCTCTGTAGTAGAACAAACAAGCAGCTAAATACTTTCATCTCTTGAGGTTGTTTAGCATGACAGGTGTCCATAAAAGGCTGGGTCTTGTACTATATAATATTTAGAATTAAATTATTTCATAAAATAAGCAGTAAACATTATTAGCCCCTGAATAGCCTCGGAAGCCATAATAACCAAACATTTAAAGATAGTCAACATTAGGCTGCTCTTCGAAGTGTGTATATATTATTAGAAATCAACATTGTGTCCATGTCCCTCCTCTGGGGTCCATTCTTATCTGTTGCCATCTTTTTATTTATTTATTTATTATTATTATTATTAACATATATTTTTATTGATTTCAGAGAGGAAGGGAGAGGGAGAGAGAGATAAAAACAGCAATGATGAGAATCACTGACTGGCTGCCTTCTGCATGCCCTCCATACTGGGTATTGAGCCAGCAACCCGGGCATGTGCCCTGAGTGGGAATCAAACCGCAACCACTAAATCATGCCAGCCAGGCTGTTGCCATCTTTTTAGGTCATATGATATATTTTGTGTGCAATTAGTGGGAAAGGCAACTATTGTGGTTTTCCATGAATCTTTTTGGGAACAAAAAGGGTGAAAAGGGAAATTTGCATGTTCCACCTAAAAGCTAATAGAAAGAATCTGTGTATGCTTACTCCCTCCTCATGATGTCTCACCAAAGTGCAGTATATATACACAGCATTCAAATGCTTAAACATTTTGCTCACTCTTTGTGTGTGGAAGCAGCAGATAGATAATACTTTGACAGGAGGCTTATCTTCTATAAAATTAGAGAAGTCTGAAATTGGAGTTGAGGGAAACACAGGGCTAACATCATTTCTAATAGGAAGCTACAGCAGTAATGGATATATAGTTAAGTGAATAAATTAATAATAAGAATAATGCAGTGCTTCTAACCAGGGGGATAAATCAGCATCACCTGAGAGCTTCTTTTTAGAGTCTTACCCAGGTCCACCCTAAACCTACCAAATCAGTGTTTAATTCATAAGAGATACAAAAGAAATACCAACTTTGCAAAAGCTCCCCTAGAAAATCCTGACACTTGTGATCCCTTCCCTTTGCCCTTTCAAAGCACTAGGCCAGAATTGAGAGGATTCAAGTTCTTATTAATTTTGTAATCTTGATATAGTCATTTGCTCATCTCTGCTTCGAATTCTCCCTTTAATAGCTTTAGCATTCTCTAGATAACTTACAAAACAAAATAAGAAAATCAGTAAGAACACATTTTTCTTCCCAAATGGCAAAACATTCTTTTGAATTAAACAGTAGTTTTTAAAATACTAGTGTTTTGCACCACTTTTTAGCACCATGCTTCCTGTATATGAGGAACACACTATAAGTGTTAACAAGTGAATATGAGTCAAGGGTAGTGAGTGATGAGTACATTCGCTACTCGGTACCTTCCTTATTACTCAAGTCACTTAAACACAGACATGCAATAAATAATAAACATCTACCTGGTAGAAATTTTCACAAAGTAAACTATGCCTTTGTGAAAGTACATTATTTCACAAACTAAAATATTCCTACAAACATGTATTTTTATTATGTGAAAGCTTTCCTACAAGTAGGCCGATTATTACATGATCTAGAAAACATTGTAGTATGGTATCCTAGAAGTCTGGAAGTAGATGTATTCTGAAAAGAGAGAGAATGCAAGTGCTTGTGTTTAGAATTAGACATTTGACCAGTTAAGTTGGCTATTCTTTCCAAAGGCATGTAACAGCCTTTGGCGGAAGAAAATGACAAATTCAGTTTGGACATTTCGTCCTAGAAAAATAATGACATATATAGCTTGGTATGTTATTTCATTATTCAAAATTTGATCTGATGGCATTATTTTCTGATATTATTTCTTACAGGTCCTTTGCCTCTGCTTTTCTCTTCTCCATTGAGGTTCAAGTGACAATTGGGTTTGGAGGGAGAATGATGACAGAGGAATGCCCTCTGGCCATCACAGTTTTGATTCTGCAGAATATCGTGGGTTTGATCATCAATGCCGTCATGCTGGGCTGCATTTTCATGAAAACAGCTCAGGCTCACAGGAGGGCAGAAACTTTGATATTCAGTCGCCATGCTGTGATTGCTGTCCGCAATGGCAAGCTGTGCTTCATGTTCCGCGTGGGCGACCTGAGGAAAAGCATGATCATCAGTGCCTCGGTGCGCATCCAGGTGGTCAAGAAAACAACCACCCCGGAAGGGGAGGTGGTGCCTATTCACCAACTCGACATTCCTGTGGATAACCCTATTGAGAGTAATAACATTTTTCTAGTGGCCCCTTTAATCATCTGCCATGTGATTGACAAGCGCAGCCCCTTGTATGATATCTCAGCTACGGACCTCGCCAACCAAGACCTGGAGGTCATAGTGATTCTGGAAGGAGTGGTCGAAACTACAGGCATTACCACACAAGCCAGGACCTCCTACATCGCTGAGGAGATCCAGTGGGGCCATCGCTTCGTGTCTATTGTAACTGAGGAGGAAGGAGTGTATTCTGTGGATTACTCCAAATTTGGCAACACTGTGAAAGTAGCTGCTCCCAGGTGCAGCGCCCGAGAGCTGGATGAGAAGCCTTCCATCCTCATCCAGACCCTCCAGAAGAGTGAACTGTCCCATCAGAATTCTCTGAGGAAGCGCAATTCCATGAGAAGAAATAATTCCATGAGGAGGAACAACTCTATCCGGAGGAACAACTCGTCCCTCATCGTGCCAAAGGTGCAATTTATGACTCCGGAAGGAAATCAAAGCACACCAGAATCATGACAGCAAGGTGGCCCAAGGAAGTCTTTGTATCAAGTGTGGACACTGTAGGCAGGGCACCACCAGACTGTACACCTTAATGCACTAAATGATATTCATATTCAAACAACAGCACTTTCTTTATCAATAAAGCAGTAACGCACAAGGGGGAGGATTCGTGGCTCACACTTGTTTCAGACATGCAATATTTGCAGTGATACGCTTGAGTTATGTGTAGAGAATAGTATGCCCTCGTTTCCTCTCTGTCTGAAACACAATCACATTAAGAGTAATGGACGTTGAATACTAAAGGTGGCCAAGGAATGATTCTGTTTGAATGCTTAGTGGATGAGCCCACTGTTGTTCACTCTGGAAATACAAATAGAATAGGAGGAGGAGGGGAAGCCAAAATTGTATTGACATCTTTTATATATCAACCAATAAGTTGCCTTTTCCTTTCCCATGACACTGCACCTGGTAAAAAGCACGAGGCAAAAACCGCTGAGCTCTATCTGTTAATCCGCCTGGCCCTTCACAATGACCTCTGGAGATTTCCTGGTCTTCCTCATGGCAGCCTGTTGGCAGAACTGGGCAACAAGCTTAGGAGAAAAGCTAAGAACATTCCCGTCTCATTTTAGGACTGGATTCCTAACAATGATACTCATTCCTTCACCTTCTCACTTCTTCATAAGGGCCCCCACAGGGAAATGTTGTATTGAATATTTTATTAAAATATTTTCTTTGTATTCACTGTGGTTTTGTGATTCCTCCTTCAAAAAATTATCCCTGGTTAAATCTCAAGGAAAAACAATACACATTTAGAGGCATTGGAAAGAGATATCATACAGTGATAACACCCCTGAGATATCTCTCTCTCTCTCTCTCTCTCTCTCTCTCTCTCTTCCTATCTCCTAAAGCAGTGGTTCTCAACCTTTCTAATGCCGCGACCCTTTAATACAGTTCCTCATGTGGTGACCCCCCAACCATAAAATTATTTTCGTTGCTACTTCGTAACTGTAATTTTACTACTGTTATGAATCATCATGTAAATATCTGTGTTTTCTGATGGGTCTTAGGCTCTACAGCAGTGGTTTGCAACCCACAGGTTGAGAACCGCTAGCAGGGTCACCTAAGACCATCGGAAAACACAGATATTTACATGATGATTCATAACAATAGCAAAATTACAGTTATGAAGTAGCAACGAAAATAATTTTATGGTTGGGGGGTCACCACATGAGGAACTGTATTAAAGGGTCGCGGCATTAGAAAGGTTGAGAACCACTGGCCTAGAGATTGTTGTCTTAAGAAAACTATACTTTTTGTTTTATTTTTATTTCATTTCATTCCAAGTTTTAAAATATTCTCTAGGATTTCTATCTGAACCTGATGTGTCGTAGAAATTCTGTAACTTTTTGACTCTCCCACCTCCCCATCTTAAAACTACACATTACTTCCCAGAAAGATCTGAATTCAGGCCTGGAATATATAAATTTAGCTTTAACTCAATTGCTAATGTGAGATTTCCTATCAAAGCTCTATTAGATCATCTTTAGCTCCTGCATCTTCCAGGGAGGGATAGGGGCACAGAGAAAAGTACTAGGCTAATAAACTATGGGTTTATTCTTAATTCTTGTATTCCACATGAGCAAACATCAGAAAACTGAGCTCTTGAGTAGCTTTTTATACAGATTTTGTATTTTGTATTTCTTTTACTTCATTTATGGACATTGAAACGGGAGAGAAATGACACTGAATCAAACATATATTCAAATCCTGTCTTAAAAGACTTGTGTTATAACCCAAGGAATGGAAATTATCAGTTTACCGATTTCGTCCTTTCTGATTACTTCGAACCACTTTGTGGAACTTCAGACTTATACATCAAACAGGTACCAGAAACTCCATTTGAATATCTAAAAGTTATGGTGTCTAAAACGAAATGCTTCCTTTTCAGTAACAAAGCCTTCTTCCAATCACCCAGGCCAAGATTGGAGAGACATACATGACACCTTTCATACCTCACATGCCATCTATTAGCAAAATCTGTTAGGTCTACCTTCAAAATACACCCAGTGTATGACCTATTCTCTCTGCCTCTGCCACTTCCAAGCTGGGTGCTCATCAACCAGAACATATGAATGCAGCTGTATCAATTGTTAAAATATTAAAACACTTCTGTATGTTTGCTAAAGAAAAGTCTATTTTAATAAAACTTCCCCCAACAGTGACTACAGGGAGGTGGGTGTCAGACCCCTGCAGTTCTGGCACAGATGCAGGTCCTCCACTCCCACCCCTGGGCAGCTGAGCAGACCTGGAAGGCAGCTGCCACACCAGCAATAAGAGTATGTGAAAGTGCCTGCCTGCTGCTCCATGGCAGCCCATTTGTTGAGGTGACCTAGGCGGCAGGGCCAGCAATGTTGGGACATAGTTAGTGGGGCTGAGATGAAGGATTTCTGAGTCCAGGTGGTGCAGAATGCCTGGGCACCCCAGGGTAAATCTAGCTATAGAACCTGGGCAGTTCCCCAGCCACCTTCTAGCTGCAACCAAATGCTGGGTGCCAAGGGCCTGAGGACCACCATTTAATGGTACAGTCAATGGAAGAGTTTGATGGGCCCCTTGTGTCAAAGATGTCTCAGACAGGGACATCATTTAGCTAGTGATAGCCACATCAAACAAAAGAGCACATCGACAGTTGCTAAAAGTCTACAAATGTTTTAGAGTATTGCTGTGATTTATAACATTTTTTGCTAAAACATATTTAACTGGCTAAGCATATTTAGGAACTATATAGTTTAATTTCAGAAAATAAGATTCTAATATGTGTGTCTATAATTTTAACACATATTGAATTTTATTAAATATTTAGGTTTTCTGCTTCCAGCTTAATCTTCATACAGCAGCTACAATATTTTTTATTAAATTTATTGGGATAACATTGGTTAATAAAGTCACATATTTTTCAAGTGTATAATTCTATAGTACATCATAAATCACACTGCTGTGTTTAACACCCTCTAATGGCTTTCCATTTTTCTAAAAATGAGAACCAAAATCCTTCCTGAGGCCCAGAAATCATTCTCTTTAATAGTAAGCATTCCCACTTGATACCACACTGGCCTTGCTCTCTTTGAAACAGAGCCCTACATACTTTTTTTTTTCCCTCAGTGGTTTATTTATTTATTTATTTAGTCTTTTTTTAGATATATTATTGTTTTAAGTATTACACATAGTAGTACATATGTCTCCTTTTTCTCCCCCCCCCAATGACCTCCCCCCAGCCTCCCCTACCCCCCAGTACATGCCTTCACCGCCCCCCCCCCCCCGCCCAGTGTCCTGTATCCATTGGTTATGCTTATATGCATGTGTACAAGTCTTTCTGTTGGTCTCTTACAGGCCCGCTTGCCCAACCTCCCCTGTCTTCCCGATATAGTTTGATAGTCTGTTCAATGCTTCTTTGCCTCTGTATCTTTTTCCCACCATTTCTTTCCTTTAAAAAATTTTGCCTCTGCAGACTAGAAATAAACATATAATAACAAAACAACAACAAAAAAATGTCTGAGTCTGAATTTCAATGTCCAACAGTTCTGAGTCCCCGTTTCAATGTCTAACAGTTCCTTATGTGTACATGTCAGCAATGATATCTGGATGGTGGGCCTACATACTTTTATATCATGGGTTTGCTTCTACCTGGAGCACTTTCCCCAGAAAGGCTCATGAGTCTCTCCTGTCATTATTTAGGTCTCTGCTCAGGTGCCATCTCATGAGAAGTATAGTATAGTTGTTAAGAAATAGACTCTGCAGCAGACTCACTTGGTTTAAATTATAATCTCAACATTTAGCATCTGTGAGGGCTTGATAAAATTTCTTTCTTTTCTTTTCTTTCTTTGGTCACAATGAATTCAGAGCCAAGACAAACTATAGGAGAAAGTTTATTTAGAAAGTCATAGAAGACTGTAGAAGAAATGGGTTCAGGAAACAGGCAAAAGAAGGCCTCTTGGAGCTTAGGAGAAAGAGCCTGGGGGAAAGGCAAGGGAATGCTCCATAGAGAGAGATGCCAATGAACTTCTTTGTGCCTCATTTCCCACGTACATAAAATCAGAATGATTATGGTACCTACTTCATAAGTTGTTGCAAAGACTGAGTTAATGTGTATAAAGGGCTTAAAAGTGTTGCATTCATTTGCCCAGCCCAGAAGCTTGAAATGAAGGACTGCCTTGAAATTAATTGAATTCTTAGTAAATGACTAATTCAATGCATTATATTTGTTTTCTAGAACAGAACCAAAGGAGCTATACAACATGAATCTGGTCTCTTAAAAACTCTACAGCAGAGACCTTATATCTACTTCCAGTTGCTTTTCCTGATTCCTTGACACCTACCATTGGCTTGTTGTGAAAAAGTGAAATGTGTGAAATACTACAGTGGGTAAAGGGAAACATTTTAAACACAGAAGTTAATTTTGGTTTCGCATGTCTAGTATTTATTTATTCATCCAGTAATATATATTGAACATTTACCATGTCTGACATGTACCATCTGGCAAAATTAACTTGTTGTGTTTCTATTCTAAAAGAAGAAGCAGAAATTTATAGGCAACATAGGTGCTGATTCTTCTCCCAAGTAATATGAAATAGTGTCTGGAGGGGAAAACTGTGCCAGCATTGCAGAAGACACACTTCCATTTTAAAGTCAAAATCAAGACCTCTCCCTAGTTACTGAGATAGAATGGGTATACTCTAAGGCCCAGAGCTGTGCCCATATAGCTTTCCAGAGACCTGGGGCAGAGAATAGAACCTTATTCATCCTCAGAACTTGCATTTCCCCCCTGATTTACCTTCTCCCAATACCACAGATTCCTTCTATAATTCTTCATCAATTGCCACATGGCTCAAAAAATCCTGTTGCCCCTGCCTCCAGACATTTCTAAATACACCTACCTGGCCAAATGTTCTGACACATCAGTGTCTCAGAACCACTTTGACAGAAATGGCCTCAGTTCCCAAGGAAAGTCTAGCTCCCAGAGAAGTTGTTAGCCATTTAGTGCACATGGGGCAGCATTTGTCCACCTCCATTGGTTTGAATCATTTTGTTGTTGTTGTTTATAAATTTGGTATTTATGGAGCAAGGAATTTCCTCTTTGATAATAAATCAATTATAGATAAAGAAGAAAGAATAAATGGTATCTATATCTCTTGGGGTTCCCACCCCCAACTTGCAATTTTTAGCTTGTTGAAGGTAGAGGCAAAACTGAAATTAGTGTCTCCAAGGACCATTGCATTAAAATAATCATAACAAATCTACAGGCTGTTTAAGAGGAAGCCCAAGGGCCATGCTCTTCCCATGATCTTTATACACAATTCTCATCAATGGTGATGGGAATTTCCTCACAGATCTCAGGAGGAAGTGACTCTAATTACACTCTTTTGATAATTTATGCACAGATTCAAGTTTAAGTTCATGAAAATCTTAATCAGCCTTTAACTTCAGATCAAAATATCACATCAAAGGTCAATTGTATTTTGGATTATTTATGACTTCATTAGTCCTCTTTTGCAATTTTGTCACAGTTCTCATGAAGATTTTCTTGTCTGTCCTGTAGGATACCCCTTCACCAACTCTAATATCCTCTGGGGTAATTAAATTAAACTATTACTCTGCACAGTGTTTATTTTAATCACTTGAATAAACAAAAATATTAAGGCTGGATTTTCACATACTATTGGATTACTTCAGTTTGTATTGAATAAATATTGAGAAAGTACAGGATTAAATCATTACATGTAAAATCAAGTTTAAATATACTTTTCAGTGAAACTGTACAGATTAACAGATTTTTCAGAAGGCTTCAATTATTCACCATTGACCACTGGGAAAAGTCTACATTCTTTAAGTCCGATAGCCAAGCTCTTTGTGGTTTGACTTCAACACAACTGTCCAGTCTTTGTGATTGTTTGAAATGAAATTATTCTGTCCCTGATTTTCTTTTTCAACCCACCATTAAAATCAATTGCATTTCTTGGGGGGAACTTTTCCTTTTTTGTTTTTTTTTGTTTTACCCTTTTATCAAAGAATATTTCAAACACATATAGAAGTAGAGAGAATAACATAATGAACTCCATGAATTCATCACCCATCTCAATAATGACCGACTCATGATCAGCCTTTTTTTCTCTTTTACTTCCTTCCCTCTTTCCTTCTTTGATTGTTTTGAAGAAATCTCAGGCTTCAGATACTTTCATCTGCAAATATTTTACTGCATATCTAAAAAATATGGAATCTTTCAAAAAATATCACATTCAAACAACAACAACCCCTTAATGTCATCAGTATGCTCTAAAAATTATTAGTGTCACAGCCATGGGAATGCATCTCCTTGGTGGTAATTAGAAATACTGATTTGGTAAAATCAATATTTGTTAAAACTATAAAGTAGCAACCAGATTAGAATACAATCATAGTATAGAAAATCCAGACCACTGAGAGGCTATAAGGCTTAAAAACTAGTAATGAATCAAGATAAAGTCAAGAATACAAAAATAAAATGAGATAAAAATGAAACAACTACATAAAACAGAGTGGAAAATGTCAGAAATAAAATGAAATATATCGATATAATAGAGGTGCACCTAAAAATAGATACTAATGGGATTCTAACAAATAATATGTGAATATAGTTTTGGTATTTTGTCAATTTTTGGTAAGGTAGTCAAATCCTATTTTCACTTCTATTTTTTAAATTTAAGTCAAATTTATATTATGATTTCTTTAGATCTATTGGATGCCCACATGCATGGAACCACGTATTTTACTCTAAAAGAAAAAGGAAAAAAATCTTTAATTTTTTATTGTTCCTTAAAATGATGTTATTTATGTTATATGCCTTTTCTAACTATTAATTGGTACCACTGAACATTATAAATATATTCATATTCAATAATTAGTTCCATAGACAAATACATCCTTAAACTTTAAAACCAACTGAACTATGAAATTACCTATGAAATGCTGTGTATTATTTCTTGTGTATTTCTTGCCTTTTAATTCAATGATCAACTATGTATATACTAAAATTCTTTTGGCATAGTAATTGGATTTAAAGATGAACATAACAAAAACTCATTGCTAAAGAAAACTGCAGTCCAATGAAGAAATGATGGAAAGTTTAAAATAAAAAGGCAGAACCTGGAAAGGGCCAAAAAGAAGTGCAAATAAAAAACTGAAAATTTAAGGGTGTGAATAACATTCAAATATCACGACCAAAAAATGAGAAGACTTCAAGATGGATCTTGAATAATGAACAAAAGAAAGTCGCTGACCTTTTAAAGCCAAGGACATTATCCTAATTTCACTTTATGAAAACTATTTTATTAATAATATATTGAATGGATCAGAGAAAGGAGAGTTATGAAAATCAGATTGGAGGTCATTGTCATAGCCTAGGCAACAGGAAATGACAGCTTACATTGGGATTAGAATAAGAAGAGTGTAAAGAAACAGATGTACCGGACCTTGTGGGAGAGAAAAATCTATGAAATTTGGAAACTTATTTATTGAGGAAAAGGCAAGAGACAATGAGGGATCAAGGAAGAGTAACTATGATTTATGTTGTTGGATTTTTCATCATTCAAAAGATTCAGGATGAGGAGCAGACGTGTGTGTGTGTGTGTGTGTGTGTGTGTGTGTGTATGTATGTGGTATGTGTCTGGGAGGCATCTACACAGACAACTCATTTGAGACCATAGAAATGTATAGTCATGCTAGGGAAGAGAAGGAAGAATGTTAAATAGATCCAGGAAGAAATTTTGCTAAACTTAAAAAAGACAAAAAGAGGGAAATGTCTGTAAAGAAGATGGAAAAATATGAGAGAATCAAGAGAAAAAAACTGGAAAATACATCACAGAAGCACTCAAGTAGAAAAACTCCCCAAAGGATAGGAATAATCAATAATGTTGAAGTAACAGGGAAAGTTAGGAAAATAAATCTCTTTGATTCACTATAGTCATTTTCAAATTATATATTAAGATGATTAACATCCTGGTTTGACTCAGGTATAGATGACTTAGAGCTGTTCTAAGCAGGTTTCATCAGAGGCTACATACAGGTACTGACAAACTGCTATCCAACACCTGGACATTTCCATGTTAAATCAATTGATTGCATAGTAGTTGACAAAGATAGTTCTTGGTACCTTTCAGGTGTTGAAGCATTTTCTCGCAATTCAGAGCCTAAAAACCCCTTCTCAAGGCTTCATACAGTTTCCAGAATCTCAGACTCCTTCTAGGCTATAGTCATGGGTTACCCATTTAATGAAGAGTGTAAACTTGGCGACGGTGTATACATGAAACAGATTACTTTTTCTCCAAACACTATCTGTGTTTGTCAAATTTCCCTTTTTGGATGGGTAGAAAATGTCCTAATGAATTTTGGGGCAACTTTTGATAACTTTATCTACTTAAAAATTGTAATCACATATCATATGGAAAACTTCTATTTTACTATCACTAGAAAGTCTTATGTCCTAGGGTTTGTTTATTTTGGGGGTTTTTATTTTTCACTCTTTATTTTCTGATTTGGTGGCTGAAAGAAAATGTAAATCCCTAAGCTGAGAACACAATGATAACTTTTAGAGAATTGAAAAAAAGCTCTATTTGCTCTGTGTTCTTGACCTTTGTATGCTTATCGAGTAATTTTACATCTGTGGGTGAAATAGAAGAATTTTTGAAGCACTGACTTTTTAAAGGACTAGTGAGAAATACCACTTCTGAAAGTATAATGCAGTGTTTTGGTTCTTAAAATCTGCAAATAAGATTTATTTTAGATTTCTTCCCTCCCCCCTTATTTTATTTTTCCCCCATCACTTTTTATCCCTCCTATACACTCTTCCCCTACAAACAAGTAAATGGATGCAACCTGCTATTTTCATCCTCCTCTCCCTCCCTCTCTGTGGAGGAATGGCCTGTCATTGGGACACCTCCTTCCTCTTCCTTTTTAACATCACTGGTATTGGGAAAACAAGAGGGAATAAGAGAAATTATAGAAAAATGTTTTATGTGACTAGTGCCCAGTATGTTTCCATATGTAACCTGTGCTCAGTATGATTCCATGTTCTCAGTGACATGATCTCCACCAAGGTGATGTGTGTGTATTTTTCTTGGGGTGATTTTAGCTTCAACATTATGTTATTTAGCACCGCCCTCTGAGGGGCTTCACACTCTTCATTCATCCTTTGCAAGTGTCCATGCCTCCTCTACCTCTCTGTTGGTTATCTATTGCTATGTAACAAATTACCACAAACTTTATGTCTTAAAACAATATTAACTTTATTATCTCACATTTTCTGAGGTTTAGAAGTTCAGGGATGGCTTAGCTAGGTCCTTTGCTTCAAGGTCACTCATGATGCTCCAACGAGTCTCATCTGAACCTTGACAGAGAAAGGATTTACTTCTGAGTTCATGTGGCTATGGGCAGAATCCAGATCCTTGTGACATATTGGACTGATGGTCTCAGCTGATTGTTGACCAGTGACCACCCTTAGTTCCTAACTTGGAAGCACACTTCATCAAAGCATTCAAGCCAAGAAGGCAATGAAGAGACTTGTCTAGGAAGATGTAAATTACAATCTTAGTAACAAAATCCTGGAAGTGACGTTCCATCATCTTTGCTATACTCTATTGGTTAGAAGATAGCCACAGGTGTAAATACTAGAAAGCTGAGATCACTGAGGCCCATCTTAGAGCCAACCTACCACAGTCTCCATTGGGTAAGCCTGAATCACCTCCTTCCTCCTATACAATCCTCTATCCAGGCTCCTTTACTTGGTTCCTCAGAAAAAACTGAGGTCCTCTTCAGCACCCTGAAAAGGCCACAGAGAATCTGTTTGGGGTGAGGGATTGTCCCCATTTTCCCAGAGACATTATTCCACAGGATCTTCACTCTTCTCACAATCATTTCCAGCAAGCCTCGTGCCTTCAGACTTCTCCAAAAGCAAACACTAGACTTCATATTTATATAAGCCTTACAGGTTCCAGAAGACACAAGTAAATCTTTGTAAAAAGGTCACCCACCCCCTCCATACTGAGAAGACCTATAATATTTACAATTTAATCAACATCCATCTGGAGAATGAGATGGCAGTCCTTATATTTTGCAGGTACTCATAAACTTTATGAATGATTCTTTTGGAGCCCTATCTCATAGAAAATAGCAGGAAAAGCCACAGAACTCCCCAGAAAGCTGATGAAACCGGTGACCAGTATGCCTCTTCCCATAAAGTCTTCCTATGCAGGCACAAAACATGCAGGAAGGTTTGAAGCTGTGGCCAATGGTTGGAGGTAGATTCTATCATCTCTTACACGTGGTAGGAAAAGGGTAAGTGAAGAGCTATTAGGTTCCCTCACTCAAGAGGACATGAGTAGCACTCTCTGACCCTCAGGTTGAGCCCCAGTTGCCAGTTCTGGGAAAAGTGAAAGTTCCACTAATCATCCTCTTACACATGCCAAACTAAGAAGAGTTTTAGGTGGGCATTTTCTAAAGCTTTCCCACACCATAAGGACCCTTGTAGCTGATCCAAGTACTGTTCCACTTCATCTTGATTCTACCATAGTTCATCTTTAATTCATATTTTGTAAAAAATGGTTTTGGGCTTTACATTCTCAATCATTCCCTCTCTATATTGTGTCTAGTCATTCCTCTAAAACATCTACTTCCAAAGCCTCAATTATTTGATGATTCTGAAATCTGAGCCTGAATCACACCTTCATTTTTATATCCTTACTAGAGTCCCAGTGCACAAAAGTCGTGCACCGGGGGGAGGGGGGGGGGGAGGGGGGGATGTCCCTCAGCCCAGCCTACACCCTTTCCAAATCTGGGGCGGTGTCCCTCAGCCCAGCCTACACCCTCTCCAATATGGGATCCCTCTCACAATCCAGGACTGCTGGCTCCCAACTGCTCATCTGCCTGCCTTCCTGATTGCCCCGAACCACTTCTGTCTGCCAGCCTGATCACCCCCTAACCACTCCCTTGCCAGCCTGATTGCCCCTAACTGCTGGCCTGACCGCCCACAACTGCCTTCCCTTGCAGGCCTGGTCCCTCCCAACTGCCCTCCCCTGCTGGCCATCTTGTGGTGGCCATCTTGTGTCCATATGGGGGCAGCCATCTGTGTGTTGGAGTGATGGTCAATTTGCATATTACTCTTTTATTAGATAGGATAGAGGCCTGGTGCATGGGTGGGGGCCAGCTGGTTTGCCCTGAAGGGTGTCCCAGATCAGGGTGGGTGTTCCCTTTGGGCATGGGCGGCCTGGGCCAGGGGCCTATGGTGGTTTGCCGGCTGGCCATGCCCCCGGCGACCCAAGCGGAGGCTCTGGTGCCTGAGATTTATTTGTCTTCTATAATTGAAACTTTGTAGCCTTGAGCAGAGGCCAGGGCAGGCCAAGCTGGGCAGGAAGCTTGGCTTCCTCCATTGCCGGGAAACCCAAGCCTCCTACTCACTCCATGGCTGCAGCCATCTTGATTAGGTTAATTTGCGTACTCGCTCCTGATTGGCTGGTGGGCCTGGCTTGTGGGCATAACAGAGGTATGGTCAATTTGCATGTTTCTCTTTTATTAGTGTAGATATTTAAATGCCTGCTGGCAGGGCCAGCATAGGAGAGCTGAGGCTCCTTAGAAAAGCTGAGTTACTTCTCATCTTCCAGAGAGTGAAGAATTATAGATTCCCAGAATGTTATGATCAAAAGGCAACTCTGAGGTTATGTAAGGCAACTCTCTTCATTTTGTAGATGAGCATCCCAAAGGTCAAGTTGTTTAGGAGAAAATCAAACCAATAAGCCTGGTTCCCAGTATGCTGCCTTTTCCATTGTATTATATAGTTGTTTTGGGGAAAAGGCAAAAGTATTAAAATCACACCTTATTTACCACAATTACATATATTACACTATTTAAATCATGCATATATATGACTTGATTGTAAATGAATTGCTACATATTTTTTTAACTATTTTGAAAGGCTGTGCTGATTTTGCATATTATAAATGAATTGTGATCCTTTGTTTTATGAGCATTGAAATCAGAGCTCTTATACAATGCTTACAGAAAGTACTTGCTTCTCTGTTTCGATGTTTAGTGACCCTTGTTGGGGGTGAGAGAACAGTTGAGTCTTCCAGAATCTGGGAAAAGAGGCTTTTCTATTGTATCTGCCAAAAGAGACTCCATTTTAGTTAAGACGTTTGCATTAATACAACATTTGGATGAGGTTCAAAGTCAGTTGCAGTAAATCTCGATAACTACTGCTCATTTCAAGCCAGAGCCAGGCAGTTTGTTTATTTTAAACGCTTGTTCCTTGGGTTACTCCCCTGGGAAAGTGACCTTGTTTTCATCCGAGGCCCAAGGGAAGCTTCTTACACTGTGGAATCTTATTCTAGAACGTGTCTGGAAAGACAAAAGTTACAGCCTATACTCAGCTAGCATCATATCATTCACTTCATTAACAATTTTTTTAAAAAATAAAAAGACTGACACATTTTAACCTTTTCTTTCCCACCACCAGTTCCAAATCATAGTTGAGAACTACTCAATGCACCTACCTTATTGCATTTTCTTTTACTTTTAGTAACCCAGATGTGATAGAGGGAACAACCCCCCACTAAGTGAAAAGGAAACTTAGGGGATTCTATGGATGCTGAGTGGGTGTGAAATAATGTGAGAGGTAAGCCTACTGCCAACAACAGGGGCACCTGGGATGGGCAGGAAGCCAGTTTGGACTGATCTTCTGTAAATATGGAACCTACTATCATGTTAGAACTCCATTTTTCTTCACCTCCCTCCTCAACATACTAACAGCTAAGCAGGCCTTTACAATTTATGCCTTTGGTTAGGGACCAGGCCTCTCTTGCACACACTTGCATATACCCCTGGTGTGATAGCCCCCTGTGCCGTCTCAGTCATTAACACAACTCTCTGCATTAGTTGACTTTTCACAACAGTTAGTCACTTTTATTTAGAGAAAAAATGAAAATAAGTGTGCAAAATTATTTCATTATTAAATACACATAGAAGTAACAAACATACTTTATGTTGAAACCCACATACCACGTTAATTGATTACATGACAGTAAAAGAATTTGCAAAACAAAGCACTTTATTTCAGGTTGGATTCATTAATTTTTCCTTAAATGCCTAGCTGAGGAAAGAAAACTGCAGAAAGGGAGTTTTATAGCTAGAAGGGAAACACCATAGAAACAATTTTGGGACCTGTCTTCACCTCCTAAAAAGGCTTAGCAGGAGGGTTATAAAACACACGGATGTAAGCTGTGATCTCACCATCCCCAGAAATTCTTGTGTCTGGAGTGTAGGGAAGAGGAAGGAAAAGACTAGATAAGAAAAGGAAAAGGGAGAAGGGTGAATAAGAAAATAATGAAAACAAAATAGACTGTCACTATCTTACTTGGGGCACACTCACCAGGCCATTGAATCTACACACAGCCTTTCCAATGCTAGTCTCTGCTAATTCACTCTTGTCCTCCATCTGGAATCATGCAAAAATCATTTTGACCAGGGTGCTGATCAAAGATACATTACAATTGCAACAACTTGTCTGGAAACATGATGAGAACAGATTCCATAGTGAAAATCCCAAGATGAGTCCAGCTGGTTCAGCTCAGTGGTTGAGCATCAACCTATGAAGGTCACGGTTCAATTCCCAGTCAGGGCACATGCCTGGTTATAGGCTCAATCCCCAGTGTGGGGCACATAGGAGGCAGCAGATGATTCTCTCTCATCATTGATGTTTCTCTCTCTCTATCTCTCTCTATCTCTCCCTCTCCCTTTTTCACTGAAATCAATGCACACACACACACACACACACACACACACACACGAAATTTATGAACGAAGGGGAGGTGCTCCTCAGCTCGGCCTGCACCCTCTCCAATCTGGGACCCCTCGAAGGATGTCCTACTGACAGTTTACAAGGATTGGGTCTAAACCGGCAGTCGGACATCCCTCTCACAATCTAGGACTGCTGGCTCCTAACTGCTCACCTGCCTGCCTGACTGACTGATTGCCCCTAACCACTCTGCCTGCCAGGCTGCTCACCCCCAACTGCCCCCCTGCTGGCCTGCTCACTGAAAACTGCCCCCCCCCAACTGGCCTGATCGCCTCTAACTGACCCCTGCTGATTGGCCTGCTTGCTCCCAACTGGCCCCTCTGCTGGTCTGCTTACCCCTAACAGCCCTGCCCCCACCAGCCTGATCACCCAAAACTGCTGTCCCATCCTGGCCTGATCACCCACAACTGCCTTCCCCTCTTGGCCTCTAACCACCTCTACCTCAGCCCTGCCACCATGGCTTTGTCCAGAAGAATGCCCGAAAGGTCTCCTGGAAGGTCTCCCAGTCTAATTAGCATATTGCCCTTTTATTAGTACAGATAGAGGCCTGTTGCATGGGTGGGAGCCGGCTGGTTTGTTCTGAAGGGTGTCCCAGATCAGGGTGAGGGTCCTGCTGGGGTGCCTGCCCAGCCTGAGTGAGGGGCTGAGGGCCTTTTTCAGGGTGGCCACACCCCCTTCGGGGTGGGGGGGTCCCCGCTGGGTTGCCTGGCCAGACTGGGTAAGGAGCTGGTGGCTGTTTGCAGGCTGGCCACGGCCCCCAGAGACCCAAGCTCCCAGACCCTCCTTTTTTTCTTTCTTTTTTTTTGTTTTCAGCACCTACTTGAGCGGAGGTCAGGGCCAGCTGGAAGCAGGTATCTGGGATTATATACCTTCTATAATTGAAACTTTGTAGCCTTGAGTGGAGGCCAGGGTGGGTGGGAAGTTGGCTTCTCCCATCGCCAGGGGCAACCCAAGCCTCCTGCTCTGTCCTGCTCTGTGGCACCACCACCTTGGTTGGGTTAATTTGCATACTCGCTCTGATTGGCTGGTGGGTGTAGCAGAGGTACAATCAATTTGCATGTTTCTCTTTTATTAGATAGGATATATATTTTTTTTAAATCTCAAGATGATTCAATGTGGGTGAGGTAGCCCAAACTGAAGAACTGCAACCTGTGCAAGACAAACTCTGTCAGTGACATCAGGCCAGTCTTGCTGCTTCAGCTGGTGTCAGTTATAGAGCAGAAGTAACAAAGAGCAAATAGAGAATGAGAAACAACCCCACAGTGCTCTATGCCCAGATTCATAGACTAACCTCGCTAATTAGTCTTCAGACATCCCAGATACAACTCTAAACAAACAAACACCCCCCAATCTAAATAGGAAAAGATAATCCAGTGCTCTATTCTTTTGGAAAATTTACTTGTCTTGGAAAATAAATTCTGGCTGGAATAATAACCAGGGGGACAAAAACAAGTAAAAGTCCCATTCTTTCATGATCAAAAAGAAAAATGAAGTGGTTTATCCAGACAAAAAGTGCAGCACCCTGGCTGCATTAGAATGGGCTAGAAGGGAGGTGATATTTTCTTGGAAGAACAGATTTTCAAAAGTGTTATCCTATTTCATGTTCTACGTTCACAGCATTCAGTGTTTATTAATGTTAGGCATTAATAAAAACAGTATGTTATAAAAATAGCTTCTTTACTAAGCTACCCAAATTCTTTCAGGGTCTGGGCAAGTCACTTAATGCCCTATGATTTGCCAAATGGTAGCTGAGATACCAAATAAGTTTGGAAAGGACCCAACCAGGAATCTATCACTTAAGGCATGTTTATATCTACTTAAAAAGTAATAGTAGAAGACAACAGACTACCTTTCATAAACTTTGAAAAATAAAAGTTCAGTGAAAAAAGTTTGCATTAGAAACATAATTTGCAGTTGTAACTTTAATGTAAGAGAGGTTTTCCTAAATGGGTAGAACATGCAGCTTGACATAGAAGCTATTGGCTAGCAAGTTCACTTGTAGTTTACAATATGTAAAGACAGCAGATAAATGTACTGGAAAAGTACTATACTAAGACACTACTATTAATACGGGTGTAGATTCTCCAGAGAAATACAAAGAGCAGGCAGCAATGAGACTCTCATGATACCATATTAAATTTTGTGAAAAATTAGGGATTTACAAAGCAAATGAATTTGGGGTGGTCATTCACTTTACAAAACATAATCCTATCTAATAAAAAGAGTAATATGCAAATTGATCATCACTCCAACACACAAGATGGCCAGCCGGGGAGGGCAGTTGGGAGGGACCAGACCTGCAAGGGAGGGCAGCTGTGGGTGATCAGGCCAGCAGGGGAGGGCAGTTGCGGGGGACCCAGGCTTGCAGGGGGGAGCAGTTGGAGGGGACCAGGCCTGCAGGGGAGGGCAGTTGGGGGCAAACAGGCTGGCAGGGGAGCAGTTAGGCATCAATCAGGCTGGCAGGGGAGTGGTTAGGGGGTTATCAGGCTGGCAGGCAGAAACAGTTAGATCCCAGTAGGGATCGGGCCTAAACGGGCAGTCGGACATCCCTCGAGGGGCCCCAGATTAGAGAGGGTGTAGGCTGGGTTAAGGGACACATACCCCTGGGCACAAATTTCATGCACAGGGCCTCTAATCTCATATAATGACATAAGCAAATATGGCAGACTAGGAAGCTCCAGGCCCTCCTTTCTTCATAAGCATGCTGAGTTAACAAACACAGAGTAAAATACTTTTATGAGAACTCTAGATACCCACTGAGAAGCTATAGCAATGTAAAATCAAGTAGGGATTTCACTAAACATGGGTAGAAATTTTTGTGAGTTTTGCACATCAGTCCATGCCCCTCCCCCTATGTGGCATACTGCTGATGCAGCACATTTTGGAGGAAGTTAACTGTAATGAGGCTTCCTCCTCAGGATGGAAACAAAAGAGTGGGCCATGCATCTAAGGTTCTGGCTTGTCTGGGGGCTGCCTCAGGGACATTCCTGTCTCTTCTGACTGGACTGGTGGCATAATTTGAAAGTCACTAAAAAGAGTCTAGCACATAGGCACATTTGAGCTGCAGTTCCACATGCAAATGACTAGGTGAGCAAGAAATGCTTAAAAGGTCCTGATATCTCTATCCAGGCTGATTGGTAAAGGTCTTCTCCTGTAGGAAGACAGTAATGTAAGAGAGGCATTTTTTTTCAAATGTCCAAATATCAGCAAAGGATAAGAGACGTAAAAAAAAAAAAAAAAAAAAAAAAAAAGGAAAATGTGGTTTAATCAATGGGACAAAATAAAACCAAAGAAACTGATTCTAAAGAAATTCAGATCTATGAGCTGCCTGACAGAGAATGTAAAATAACTGCCAAACCAATGTTCAATGAGCTAAGAAGAATGTAGACAACCAAAAGAAATCAAGGAAATGATGTATGGACAAAATGAGGATATCAAGAAAGATATAGACACTATTTAAAAGTACCAAACAGAAATATTCTGGAGCTGAAAATTACAATTGTAGTGAAAAATTCACTAGAGAGATTCAACATCGAACTTACCAGGCAGAAGGAAGAACCAATGAATTGTAAGACAATTCATCTGAAATCATTGAGTCAAGAACAAAATGGAAAAAAAAAAAAAAAAAGAAGAAAATTGAAGAGAGCTTACAGGACTTATATGACACCATCAAGTGGGCCAACATATGGATTATGGGAATCCCAGAAAGATAAGAAAGAGAGAAAGGGCAGAAAGCTTATTTAAAGAAATAATTGTTGAAAACTTGGAAAATTTGAGGAAAGAAATGGACATACAAATCTAAAAGGCTTTTAAAAATTCTCCAATGAAGCCAGACCGGTATGGCTCAGTGGATAGAGTGTCGGCCTGTGGACTGAGGAGTCCCAGGTTCGATTCATTCAAGGGCATGTACCTTGGTTGTGGGCACATCCCCAGTGGGGGGTGTGCAGGAGGCAGCTGATCGATGTTTCTCTCTCATTGATGTTTTTAGCTCTCTATCCCTCTTCCTTCCTCTCTGTAAAAAAATCAATAAAATATATTTAAAAATTTTTTTTCCAATGAGGATAAACCCATCGAGAACCACACAGACACAATCAAACTGCCAAAAGTCAAAGACAAAGAGAAAATCTTGAAAACAGCAATACACAACCAATTTCTCATATCCAAGGAAGTGTCCAGAAGATTACCAGTGGATTTCTCAACAGAAAACTTGCCAGACCAGAGGAAGTAGAATGATATATTCAAAGTGCTGAGAAACAACAACAAAAGCCTGTCATCCAGGAATACTGTATCCAGAAAAACTGTACTTCAAAAAATTTTAAAAAGTAATTAAGATCTTCCCAGAAAAACAAAAGCTGAAGGAATTCCTTACCATCAGAACTGCTTTACCAGAAATGCTAAAGGGAGTCCTTCAAGTTCAAACAAAGGATGGTAGACAGCAACATGAAGCCATATGAAAATATAAAGTTATCTGTAAAAGTAAATACATGAACAAATATAGGAATCTGTATTTTGTTAATTTGGGTACATACAATTTAAGTGACAAATACAGAAAAATAACTATAAATATATAAGTTATATTAATGGGTATACAATATATTAAAATGTAATTTGTCACATCAATAACAAAGTCAAGTCATTGAACTATAAAGGAGTAAAAAATTTTTAAATAAATATATTTTTTATTAATTTCAGAGAGGAAGGGAGATGGAGAGAGAGACAGAAACATCATGATGAGAGAGAATTATTGATTGGCTGCCTCCTGCACACCCTTCACTGGGGGTTGAGCCTGCAACCCGACCTCCTGGTTCATAGGTCAATGCTCAACCAGTTGGACTAGGAGTGAAATTATGGTACACAATTGAAGTTAATTTGTTATTAATTTAAAATAGAACGCTAAAATTTTAAGATATTTTATGTAATTTCAATGATAACCACAAAGAAACTACCTATATAATAAACACAAAAAGGAAATGAGAAGAGAACCAAGGCTTATAACTACAATAAATAACAAAAGCAAAGGAAGACAGTTAAAAAAGAAAGGAGGGACAAAACAAGTACAAGACAACCAAAGGACTTGAATGCATGCATATAAGCCTAACCAATGAACAGAGACACCAGAGGGGTGAGGGCATGAGTGGGGGTGGGGTGAGGAGGCAATGGGGGAATAAGGACACATATGTAATACCTTCATCAATAAAGGAAAACATAAAAACAACTACAAGACATGCAGACAAAATAGCAATGGTAAGTCCTTCCTTATCAGTAATTATTTTAAATATAAAATAAATATATTTTAATATGTAATAATTTAAAATATTTAAATATAAATCAGAAGACAGATTAGCTGAATGTATTAAAAATGGGATTCAGGATGCTGTCTATGAGACTCACTTTTAAACTAAGGACAGACACAAACTAAAAGTAAAAGATTGGGGAAATATATAGCAGCCCTAGCTGGTTTGGCTCCGTGGATAGAGCATTGGCCTGCCGACTGAAGGGTCCTTGGTTCTATTCCAGTCAAGAACATGTGCCCAGGTTGCAGGCTCAGTCCCCAGTAGGGGGCATGCAAGAGGCAGCCAATCAATGATTCTCTCTCATCATTAATCTTTCTATCCCTCTCTCCCTCTCCCTTCCTCTCTGAAATCAATAAAAATATATTTATATATATATATATATATATATATATATATATATATATATCCTAGCTAATAAAAGAGTAATATGCAAATTGACCATCACTCCAATACACAAGATAGCTGCCCCCATGTGGTCAAAGATGGCTGCCCCCATGTGTACACAAGATGGCCGCCACAAGATGGCCAGCAGGGGAGGGCAGTTGGGAGGGACCAGGCCTGCAAGGGAGGGCAGTTGGGGGTGATCAAGCCTGCAGGAAAGGGCAGTTAGGGGTGACCAGGCCAGCAGAGGAGGGAAGTTGGGGGCGACCGGGCCTGCAGGCAAGGGCAGTTGGGGGGGACCCAGGCCTGCAGGGGAGGGAAGTTAGGGGAAAACAGGCTGGCAGGGGAGCAGTTAGGCATCAATCAGGCTGGCAGGGGAGTGGTTAGGGGGTGATCAGGCTGGCAGGCAGAAGCGGTTAGGAGCAATCAGGAAGGCAGGCAAGCGAGCAGTTGGGAGCTAGCAGTCCTGGATTGTGAGAGGGCAGTTGGACATCCCTTGAGGGGTCCCAGATTGGAGAGGGTGCAGGCTGGGCTGAGGGACACACTCCCCATGCACAAATTTCATGCACCAGGCCTCTAGTGTGTGTGTGTGTGTGTGTGTGTGTGTGTGTGTGTGTGTGTGTATATTACATATACATGGCAAGCAAAAGAGAGCAGGGGTGGCCATACCAGACAAAATAGATTTTTATGAGAGACAAAGAAGGACATTACATAGCAATAAAGGGATTCAATTCACTATGAAGGTATAAAACTGTAAATATTTATGCACCAAATCTCAGAGATTCTAAATATATATATGAAGCAAACTATGACAGAATTAAAGGAGAAATATACAACAATACAGTAACTATAAAAGGCTTAAAGGTCTCACTTTCAATAACAGACAAAAAATAAATAAGGAAATAGTCATATATATATTATATATATGACTCATACCCAACAGCAACAGAATATACATTCTTCTCAAGTGCACATGGGATATCCTTTAGGACAGTGGTCAGCAAACTGCGGCTCCCAAGCCACAGGCAGCTCGCAAGCCGCGGTTTGCCAATCTGTTAACTAATGAGTTTGCCGACCACTGCTTTAGGACAAACATGTCAGGCCAAAACAAGTCTTAACAAATTCGAGTTTGAAATCATACAAAGTGTCTTTTTTTAAAAAACAATGGAATAAAATAATAAACCCAATAGTAGAAGGAAAATTGAAATTGCTACGTATTTGTGAAAATCAAACATCACACTCTTGCATAAACAATAGGTAAAAAAAAAAAAAAGCCACAGGGAGATGAAAAAATACCTTGAGACAAGTGAAAATGAAAACACAATATACCAAAACCTGTAATATGCAGCAAAAGCAGTGCCAAAAAGAATCATCATAGCTATAAATGTTTACATTAAGAACAAGATCTAAAATTAACAACCTAACTTTACACCTCAAGAATCTAGAGAGTAGCATACTAAATTCCAAGCTAGCAAAAGGAAGGGAATAATAAAATTACAGCAGAGATAAATTAGAGAATAGAAAAATAATTTTAAAAATAAATGAAATTAATGTTTTTAAAAGAACTACAAATAGATGTGCATAGATTATATGTGCATAGGTTATATGCAAATATGCAATTTTATGTAACAGATTTGAGCATTAGCAAATTTTGGTATCTACCGGAGTTCCTGTAATAAAGTCCTGAGAATACTGAGGAATGAGTCAACTCATTTGATTCAAGGAAATGAGATTAAAAACTTCAGCAGTGACTTGGAAATGGATAGATACAATAATAGTTTAGATTTCAATGAATAACACAACTGAGGGGTATAGCAGCAGGTGAGAAAAAGAGAGGAGAAAATCAGAGAACAGAGAGTGATCAGAAGAAAAACATCTATAATTCCATAATGAAGTGCCGAAAAGACAAATAAAAGGAAAACCTAAAACAGAAGTTATTAGTCATAGAGGATAGAGTAAGAGTTTAACAAGTAACAGTACTAGTATTGAGAACTCCAGAGAAAGATGAAGGATAAAATTATCAAAAGCAATATTTGAAAAGATAATGGATGAGAGCATCTCAAAACTAATAAAACCAGAGATTCTAGAATCCCTTGTAGTTCAATCAGAGAAGTAATTAAGAAACTTTGCAAGGACAAATTTGTAAAATGTAAACATACTTTTTGAAATATCTAGAGCATTAAAATAATATTACCTCACAGGACTGTTGTAAGATCATGTGGTAACATATGGACACAATATAGCAATGAATTGTGACCTCAAGTGTTTTATTTTAATAATAATTCTAAATTGTTTTATTTACTCAGAGCTAAAAATCCTGTAAAAGCCTTTACTTTATATAACAATCAGTTTTGAAAATGTTAGGTTAAAAAAAACACACCTGTATAAGTAAGCTGGAACTCATAACAAACACTTGTTACAATATATGAGCTATAATTTATTAATTATCATCCCCCTAACCTTTAGAGGTTTTAAGTGTAATATTTATCAATCTTAAGAAGTTGCTGGAATAATTCGAAATTACTGGAGCCAAGTGGGATTTTTCTGGCATCAAGGAAGGAATGTGGAAGAAAACCAGCAAACCAAATCTATGAGTGAAATTCAATAGTCCTTAAGTGACTGTGCTATGTGATCGATATTTGTTCATATGCTTGTGAGGATAAAGATCATGAGCGTTCCAAGACTTTTGTGATTTCCAAATAAGTCTTTTTTTAAAAAAAATCCATATTCTATTTTTAAAAACCACTATTATATAATTATTAAATCTTTATATTTCCAGGAAGTTGGAAAAGCAGAAAACTTGAAACTAGCCCCTAAGCATTTTAATGACCCAATAAGAGTTATTTTCACCTACAGATATTGATCAAACTCCAGAGAACAAGAACTATTCAGCCAAGTTTCCTGTCCTCACATGACCTATCTTGGCTGTTTATCTTTTTTGCCCTCTGCTGAAGTTCAAATCAAGACTTTCATGTTAAAATAGAAGGATCATTTACTAAGTGAATTAAAGGAATTGGCTTCTGGAGCCCAATGAGCAAGGAAGCACCAAAAACATTGTTGTTTTTTCTGGGATGTTTACTTCCAAGATCAAAAATGTATGCATTTGGATCAAAAATTTTTCCACTGATAGAAAATAGTCTACCCATAGTTTCTCTGTCACAGCAGCTTCCATTCAATACAGTAGGAGAGCCTTTTCTTTTCACATCAGATTTCATGAACAATATTTTCAGTTGGGGCCAACCTGGAATACTACAACCTAGAAACTATACAACTATAACTATATTAAATAAAACAATAAATTTTAATTGGTGTCAAATTAATTTTTATTTAATTAATTTATTATATACATACTCAGTAATCAACTACAAAGAGGCAAGGACCAGAGGTGAAAAGATCAAAAGTTACAGAGCTATCTTGAGGGAGATTATACCCCAGGAGTGGACATCCATACAATTATAGAAATGTGCAATAACTGCTAAGATGTATATTATGGAACCATAAATACAGGTACATCTCTGTATTCTTGGGGAAATCAGGATAGGCTTCAGAGAGGTATAACAAAGTTGGGAAAAAATCAAAATAAAAGTGGCAGATATTCTAGTCTGTAAGAATAGCTTGTGCAAGTGAATTGCAACATGAAATCTCACAATGGTCCTAGAAATGACACCATTCGAAGTTGTCAACGCATAAAAAACAACAAGGGCGAAGTAGGAAATGAGACTAAGGCAAGGTTGAGCTAATGAAGGAGTTGAGAATTCATCCAATGAAGGCCGCTAGTCTTGAAGAGAAACATACTGCTCTTCAAACGTTACTGCAGTGTCCAAGTGGTGATCAGGTGGACGGGGCTCCAAATCAGCCTTCTCCAAGTAAACAGATGTCATTTTATCCATTTTTCCTATTGGGGATTCAGGCAACATTTTACTGAAAATCAATGCTACCAGCAATGGGAGCTACCTAGTAATGTTATCCAAGTTTTCTCAAGAACTGAATTAATCAGAATATATTTCACAAAATCAGTTTCAAATATATTTCTATTTTGAAAGCCACATCATTCATTTTATAAAGATAAGGAAAAATGAACGTAAAACAGACAGGAACCCAGAAGATGACTGCGGGTACCAACTGTATTCTAATCAACAGTACAGCAGGTCCCTGAATGCCATCATTTCATGGTGATGCTGATGAGATGCCTTGGGAATTTAACCCTTGTGTATATCAATCAGTCAGCCTGTGTTAAAATTAGTTTCATTGCACATCATTTATGCTTAGAGTTGCAGAACTTATCGATGATCACTAGGTGAAGACCTATACTCTAGTTTGCTGAGTTGGATCATCTGTAAGTGGTTGGCACCATACTTTATGTGGCTGGCATGCATGATCCTGTTCCTCTTAAAGTTGCCATGCCTTGTTTGACAGTCACAGATATAAATGATAACTGTATTTTAATTAATTATATCTTTACATCTCATAGTCTTGCTTAACTACTCTTTAACATGTAGGAAGAATAAAGAAGTTATTCCTAAGGAAGAACTCCCTGCCTTTGGAAATACAAATCAATAATTCTGAAATCCATAAAACTGATTGGCATGGCTTTTAATGAAATGGAATTCTTGTTTGAATAACAGAAGATAGTTATTTGGGGGTAGCCCCAGCATTAATCATTAAACAGAATTAACAGGGAGAGACAGCAACTGCTTATCCCATATTTTTATACCTCCATGTGTTGAAATCTGGTTGGTATAAAAAGTACTCTCAGAGGGGAGGGGGTTTGGGAAACCGGGGGAAAAGGGTGAAAGGATTAAGTACAAATTGGTAGTAACAAAATAATCATGGGGAAGCAAAGTACAGTATAAGGAATATAGTCAATTATATTGTAATAACTACATATGGTAGCAGGTTCATACTGGAAATACCAGGGGAAACATTTTGCAAAATATATGATCATCTAACCACTTCACTGTACACCTGAAACTAATACAAAATAATATTGAATATAAACTGCATGTGAAAAATAAAATGAAAAAAGAAAATTACTATTGAAACCCTCTAAATGAATTAGAGATTTTTCTAAAATTTTTCTTGTTATTCAATATGGTGCCCAGAATGGTTCAGACTTGGTTATTTTAAAAAGGTATAATGTTTTAAAAATCTGCGTATAAACCTCAAAATTCATTCTGCTATTATGGATGAAAATACGAAACAAGAATAACTGCTCCACATGGAAGACTGTCTAGACAAGAATGTTAGGGGTTATGACTAAAATAATTTATTGTTTGCTGAGAGCCAACAGTACGCTTAGGATTAGGCAACACATCCAGAGAATAGGATCCCAGCTATTGGACTCACAATTTAAGCCAGACACACAAACAACCAAATCATAAATCATAACAGCTAAAAAAAATGGTGTGAATTTCACAGGCATAACTTTTGGTGTTGATTTACTTTCTTAGCAATAAAAAATTAAGAGATACCAGAAATCATCATCATAAAGATTGTCAATACATGTTATTAATCCAGTCCAGAATTAGTCACTGACTGAATTTTAAAGCAGATTTTTAATATTTAGTAATCATGGGAATGCATATTTTTATCAGTGGTATTTATAAAACATTTTATTGCATGATGTAATGAAAAGCAAATCATGCCTGGTGTCTCATTCTTCTTGCCTTCATGATGACTGGTGTTGTTTTATGAATAGGAATAGTAAGACAGTAAGATGATCTTTTCCTTATTGTTTTCCTGTCAGGGTAAATTTTTGTATGTGATCATATAGAGATAAATGTCACCCTGGCTCAAGAAACCAGAAAACCAAGAACCACAGATATTTTTTGTGTTGTCACCTTTCCAAAGCATGCCAAAAGTCTTAGTAAGTAGTCAACTTTGAGATTAGAAGCCTGCACTGTGATACAATACACAAATTTTCTTTATTTACCCTCATAGAAATTAGGTGATATTTGGCTTTGACTAACATAAAATATCCTTGGACCTTTCTTTTCTCATCAATGAAATGGGGATAATGCAGAGTTGTTATGAGAACTAAATTAGTTAATGTATGTAAATGCAAAAGACAGGGAACTTAGTAAACCCTCCGTAACAGTGAGTGAGCATTATTATCTAATACCCTATTTATTTAAATAACATAGTAATTATCAAGTTCCCACATTGTCCAAGTTTACCATGCTGGAAAAACAGAGCTAACATATTTTAGAATTATCTACAATGAAACCCCATGAGAAAAAAAGTATTCATTTTGTTTATGATTTTTGAGAACTAAAACCTGAGAATTGGGGGGAACTCCATGAGAGACAAATTCTTCATTTAGGAGCCACTCATTTTTATTTTATTTATTATTATCATTAATTATTATTATTAATTATTATTATTTAATCCTCACCCGAGGATATTTTCCCATTGATTTTTAGACAGTGGAAGCGAGAGGGAAAAACATCGATGGGAAAGAGACACATAGATTGTTTACCTGACCAGGACCCATGCCGGGGAGGAACTTGCAGCCAAGTTACATTCCCTTGACCAGAATTGAACACAGGACCCTTTGGTCCACAAACCGGCTAGGGTTAGGAGCCATTCAATTAAAAAGGGCATAGCTGTTGAACAGAAGTGGAAGCAAATTTGTGGTTCTGGAAACATATAATTTGAGGTTCCTTTTAATATAATAATATGTATATTTAATAGGTATGGGTCACAGAAACTTAAATTTCATTAGTTGCCTGGTGGATCTGCCCTTGCTGTTGAGATGAGGTGACAACAGAGGGTAGAAATGAGAAAGAAGGGCTAGGGCTAGTTTTAAAAGTGAGTGTGGAAACCAATTAATGTATCTCTTCTACGCAGGCAACTGCAAGAACCAAGAAGACCCATCTGTGCGTCCAGAGAGTATAACAAGGACACATACACACAGTTAGAGTCATATTCAGTTCAGATCATATTCTGAAGATGCTGCTTACCTGGTTCTACCCACAAAAGGACCAATATCAAGATGAGAATCAAAGTAGAGTGTACAGAGTCCAGATACACAGAACAATCCCTGCCCAGGATGTTTAAAACACTGAAGTCTGTGTGGGTTGCAAAGCGATTTGTTTGGGGTATATTTATTTCATTCAATAAGCCAGTCAGAGAAAGACAAGTATCATGTGATCTCACTCATATGTGGAATCCGATGAACAAAATAAACCCATGAACAAAGTAGATGCAGAAACATAGAAGCATGGAGCAGACTGTGGAATCTCAGAGGAAAAGCGGGGTGTGGGTGGAGGGCGGGAAGAGATCAACCAAAGAACTTGTATGCATATATGCATAACCCATGGGCACAGACAATAGTGTGATGAAGGCCCAGGGTGGGGGTGCAGGTGGTTAGAAGGGGTCATTTGGGGGAAATGAGAAATATGTAATACTTTCAACAATAAATATTTTTACAATAAATAAATAAATACATAAAAAGTTATTGGGAGTTTCCCAAGTGTCAGGCAGTCTTCTAAGCACTAGGAGTACAAAAGTAATAGAACAGATTAAAAACAAACAAACAGGGCAAACAAAAACCCATATGATACCTCCTCCTCAGAAAATGTAGGCAACACAACTAAGTAAATCTCATAGCATATTTGAAGGTGGTGTGTAGTATGGAGTAAAAGGTAGGAAAGGGGAGAGGAAAACCTGGGGAGTAAAGAGGTACAATTTTCACGATCCAGACCAGTAAAGGCTCACTGTGAACATTATCTATACTAATAAGAGAATAATATGGTAATTAGACTGAGTCAACCAGACATCTTCCAGTTGTCCTGCCTTCCTTCCAGACAAAGCCACTGTGGCAGGGGCCAAGGCAGAGGCAGTTAGAGACAATCAGGCTGGAAGGGGAGAGCAGTTGGGAGCGATCAGGTAGGCAGGGGAGGGCAGTTGGGGGCAAACAGGCTAGCATGGGAGCAATTAGGCATTGATCAGGCTGGCAGGGGAGTGGTTAGGGGGTGATCAGGTTGGCAGGCAGAAGCAGTGAGGGGCAATCAGGAATCCAGCAGTCCCAGATTGTGAGAGAGATGTCCAAATGCCAGTGTAGGCCCGATCCCACTGGGCTGAGGGAAACCACCCCCCTCCTGGTGCACGAATTTCATGCACTGGGCCTCTAGTCCTATCTAATAAAAGAGTAATATGCAAATTAACCATCACTCCACTACACCCACAAGACACACTCACCAGCCAATCGGGAGCGAGTATGCAAATTAATCCAACCAAGATGGCTGCAGCCACAGAGCAAGCAGGATGCATGGGTTTCCCCGGCAATGGAGGAAGCCAAGCTTTCCCCACACCCTGGCTGGCACAGGACTCCGCTCCAGGCTACAAAGTTTCAATTATAGAAGATAAATAAATCACAGATACCAGGACCTCCGCTTGGGTCGCCAGGAAGCGTGGCCAGCCTGCAAACTACCACAGGCCCCTTACCCAGGCTACCCCATGCCCCAAGGGAACCCCCACCCTGATCCAGGACACCCTTCAGGGCAAACCAGCTGGCCCCCACCCGTGCACCAGACCTCTATCCTATCTAATAAAAGAGTAATACGCAAACTGACTGTCACCCCAAAACACAAGATGGCTGCCCCCATGTGGTCAAAGATGGCTTTCCCCATGTGGACACAAGATGGCCACCACAAGATGGCCAGTAGGGAAGGGCAGTTAAGAGGGACCAGGCCTGCAAGGGAGGGCAGTTGGGGGTGATCAAGCCTGCAGGAAAGGGCAGTTAGGGGTGACCAGGCCGGCAGAGGAGGGAAGTTAGGGGCAAACAGGCTGGCAGGGGAGCAGTTAGGTATCAATCAGGCTGGCAGGGGAGTGGTTAGGGGGTGATCAGGCTGGTAGGCAGAAGCGGTTAGGGGCAATCAGGAAGGCAGACAGGCGAGCAGTTGGGAGCCAGCAGTCCTGGATTGTGAGAGGGCAGTTGGACATCCCTTGAGGGGTACCAGATTGGGAAGGGTGCAGTCTGGGCTGAGGGATACCCCCCAAACCCCTGTGCACAAATTTTGTGCACTGGGCCTTTATTTGAATTAAAGACTTAAAATAGAAGAGACTTAAAGTGGTGAACCATGCAAATATTGGAAGAATATGCATTCCAGGAAGAGGGAATGGAGCCCCTCAATCCCTGATCCTATTCTGCCCAATAAGTATGGCTTCAACTTTGTCCTCTTAAGTACTGAATTCGTGGCCTCAGCAATGAACTCCGTTAGCTCCCAGCAGCTCTGAGAGCCCATGAGCTCTGACACAGTGCATTTCTGTCAGTCCCTTAGTTTCAACCTCAGTTACTTCTGCAAGATCCACAATAATGGTGCTGCCGTTTTATCATGGCAATTGGCACAAACCATTCAGTCTTCACTACCAGTCTGCAACATCAAGATAAATATAGCACTTATTTTTCATAATATCAAGCAAAAATTCTACAGTCAATTCAGCGAATTGAATCAGGAAGAGAATCTGTATTTCACAAGGAAGAGAACACAACTGAGAAAAATCCAACAGCTTACTGCACTCACGTTACAATAGTATACTAAACCTCTCCCACTTACGTTTGCTGAGTTACAGTTCACTTTCATTGGCTCGTGTAAATGCTCAAGTCTGTAAAATTTAGGAGTGTGAACAGTACCAGGCTAAACGTAGACTGGAAAGAATTTGCTCATGTATACAACTGTAATAGTTTGAGCGACTGTAACAAGCTATGGGTTAGCCCCGTGATCGGCAAACTGCAGCTCGCGAGCCACATGCGGCTCTTTGGCCCCCTGAGTGTGGCTCTTCCACAAAATACCACGGCCTGGGCGAGTCTATTTTGAAGAAGTGGCGTTAGAAGAAGTTTAAGTTTAAAAAACTTGGATCTCAAAAGAAATTTCAATCGTTGTACTGTTGATATTTGGCTCTGTTGACTAATGAGTTTGCCAACCACTGGGTTAGCCTGTCATTCCTGAATCACATGTGATCATTTTCTGCAGCAATTCTGGAGACATTCCTTCTTTTGCTTCCCTGGAACATATCTCAGCAACTAAAACTCTTAAGTTTCTAATTTATGGAGCAGTCACTATATGCCAGATTGTAAAATCACCAATATCCTGGGAATGAAGGTAATATGATCTTCAGTTATGAAAATTTAAACTCAGAGAAGGCAAGTAGCTTCATGGTCACACAGCTTATAAGTATCAAAATGAATATTATACCATAGAGTTACAGGATGCTAAAGCTTGAGATGTTAACTATATTCTCCTCATCCCCAACTGTTAATTGTGATAGGAGAGCAGGATCAGGCAGGGGCCTGATGGTAGTAATAAGCAGCTTCCCAGGATAACTTCCTGGGACAGACATGTTTGTTTGTCTATTTTTCCCCTTGGTAGTAGAAGCCTGATTTTGCTTGAGGTGGGAATGTACCTGGCTAAATAATTGTTCATCTTTCCTTGCAGCTAGAACTAGCCATATGATGCATGGACAGTATTATGTAAATTTAATTCTTCTAGGAGGTTTTGGGGAATGTGTGTTTTCAACCTTTCACAGAAGGAAACAAAGAACCAGCTTGACCAGAATTTTCATTCCTCCTTTCTTCCTGCCCTGAAGGTGGACAGAAGGCTGGTAGAACTTACAGTTGCCATCTTAGAACCAGAGGGGAAAAATCTAAAAAACAAAACAACCCACAGAGATCTCAGCAATGAAATTGAACCACTATCCACTACCTACTCTTAGAGATCTTGTTATGAAAAAAGAAATAAGTCTTTCTCTTTTAAATTTTTATTTATTGATTTTAGAGAGAGAAATGGAGAGGGAGAGATATTAATTTGTTGTTCCACTTATTTATACATTCATTGGTTGCTTCTTGACTGGGGATTGAACCTCTAACCAAATGAGCTACCTAGCCAGGTCGCCTTCCTCCCTTCCTTTCTTCCTCCCTTCCTTTCTTCCTCCCTTCCTTTCTTTCTCCCTTCCTTTCCTCCTCCCTTTCTTTTTTCCTCCCTTTCTTCCTTCCTTCCTTCCTTTCCTTCCTTCCTTCCTTCCTTCCTTCCTTCCTTCCTTCCTTCCTTCCTTCCTTCCTTCCTTCCTTCCTTCCATTGTTGGCTGTATACTCTTCTTTGTAGGTAGACACACGTGTAGCTGACACAGGCCATTAGATCCCAGTTTTATCCCTGGGTCAGTGCTTCTCATCTGATTACTCTTCTATCCCAAACACTTATCAAAAATGAAAGACTTACATGTTGCACAAATTATAGAATCAGATTCAGCTAGGTACTTTGAGGTCAGCTATTTCCTCACTCTGTATAAGTGCAATGTTTTCCTTTCTATCATTTGTTCATTCTATTTTGTTTTATGCATACTTGTTTGTTTCCTCCTCAAAATATTATATTTCCTTCCAGGACATGGAAATGTTCTACATATACTAGGATTATATATATATATATATATATATATATATATATATATATATATATGCGCCAAGCGACTGGAATGACCAGAACAACCGGTCACTATGACGCACACTGTGGCTAGCCAACCAGCCCTATTGAGGGTGGGGGCGGCAGGGCAAACTTTCCCGGGCCAGCCCAGCCCTGATGACCCTGATTGGGGCCGGCCAGTCAGACCCCACCCATGCACGAATTTGTGCACCAGACCTCTAGTTTGTTAAATAAAATATGGTACATCAAAGTGTAACTTGAACATTGAAAGACATTTTTGGTGCCTTTTGCTATCTCTTTAATGTTCAACACTGGCTTTCAGGCTGAAAGTCTATTTTAGAAATAAAAGTATACATATGAGTTATTTCAAATAGTAGTTAGTACTAACAAGTGGTGGCTAATATTAAAAATGGTGTAATGGTCTCCAGCCCATTGCTATCCTGCCTCAATTCTCACATAATTAACTAAATCAAGGAATATGTTATGATTTGGCTTTATGTAGGTTTCAATTACAGAAGGACCCATGCGCTGGAGCAATATTTCCAGGACAGCCAAAGCAGGCAGCTAAATTCAGTCTAGTGACAAGAGACATTCTTCCCCAAAGTTACTGAAGCTTTCATTCTGAAACCATCCATCTATACCTGTCCTTGTGACATCAATAGAGAAATGAAATCACCTGAAATTTAAAATGTTTATCAGAGCTATGTTGTACTATACCTTAAAGCATGGCACTCAAAGTGTGGTCCCCAAGCCAGCAGCATTGGCATCATCTGGGAACTTGTTAGAAATTAAAACTCTTGGGCCCCTGAAACCTGTGTTCTAGCAAATGCTCTAGGTGATTATGATAATGCTAATATTTGTGAACCTCTACTTTTTACAAGATTAACTATGATAGAAGGCAATAAAGTGGCTGGGAAGAATCTGGAAAGAAAAATAAAAAAGAAATGAAGAGAAAGGAGAGGAAGATAAGCACGAGGGCAGATTGCATTGTGGGACACTTTTATAATCATCCCCCACACCATCTTAACAAGATGTTCTGTAGAATTTATAAAAGATATGACAAGATTTTTGTAAATGGCTTTCTTGAGAAATTGATGTGATTGAATGTGTGTGTGTGTGTGTGTGTGTGTGTGCGCGCGCGTGTGTGTGTAGAGACTGGTGAAGGAGTTGGGTTCTGGGCACAGATTGTCATGGGGGAAAAGATATACTGCACATAAAGAAGGACCAGGGAAGGCACTGCTGGCGTTGGAATTATACATGGAATTTCCCTAAAGAAGTTCTTCTTGATGACATTTGACACAGACTTTAAGTTTGCTGTAAATACTTATCTTCTCCTGTCCGTCTTGCATCCTGACACCCCCACATTAAGTGTGCACCCCACTCTATACACATAAACACACAGATCTTCCTAGACTTAGGGTAATAGCCATATGGCTTCAGCATTTCTTTAACTAGACACTGTTATCCACTGCACTCCTTGTTATCAGGCCTGGGTGTCATATCCTGATATTGTTGTTCTCCCTGCTCCCCCATCAGATTCCAGGTTCTTCCTGGAAGTGGATTTCCTGTTATCTTCAGGGAATCTTTGGAGGAAAATACCCTTTAAGAGCAGCTACTGAAATGGTTCTTTAAAAGTTTTGTCATTCATTTGGAATTTTAACCTCCCACTACATGCAATTTTCACTCTTACATTCATTTCTGATCCTTTCCATCTAACCTGTGAGCCTCTTTATCTAAGGGACTCAGTGTTATGCATCTGTGTGTTCCCAATGACTAGGAACAGAGCATGACACAAAGTAAATACTCTGTAAATGTTTGATGACAAAGTACTGGTGTTATCAATAGATATGAACCTTTTCAAGGCCTCGGTTTCTCCCCCTCATACCTTCCTTTTGTCCCTGGATTTACTCCCCGCACCCTCAACTCCCTTGGACTCTGACTTCTTATTGGGATTGGCCAATGGAGAGTTGTGACATGAGACTGGAGGGAGAGAGGAGAGTGAGGTCAGGGTATATATTTGCCTGCTGCCCCCTTCCTTGTGGTGCACCTTGAATTGGTTGTGTCCCTTGACCAAAGGTCATTGTTCCTCTTAAGGTGGTTTTCTCTACTATCTTTGTCTCCATTCTAGGAACTTCTCCTTCCCCTCATTCCTATGGAGTAAAGAATGATAATGGTTCTGCTGATCCTAGCCAGGTTGAATGCACTGTCCTTCGTGGTCTCTCTGCACCCTGCTCACACCCATGTAAACAGAACCTGTATTAAACCACCCTCACATTATCCTAATCTGATTGTGCCATTTGTTTACTGTTGGAACATTTGTTTACTGTTGGATAACTGCCAAATATAAAATATGAGAAAACCTTACACATCTTTAAACATTCACCAATAACTGGGCTGTTCTTAGTATATGTTGTTTTTGCATTACTACACTATTTTAAATATTTGGTAAGTGTAATATTTTACATTGGCACAGTTGTGAAATGTATGCCCTCTCTCGTCTCCCATAGAAGCAGCCAATCTGTGTCCCAATAGAGCTAGGATTTCTGCAAATAACTTCATGCAAGCCAAGGATTTCAGAGAATACACAAACATATGTATAGAACACATTCCACTTGGTTTTTTACATGCCTAATGCAATTTTTCTTGTTGAGTATAATATCCTTGATTTATTACTTTAACATTTTGATTTGTTAAGATACTTACATTCTAAACCATTCTTTCTAGCAACAAAACCACTTGTGGAACTTTAGAAAATATAGTCTGAAATATATATATTTTAAAAAGCCCATCAGATGGTTCTGACTGGAACCCAGGATAGAGCCCAAGTACATATGATAGTGGAATAGGGTTAGCATTAAGTAGTTTTACTTGTTTAATTTTTTAGTATGTCCTTGTAGCTGTGGTACCACAGTCGGATTTTGTAAATGACCCGCATTCTTGCCTTTGCATCCAGGAGAAATGGTGAAGGAGCCAGAGGCTATTCCCCTGCTGCCATGGCAGCTTGTTCATTTCTCTGCACTTTGCTTTTCTCACTTGTAAAATGGAAAAGCAGACAATCAGTGATCTTCAGAGCCATTTCTGAATCTGTACTTTTTTATCCTGCTGTTATTAGAAAAAGAAGGGGGGAGAATACATTTTGTTTCAAAATTCCATCTTCATAGCTACATGCTAACTGACTAGAACCCAACCCATTTGAAGCCCTATATACTTTATTTTCCAAGTAGGAAAATTCAACTATACCTCTCTAAAAAATTTCTAAATTCTTCCTGTCTATAACTTCTGCTCATTCACCATTATTACCATAGTTAATTTAACTTCTATCTGCCATACTTGGCCTGTAATACCCAGATACTTTCCTTATAATCTCATGATTAAAGTGTTTCAACCAGTCCCTTCCCAATATTTCCCTTCTTTTATAATTTAAACCTACAGAAGACCTCTCTCATGATTCCTTCAATCTCAGTTCTCTTAAACAACTTTATAGTTCCTATTGGGAACTTCTAGGCCAAATATATATGCTAAAACATAGATTAGCTCTTTTTATTATAGCTACTGCTTCCTTCCCTAAGCCCCCCTGGCTAGAAGACCAACTAACTCCTCAATGCTACCTTCAATAATAGTGGGAACTCAGCAACTTCTCCCTCACTTACACTTACTCAGTCAAGAAATGTTTGTTGCTACCTATTCAGTGGTAGTGCTCTTTCCATTACCCACAAATGCTTTATGTCCTTTCACTCATAAATATTAAATCTTTTCTATTTCATTATCATTGATTACTCAAATGGATAAATATCAGTGCTTGTTTGTATCAGAATAAACACATGTCCATAAGGAACCGTATCTGCTCCCTATAGCACAATCATGGGCCCAGCTGTCAGTCACACTGTTTGCTCTTTGAAGGCATTCCAGACTTTCAGAACCCTCCTGGCACAGGCCCAGACACTAGTGAATGCTGTGGTATGTCACTCAGGTCCTCTTGCGATGATGAAGGTCTTATTACCCCACTACCAAAAGACAGCATCTAGGGTCAGCCTCCTTTGAATAGTGCCTTAGCTGAAGAGAGTCTTCTTGTCCAAGTCAAGTTCTCTTTGAGGATAGCCTATACCCAAAGACTTGGCATGAAGCTAGAAATCCCCATCCCTCTCAGCTCAACTCAGGGTGGCTGTGAAGTGTCCTATAGAACTTCCCATAAGGTTGGCTGAGGCTTCTGATGAAATTGTCTTGAAGTTTCAATTTTTCCTCCACCCAGTCTTGCTTGTTCTCTTCATAAGCATTGATCCCAAGAACACTCTAAAATCTCCTTGCATGCTGATCTTTGTCTTAGAGTTTGTTTCTCAGGCACCCCAACCTGCAACACACTTAATGGATTTGAAAAGGTTCCCACTATTAGGTGAGTAGGAATGCAGAGGGAAAGCTCACCTACAGCAGTCAAGTTCTTTTTAGCTTTTTGAAAAAGAAGAAATGGGTGCAGAGGCTGTGTGTTAAATAACTGAGCAAACGGATTCAGCAGGTGCCTATACTTTTCTAGTCATGGTCCATTGGATAAGGTCTACATTTAGTGAGGAGGAATAAATGTTTATTGAGTAACTATTCAGTGCTATGCATTTTACTGACATTATTTCAATTCAGTATTTAAAGTTATTCCAAAAAGGCTAACATGCTCAATGAGTTAGGTAATTTGCCAAATATCACACCATTAATAAATTAGTTAGAAACAATATGACTTGAATTGGTGCAAAGGATAAATGAATGTAAGTTTTTAGGTCTTTATAAGAAGAGTCCAGGTAGTTCAGTTGGTTTGAGCATTCTCCTGATATGCCAAGGTTTTGGGTTTGATCTCCACTCAGGGCACATACAAAGAACCAGTCAATAAATGCATGAATAAGTGGAACAACAAATCAATGATTCTCTCCTTCTTTCCCTTCCTCTCTCTCTCTCTCTCTCTCAAATCAATCAATCAATCAATCAATTTTCTTAAGATGCAGAAATTTAACTTATATTTCTCTATTCTGCATGACTTTGAAAAAACTCACTTTCTCACAATGGCAATACATTAATCTACCAAGAATACATTAGCATCGGTGCATATCAAGTAACTTCGTGAAATACAAGGTTTGGGTAATTTAAGAAAAAAATTAGAAAAGGCATTAAATCACACTTCTCAGGCTCATGTTGTCAAAGACCAACCCCCAAATAAGCTGTTTAAACTTCTGCAAGGGCCTGTTTAATTTATGTCCCAGAAAAACTTGTTAAGTGTTAGAGAACTGTGCCAAGGGACTGCTTAATTGGGTTTTTGTTAGCTGATCTGAAATTTTCTGGGCCTTTTATGAGACTTGAGAATTTCAAAGTGAATTTATACATGTTTTAATAGCCAGAAAAATCAAAGTGAAAGGGACAAAAGAGACCTTTGGAGTAAAGGTCTCTTTCTCATGTGGACAGTTTAATAGCTTTGTGTGAAATAACACGATGCTTTTAAAGATACTTTTGGAGGGCCTGTTTCAACCATAAAAGCAGTGGATTTCCTGCGAGTATTGCAGTATGTTGCCATTGGCTCATCACCACTGGAAGGCTGCTTTTGAATCCTGCAAAACTGGCTCGCTGTGATCACTCTTGAGCAAAGATCACAGTCAGCAAATTGTAAGAAAGAACAATAGGTCATTGGCTCAAGAAAAAAACACACAAACGCATTTGCCTAGATAGGTCTTTAGATAGTGGTGCTCACATCTTAAATAACTTCTACCCCTTTTGTAGCAATCCATCTTGTCAGTTTTTTTCAACTTCCTGCCAGGCTTTTTATCAGAGGAAATTCAGTACCTGTCCTTGTAATTTTCATATCCTGAGTAAACAAGGTGTCCGACAAATTGTCAAAAATCATGAAATACTAATTCTTCTAATATTAAAAAGTTTTAATATTTTTTACACATTATTTTTAATTCTTCTAATAGTAATACTGACTTTGTAAATGTCTCTGATTAAAATAGTTCTAAATGATAAATAGTGGTAGGGATTATTTATGAAACACATACTAACCCTGACTATGGGCCAGTTACTAATTTATGCATTATCTCAAGAGCCTAAAATAAGATTCAGAGAGATTAAGTAAAAAACAATACAACTAAAACTTAGCCCCATTCCTGACTCACTCCTCACTGTGATTTTAACCAGTAAACAGATAGTGAAGCTGGAAGACAAGTAATGAATTCTTTCCTCTCTCCCTTCTTTAGAAAGACCACTTACAAGCCTGTCACAGGGCAAGAGATGAGGAGTTTGCTACAATCATGTTTTATCACACCATGACTTTAAGTAAAGAGTAATGAAACTGGTTTCAGCCTGGCAAAACTCAAAATATGCACCATGCAGATTGCTTATTGTCTTGTGATCTTATTTGGTAGATAAATAGATGATAAAAACATACATACATACATACACAGATATATTACAAATTATATGTTACAAACTGTATACATGTATATATGAAAAGTACACAAAAAGTTCTGTAACAAAGGAATATTACACAGGCCTTTATGAAGAATATACAAAAATGTTTTCAGTGGAGGAATTTGTATTTATTAAGAGACTTCTGCCAAGGACATTCGTATTCTGTCAATGCTACAAGGTATATATTTTTATTCCCTTTTACAAATGAGGACAGTATGGGTAAAATTAAGTATCTGGCACAAGGCCACATGAATATCAAAGCAAATCATCTAAACTTGAGCACCCCCTCAAATTCTCAAATTGTCAACTTTCTTATCATAATAACCTCACCATTTCCGGCTGATTTCCAACAGCTGTTTTTGTTATTGTTCTCGATGTTGTTTTCATTTCCTGTTCTCCATTTATATAGAGATATTTTCAGAATTAATCTGTCTTTCAGCCAAGATCAATTTGTCCTATGTTAATTCTCACCAAATGATACCATATAGGGTGACACTATTGCAGTGATTGCCAAACTTTGCTGACATTGAAATTACCTAGGAATCTGAAAAGCCATAATCATGTTGAATTCTTACCCCAAACATTCTGATTTAATTGGTATGGGCCCTGATCAGAGAATCCATGGATTTTAAAGCTCCCATGTAATTCTAATGCAGCAAAACTTGGGAATTTTTATGAATTTTTAGTGTTCTCTAGGTTGAATCTACAAAACTCCAAGCTCATGTCATTGGACTATATTACTCACTACCCCTCTTATTGCACTCATCTGTGGACCTCCAGGACCCTCCCCTCATTCCTTAAGATATTAGAAACGGTCCCTTCAAAACAATTATTGCCATAATTCTTGGTGGTTTCCATACCCAGATAGACAATCCTTTGAATATTTTGTCTTTTCAGATTTTTGCCTCCTTCTTTGAATTGTGGTTGTCCTTTATACTGCCTAAGTCACCTCTGGTAAAATTACACCACCCCCATATGTTTTACTAATCATTGCAGCATTCCCCAAGCTCAATTTCAAGTGCACATCTTTCCAACCACCATATCCTATCTTTCAAGATCATTTATTTTTGTCCCTGACTCTAACTATTACTCAACTTCATTTGCACCTGTCTTTGAATTTCCAATTATTCTACAACCTCTTCACAGTCCCTTACCTACCTTATAGTCTCACTTTGTTCTTATCTACCTTAGATTCTAGAATTCATCAGTATCATTATTCCCTTACACACACTATGCCACATTTTCCCCTCCATAGCAGTCCTCTGGCAAAATTCCAAATTTAGCTAAATACCCAACAACCTCAAGAATTCTTTAATGCCACCAGGCAATTCTACTTATTTCCCTAATTCATTCCCTCAGCCACTAACTCTGAACTGGTGACCTAGATTCTTATTCTGCTGAAAAATATGTATCAAATTGCAAGAAAATATCCACATGGGTCTACCACAAAACCTACCACACCATATTTTCGTGTGTTCAGATACTTGATCTTTCCTCCTCTTCTGTGGATGAACCGTCTGTGCTCTTAAGTATGACCACCTCTTTCACTTACACACTAAATTCGACTCCTCTCACTTATGGACCTCATTTGGTAATGTTCCCTTTTTTTAGAGATTATTTCCATTAGCATACAAACATAGTGTGATAATAGTTCCTACTTCTTTTTAAAAAAAAATCTTACCTTGACCCCATACCTCCCTCTAGCAACTGCCTAGTGTTGATTGACTTTTTCAAAAAACTTATCACAAGCGTTCCCTATTCTCAGTCTCTTCATTTGCTTCATGATTACATTATTTCCCTGAATATCCCACTCTTAATTGGGCTATTGTCTTTATAGTGAAATAGCTTTTTACATTATCCCAAATGACCCTCCCATTTCCCAAACTGAAGGTCTTAATCTTCATTTTGACCTCAGCAGCATTTAAGGCAATGCGTCACTCCTTCCATCTTCAGTCAACTTTTTCACTTGGCTCCTAGGACAGCACATTTTTGGTTTCCTTCTTGCCTTTTGGGTGGCATCTTTTCAGTCTCTTTACTGGTTCTACTTCACTATCTTACACATGAAATTTGAAATCCTTGAATTTCTACACTTTTTTTTTCTCTTTTTGCACTTACTCCCAAGTCATCCCAGTCAGGCTCATGGTTTGCTGTTTCTATACCAAAGTGATTACCAATGTTTTGTCCTCAGTTCAGGCTACTTCCCTTCCCTGAACTCATCTCAGATATCTAGCTACCTACACAACATGGTTACTTTGATGCCAGTAGCCATCTCAAAATCGTTGTATGCAAAAATAAGCTCTTGGCAGCTTTGGGTGCCGTCGATGAGGCCCACATTGATGCACGTGGACTAGTGAGGAGAAGGGTCATAAGACACTGATGAGGAGAAGAAAGATGAGGCAGAAATGAAGTAAAGTGTCTTGAGGTTGATTAGAAGCCATGGTGTGAGATAAGAGTTAACTGTCAGCTGCTGCTCTCTAAATTGCTTCTCATGTCTTCACCTATTATTTCTTTTTTTTCAATTTAAAAAAAATCTCTACCTCTTGATTTGTTAAATTAAAAATAAGAACTATGAAAAGATATAAATAAATAAATACTCCATTCTTTCCAACACAACCTGCTATTCCTCTAGTGGGCCACATCTCAGAAAAATTGCATCTTATTTATTTCATTTGCTTGGAACAAAAATCTTAGTCATTCGTAGCCATCCTTTTTTCTCCCACATCACATCAAGTCCATCAGCAAATCCTGCTGACTATTCTTTGAATATGTATTTTAAATCCACTAATTTTTACTTCCCCTACCACCATCACCCTGGTCTAAATCACTATGGACATTTTCTTTAAAAAAAAAAAAAATATATATATATATATATATATATATATATATATATATATATATGCCTAATATGCTAAGTGTCTGACAAATCGGTCTACTCTTTGGTTGACCAATCAACCAGTCACTATTATGTGCACTGACGACCAGGGGACAGATAGTCCTACAGGTAGGTTAGCTTGCTGCTGCGGTCCAACCAATGGATGATCAGGACTGGGCAAGATGGGCTAGACACAACCTAGAGCCCTCCTGTGGTCCCTCCCTGGCAAGCCAACCTTCCACAGTCCCTCCTTGGCCAGCCAGCCCCCATCATCCCTGATCAGGACTGGGTGAGATGGCCTCAATTGGCCCCGATCGCCAGCCAGGCCGAGGGACCTCACCCATGCACGAATTCGTGCACCAGGCCTCTAATAAGACATATCATGTAATTCCTCATCTCCAGTGCCTCAGTCTCACTTAGATTAAAAGCAAAGTCACTACTTAAATGTAAGTCAGGAAACCATAAAAATCTTAGAGGAATCCACAGGCAGTAAAATCTCAGACATATGCTGAAAAAATATCTTCACTGATACAGCTCCTAGGGCAATGGAAACTAAAGAGAAAATAAACAAATGGGGCTACATCAAAATAAAAAGCTTCTGCACAACAAAAATAACCATCAATAAAATGACAAGAAAGACCACTGCATGGGAGAACATATTTGCCAATGAATGTTACCTCCAATAAGGGTTTAATCTCCAACATTTATAGGGAACTCATACAACTCAACAAAAGAAAGATAAACAACCCAATAAAAAAAAATGGGCAATGGACTTAAATAGGTACTTTTCGAAAGAGGACATAAGGAAGGCCAGGAGACATATGAAAACATGCTCAAAGTCACTGATCAACGACAATGCAGTACCATCTCACACCTGTCAGGATGGCTATCATCAACAAATCAACAAATGACAAGTGCTGGCGAGGATGTGGAGAAAAAGGAACCCTCGTGCACTGCTGGTGGGAATGCAGACTGGTGCAACCACTGTGGAGAACAGTATGGAGTTTCCTCAAAAAACTAAAAATGGAAGTCCCATTTGACCCAGTGATCCCACTTCTAGGAATATATCCCAAGAAACTAGAAACACCAATCAGAAAGGATATATGCATCCCTATGTTCATAGCAGCACAATTCACCATAGCTAAGATTTGGAAACAGCTAAAGTGCCCATCAGCAGATAAGTGGATTAGAAAACTGTGGTACATCTACACAATGGAATACTATGCTGCTGTAAAAAAAGAAGTAACTCCTACCATTTGCAACAGCATGGATGGAACTGGAGAACATTATGCTAAGCGAAATAAGCCAGTCAGAGAAAGATAAATATCACATGATCTCACTCGTTTGTGGAATATAATGAACAACATAAACTGGTGAACAAAAACAGATCCAGAGACAGAGAAGCACCGATCAGATCATCAAACCTCAGAGGGAAGGCAGGGGAGGGTGGGGATAAGGGGGAGAGATCAACCAAAGGACATGTATGCATGGACACAGACACCAGCGGGGTGAGGGCATGATTGGGGGGGTGGGGGAGATATGGGGGAAAAAGGACACATATGCAATACCTTAATCAATAAAGAAAAAGAAAAGCAGTCACTATACAAATAGACAAGGCCTTTCATTATCTGCCCCTTTGCTATCTCTGACTCCCCCTCTTGCCACTTCCCCCTTATTCTAGCCTTTCTGTTTGACTCCTTGCAGTTCCTCACATATGACAAGCATACTCCCATTTCATTTGCACTTCCTGTTCTCTTTGTCTGGATTCTTTTCTCTCAAATCTGCAAGGCTATCTTCCTCACTTTCTTTACTTCGGCTCAGATATTACCTTTTCAGAAACCACTTCCTAATCACTCTATATGAAAATTTATCCTGCCTTTTAAAAATAACTTATTGCCATACTAGCTGGTTTGGCTCAGTGGGTAGTGGGTCAGCCTGTGGACTAAAGGGTCCCAGATTTGATTCAGGTCCAGGGCACATGCCCGGGTTGTGGGCTTGATCCCCAGTAGTGGGGGTGGGGGGGTGGGCGGGAGGCATGCAGAAGGCAGCCAATCAATGATCCTTTGTTATCACTGATGTTTCTGTCTCTCTTTATCCATCTCTCTTTATCTCTGAAATCAATAAAAATATTTTAAAAATAAAGTAACTTTTTGCCACCAACACATTGTACCAAATGTCAACCAATTGTTCAGTAAAAGGCCAGAGAGTAAATATTTTAGGCTTTGGGGGCCCAAGGTCTTATCTCTGCCACACTACTTAATGCTGCTACTATACTGCAAAAGCAACCACAGATAATATGCAAAGGAATGGGCATGATTGTGTTCCCATAAAACTTTATTTACACAAATACCCAATGGGCCAGATTTGGTCTCTGAGCCATAGTTTGCCAATACCTTGTATGGTACCTATTTATCTCCTAAACCTGCCCTCTAGAATGTAAACTCCTTGTTGGCAAAAAAATCTCTGTTTAATAGTAATTTAACATTTTAAGATAAATATTCCATATTGTATAATTGTTTCATCTCTTTCTGTGATATTCTGCCATGGGTTGATCAGTAACAAATGACAATATGTTTATCACTAACTGCTATATGTTTCACATATAAGTGAAATCATCTGTCATTTAAGAGGTAATTCTTCATGTTTGGGTAGAATTTTCAGCAGTTTCTACTTTGGAAATATTGAAAAGAAAGAAAAACATCTAGTGATCATTGGTAGATTTTCTTTATAAAAATATAAAATCAATTCTTTGCATGTTTTGTGGTTAGGCACATCATTGAACTGCATTTTCTTTTTTTTCTTCATGGTTAGCAAAAGTTGCACTTTTTTTTTTTTAAGAAACTGAATTTTGATTGACCTAAATAATTTTTTAAATATTTTTTTTATTTTTCCATTACAGTTGACATGCAATATTATACTAGTTTCAGGTGTACAACATAGTGATTAGACATTGATATAAGTTATAAAGTGATAATCCCAATAAATCTAGTACCCACCTGACACCATACAAAGTTATTACAATATTATTGGCTATATTCCCTATGCTATACTTTACATCCCCATGACTATCTTGTAACTATCAATTTATACTTCTTAATCTCTTTCCCTTCTTTGCCCAGTTTCTCCAAACCCTTCCCACCTGGCAACCATCAAAATTTTCTCTGTATCTATGAGTTTGTTTCTGTTTTGTTTGTTCATTTATTTTGCTTTTTAGATTCCACATATAAGTGAAATCATATGGCATTTGTCTTTCTCTGTCTGATTTATTCCACGCAACACAGTACCTTCTAGGTCCAGCCATGTTGTTGCAGATGGGATGATTTCATTCTTTTTTGTGGCTGAGTCATATTACATCCTATATAATAAAGAGGTAATATGCAAATTGACCATCACTCCAACACACAAGATGGCTGCCCCCATGTGGTCAAAGATGGCTGGCAGGGGAGGGCAGTTGGGAGGGACCAGGCCTGCAGGGGAGGGCAGTTGGGGGTGACCAGGCCTAAAGGGGAAGGCAGTTAGGGGCAATCAGGCTAGCAGGGGAGCAGTTAGGGGGTGATCAGGCTGGCAGGCAGAAGCAGTTAGGGGAAATCAGGCTTGCAGGCAGGCAAGTGGTTGGGAGCCAGCAGTCCTGGCTAAACAGGCAGTTGAACATCCCTCAGTGGGTCCCAGATTGGAGAGGGTGCAAGCTGGGCTGAGGAACACACACACACACCCATGCATGAATTTTGTGCACCGGGCCTGTAGTTGTATATATGCACCTTTTCTTTATCCATTCATCTATAGAAGGCCACTAAAGTTGCTTTCACATCTTCACTGTTGTAGATAATGCCTCAATGAACATATGGATGCATGTCTTTTCAATGTACTGTTTTGGCTTTTTTGGATAAATACCCAGAAGTGGAATTGCTGGGTGCTTCTTTGTTTCTCGTTATAGCCTTTGTTTTAAAGTCTATTTTGTTTGATATAAACATTGCTAAACCAGCTTTTTTTTCCTTTTCATTTCCATTTTCATGAAATATGTTTTTCCAACCCTTTACTTTCAGTCTGTGTGTGTCTTTCAATCTGGAGTCTTCTGTAGATGGCATATGCAAGGGTCTTGTTGTTGTTGTTTTTTCCGTTCAGCCACCCTATTGCTTTTTATTAGAGCATTTAACCATTTACATTTAAGGCAATTATTAATATATATGTAATTATTGCCATTTTATTCAAAAATTTTTTAATGGTAAGGATGGATATCCTTGCTTTATTCTTTTTCTTTTCTTTTTTTTATTGTTTGAAGTATTACAAATAGTAGTACATATGTCTCCTTTTTTTTCCCCATTGACCTCCCCCCGGCCTCCCCTACCCCCCAGTACATGCCTTCACCTGCCCACCCCTCCCCCCTCCTCGGCCCAGTGTCTTGTATCCATTGGTTATGCTTATATGCATGTGTACAAGTCCTTCGGTTGATCTCTTACAGCCCCCCTCGCCCAACCTCCCCTTGCTTCCCGCTGTAGTTTGACAGTCTGTTCAATGCTTCTTTGCCTCTGTATCTATTTTCCCCCCATTTCTTTCCTTTAAAAAATCTTGCCTCTGCAGACTAAAAATAAACATATAATAACAAAAAGTGTTTGAGTCTGAATTTCAATGTCCACCAGTTCTGAGTCCCCGTGTCAATGTCAAACAGTTCCTTATGTGTACATGTCAGCAATGATATTTGGATGGTGGGCACATGGTGGCAATGCAGGTCCGACCCTCTCTGGTTTGGTCCTAGGCAACCTGCAGCGATGCACAGCTGCTGACTAAAATTTGTTTTCTCTTCTTAAAGAAGTCCCTTTAACATTTCTTGTAATTTTGGTGGTAATAAACTCCTTTAGCTTTTTCTTGGCTTAGATGAATAACATTTTCTTTTTTCAAAAAATTGCATTGCATCTGAGTCAAATTTGAAAAATCTAATCTATGTTTAACGTTTTAAAATAAAGCAATACTAAAATTAAGTATTCAGAATAGTAATCAATTCATCTAAGTGCGTTGTTTACCCTTTAAAGGAAAAAGTCATTGTTTCTGATAGCACATACCATAGAAGACACCCATATCTCAGGTTCTCAAATGTACATCATGACTGGGAGTTTATATGGATCCTTCTGTAGAAGTTTCCTGTGGAGTATTGTTCTAAATAGCATTAGAATCCCACTTCCGTGAAACTCTAAAGTTGTTAGCTCAAAACAAAGGAAAAGTATTTGGTTCTCAGCACCCATCTTACTGCTATGTTTCCAGTGTCATTGATGGTGGCGTTGGTTCCAAGGATGCATTCTAATGAAAATGCCAGCGTCTGTAATTTGCTCAAGTTTAATTTTACACTAGCATAACAATTTTCAGTTTTATAGCTTGTCCTGAAACTAAATTAAAATTTTTACTTACTGAAGTTATTTCACCTCATCTGCATGTTCCTAAATTATATCTTAAAAGCATCCTCCTGGTGTTTCTGATACAAGTTATTATGAAATGTCATCAATTTTTATTTTCCTAATTGTCACAAAAATGCAGAAAATTTTCAAAGACTATAATGCGTTCCTAAAACATAAAATGCTTCTGCAAGTCAACACCTTATAACCATCCACAGCCACCATCAGTTAGATATTTTTATTATTAGATTATTATTCTGATAAGAACATAAAATACGTATTAAGAAAATTCTCTGTCTTACTAATAGGCAGTCTTTGTTTCAAAATTGTTGATAAAAAATCAAATAAATAAATAAATTCATAAAATTAGTCAAATTAATTTAATTTCTTTCTCATCTCAAGATGCTGTTCCCCACGAAGTTTTGAAAATAAGGGCTACTCTTCTTGCATTTACTGTGAACATAAAAATTCTACATCTACCAGGCCTTGAATTATCACCTTGAACTTCTCTAAAAAAAAAAAAAAACACTCAGTTTACAATACATGTTTCTAAAGGAAAAGAAACAAATTTCATTCAGATGTTTGTGAAACCAAACATGAACACTGTCATCTGAGGAGCAGAATTTATGGGAAAACAAGAGAAAAGATGTTTCTGGGATAACCCAAATCCCAAAGGAAGAGGAAGACACATCTCACTTAGCGAAAATTCCCACCAGAAGCAAGGACACATGCATCTGAGACGACGAAAAACTGAATGAAACCCAAAAACAATAGACAAGATAAGGAGGTTTAGATGAGTGAAAACTAGTTTTTGTTGTTTCTCATTACAGTGTCACAACTAGCCTTCAAGGCAATTTTCCCATGATAAATTTTAAACTTCTTTCTAATATAAAAGTTGTTTACTTTATATGTTAGTAAACATTGGCTTACTAGGGGCCACCAGTGTGCAAAAAAGGAAAATATCAGGATTAAAATAACTGATTGAGATTTATTGATGAGAAAACACTCATGTCAGTGTTCTGAGGAAGAGCAGCAGATAAGTACAATAGGAGCTGTGAGAGCTGCTTCAGAAAGTCCCTTCAGGAAATGTGCTTTGCAGATATAAGCGACCACCAGTTGCACACCCTATCTCTTGTGCCCTTGGACTAGGGTGCAGCCTGGCAGTAGTTAGATCCCAGCATGGGAGGAACATTAGTCTGACTTGAAAAAGAACATGCTGAGTACTATGGAGTGTTCTGTTTGTGAGTCTCAAACAGTCCTAAGGCTGCGTTCAATGCTATGTAAAATGCCACAGATATTTTTAACTTGGCAAATCATTTTAAACTTCTGTGACATTGAATGGGTAAGAACAACTAATGAATTTGTATAAAGGACAAAATAGCAACATGAGGATTTTATTTTACTAGATGTTAAAATTTTTTATAAAGCTATAATATTCAAAACTGTGGAACTAGAATAAGAATGAACAGATTAATGGAATATAATAGGGAGCCCCAAAATAGTTATATAAGAAACTAGAGGCCCAGTGCATGAAATTCGTGCATGGGGGGGGGGGTGTCCCTCAGCCCAGCCTGCACCCTCTCCAATCTGGGACCCCTCGAGGGCAGTGAGACATCCCTCTCACAATCCAGGACTGCTGATTCCCAACTGCTTGCCTGTCTGCCTGCCTGATTGATCCTAACCACTTCTGCCTGCCAGCCTGATCAACCCCTAACCATTCCCCTGGCAGCCTGATCAATGCCTAACTGCTCCCCTGCCAGCCCGATTGACCCTAACTGTCCTCCCTTGCCAGCCTGATCCCCCTAACTGCCCTCACTTGCCTGCCTGGTCTCCCCTAACTGTCTTCCCTTGCAATCCTGGTCACCTGCTACTGCCCTCCCCTGCTGGCCCAATCACCTCTAACTGCCTCCCCTTGCCAGCTGGTAGCCCATAACTGCCCTCCCCTGCAGGCCTGGGCCCCCCCAACTGTCCTCCCCTACAGGCCTGGTTCCCCCCAACTGCCCTCCCCTGCTAGCCATCTTGTGGCAGCCATCTTGTGTCCACATGGGGGCAGCCATCTTTGACCACATGGGGGTAGCCATCTTGTGTCTTGGAGTGAGGGTCAATTTGCATACTACTCTTTTATTAGATAGGATTAGTGTATGATACATGTGTGATCAGTATGAAAATTTATGATCAGTAAAAAGTATGGAATAAATATGTATATGTATTATAAATTTTAAAAAGATTATTCAATAAATGGTTCTGGGAAATTAATAAATTATTTGAGAGGAAAAAAACAAGTAATTCCAAGTTAATTATAAAGTTAAATATTAAAACTTTTAAGTAGAAAAATCAAAATTAGGAGAAAAAGTAAAGAAATATTTTCAATGCTTTATATGGAAAATGTATGAAAAAATTATTAAATTTAATTATTTGCAAGTAGTATCAAGACATTCCATTATCAAAATTAAAAGGTAAACACTAAAATGGAAAAATGTTTATACTATGTATGGATACAAATGATGTTCTTAATATATAATGAGTCCTTATGAATCTGAGAACCACATGTCATACAACAAATCAAGTTGGGAGAGAATCACAAATAGGCAATTCACAAAAGAAAGAATTTATATGTCCTTTAAACATAGGAAATTGCTAACCTCCCTAATAAGCAAAGATTGTAATTAAAATAATATGAAAACCTTCGCCTATAGTTTTTAAAAAAATAGGTATGTATATATAATGACAATGTCTAGAGCAGCAAAAAAAGAAGTGAACAAGCGTTATGATAGGTTGTTGGAATTATACATTGGTAAATATTTTCTGGAAGAAAGATATACAGATTTTTATGAAAACATTTTAAAAAATAAAATCAAAACTAAAACAACTTAAATGACCAATAGGCAATTGATTAAATAAATAATGGATATCAAGATTGTGCATTTGGATAATATTCATAACAGAAAATTCATGATGGGTTATTTGTTCACACACACATTTTCACAGAAAAACAAAATGACAAAACAAAAGACAAATATATTACTTGCAATTTTTTTATTATTTCAGATTTGCTTTATTATCTTGGTGTTGCCCAGAATATCCAAAAGGTGTATATATTGCTATTTTTAGAAATTGTTATTTAAAGTGACATGTTTGCAGCCACCAGGCATATGTCTGGACTTCAGTAGAACTATATGAGATAGTACTCCTGCCCTCAAGGTGCTTATAGTTTCACTCCATACAAGCTTATACATAAAAGAAAATTCAAATATGTAAGACAGGCTATGTTCAGAATCAAAATAGAGAATAATTTGTATTTTGAAATTCAGAAGCTTTGTGGGTCACAGTTGTCAAAGAAGGGTGCCAGGGCTGGGTTATTATTTATTTATTTATTTATTTATTTATTTATTTATTTATTTTCAGAGAGGAAGGGAGAGGGATAGAGAGATGGAAATATGAAGGATGAATCATTGACTGGCTGCCTCCTGCATGCCCCCACTAAGGTTTGAGCTTCAACGCAGGCATATGCCCTGACTGGAAATCAAACCATGACCTCTTGGTTCATAGGTCACCACAACCGCTGAGCCACACTGGTTGGGTCAGGGCTGGGTCTTGAAGGAAAGTAAGAATTTGTCTAATGAGAAAAGAGAAGTGATCAAGACCTGAGAAGAAACAGGCAGGACTGGACGTGACATAATCAAGAGATGATGACAACAAATGCTTGATATTACACTTCATATTCTCTGTCCTTTCAATGGTTGTTTTAAAGTTATAAGGTATCTGGAAAACCAATAAATATACTCCTAACATATCAAAAAGAGCATTTGAAAACTTTCATTTTCTAACAGAGGTTCTATAAGAGCCTGTTTCTTTGAGAAAGAGGCAAAACTCATCTTAAAAACTGACAACTGAGTTATTTAAATGTACAAGCATTGTAAAAATTTTTCACACAGCAACAAGTTTGGCATTGTGAGTCCCTCTAAATTCCTTAGAGATAAGTGGAGCTATTTACTACTGAAAAGTGGCCATGGTGAGCAGGACTTGCATATGGGCTATGCAGGGAACACAGAACTTTCCCATGACCTAGAGACTCCGCAAAATGACCGCAGATGGTTTATACCAGAAAAGCTGGGAAAATTATATGAAGTCCTGTGAAAAATCTTAGTTTAGAAAAAAAAAATAGCAACCTCCAAATTAAAGGAGGTCTCCCTGAATCAGCCTATCTGAATTTTGACATAGGGACTTTCACAAAGTTCTGCAGAGAAGATGAGAATCAAAGTGAGTTCCAAACCCTAGGTTTTATTACCCCATTCTTACACACCAGAAAGATTCATGGGAGCCTCTCCCATAAATGTTTTGCATGTACTAAAGAAATGACTTGTTCTCACTGGACCTTTTTATAAGGAAGCAACGCAATGTGCCAGGAGGAGCACTGAGTGAAGGGATGATGACCAGAACTCTAGCCTTCCTGATAATTGTCTTAGGGAAATGGCATCTCATGGTTAACCTCACAGTTCTCACTTTTATTATCTTGCAACAAGAAGGCAGTGAAAGCAGAACAATACAATCAGTCCTAAGCAGAGGGAGGAGACCGCTGTTCAGATGCAATATTCAGAATGTTCCAACATAGAAGACTCCAGCTGAATTTATAAAAATCTAAATAGTATGAGATACCCTATAGCCTACTGGTGAAAGCTTATTTGTCACCAGGGTCAGAGATTCTACATTTGACCTCAAAACTTCCTGGCCTGCCCCCTTCATTTTATAAAAGTACCTGACATTGATTGAACAGAATCTAACATCACACTTAAGGTAAATGGTACTTTACTCATAAATGTATAAGGTAAATAATAATTTGGGGTAAATGATATCTCTATGAGGTATATAATATTTTACAGATGAAAAAACTGAGTTGTGGCTGGCCAGCATGGCTCAGTGGTTGAGTGTTGACCTACAGACCAGTAGGTCACGGTTCAATTCCTGGTCAGGGAACATGACCGAGTTGCAGGCTCTATCCCCAGTGGGGGCCATACAGGAGGCAGCCAATCAATATTTCTTTCTCATCATTGTCTCTGTCTCTCTTTCTCTCTGAAATAAATAAAAACGTATTTTTTAAAAAAATGGAGGTGTAACAGAAATTAAGTCACTTGTTAGAGGTGAGACAGGTAGCAGCAGTTGGACAGAGGGCCACCCATTCCAGCGTCATAATCTTAAACAATTTGCTCTAATAGGAAGGAGCTAGGACTCAGCTTGGGCCAAGAATGGTTTAGGGCTTTCCAAATAAGTGCTTGGAAAGATCTACCTAATATCATTCTATCTAATAAAAGAGTAATATGCAAATTAACCATCACTCTGCTACACCCACAAGCCACGCCCACAAGCCAATCAGGAGCAAGTATGCAAATTAACCCAACCAAGATGGCTGCAGCCACGGAGCAAGCAGGAGGCTTGGGTTTCCGCGGCAATGGAGGAAACCAAGCTTTCCACACACCCTGGCTGGCCCAGGCCTCTACTTAAGGCTATAAAGTTTCAATTGTAGAAGATAAATAAATCCCAACAAAAATGGCAGCAGCCACAGAGCTGGAGAGGGCAGGAGGCTTGAGTTGATCCCGGGGATGGAAGAAGCCAAGCTTCTGCAGCCCTGGCCTGCCTTGGTCTCTACTCAAGGCTACAAAGTTTCAATGATAGAAGATACATAAATCCCAACAGAAATGGCTGCTGCCACGGAGGGAGCAGAAGGCTTGGCTCCACTCCAGGCTACAAAGTTTCAATTGTAGAAGACAAATAAATCCCAGATCCCAGGGCCTCCGCTTGGGTTGCCAGGGGGCGTGGCCAGCCTGCAAACTACCATAGACCCCTCGTCCAGGCTGGCCCACACCCCAAGGGAACCCCCACCCTGATCCGGGACACCCTTCAGGGCAAACCAGCCATCCCCCACTCGTGCACCAGGCCTCTATCTTATCTAATAAAGGAGTAATATGCAAACTGACCATCACTCCAACACACAAGATGGCTGTCCCCATGTGGTCAAAGATGACTTCCCCCATGTGGACACAAGATGGCTACCACAAGATGGCTAGCAGGGAAGGGCAGTTGGGAGGAACCAGGCCTGCAAGGGAGGGCAGTTGGGGGAGATCAAGCCTGCAGGGGAGGGCAATTAGGGGTGACCAGGCTGGCAGAGGAGGGAAGTTGGGGGTGACTGGGCCTGCAGGTAAGGGCAGTTGAGAGGGACCAGGCCTGCAGGGGAGGGCAGTTAGGGGTGACCAGGCCTGCAGGGGAGGGCAGTTAGGGGCAAACAGGCTGGCAGGGGAGTGGTTAGGGGGTGATCAGGCTGTCAGGCAGAAGTGGTTAGGGGCAATCAGGAAGGCAGGCAGGCAAGCAGTTGGGAGCCAGCAGTCCTGGATTGTGAGAGGGCTGTCTGACTGCCCGTTTAGGCCCAATCCTACCTGATCGGGCCTAAACGGGCAGTCAGACATCCCTCAAGGTGTCCCAGATTGGAGAGGGTGCAGGCTGGGCTAAGGGACACACTCCCTTGTGCATGAATTTTGTGCACCAGGCCTCTAGTCCTATATAATAGAAGACTAATATGCAAATCTACCTGACAACAGAACGATTGGTCGGTTTGACTTACAATGACCACCAGGGGGCAGACACTCAATGCAAGAGCTGCCCCCTGGTGGTCAGTGAGCTCCCACAGGGGGAGTGCCACTCAGCCAGAAGCTGGGATCATAGCTGGCAAGCCAGCGTGGTGGCGGGAGCATCTTCTGCCCTTGCAGTAGCTCTAAGGATGTCCGACTGACAGCAGGGAGCAGGCCTAAGCCATCAGTCAGACATCCCCCAAAGGCTCCCAGACTGTGAAAAGGTGCAGGCCAGGCTGAGGGACTCCCCCCAAGTGTATGAATTTCATGCATCAAGCCTCTAATAAAAATAAAAAAGCAGTACACTAAATTGCCCATTAGAAAGATAGTGTGGAAATTGAGACACAACTAATAACTTAGAAAAACAACACATTGCAACGTCATTTTCAAGTTTCACTGAGAAGTTTTGAATAATTAAAGATGCAATCTCAAGATAGCAATGTTTGCTCCTTTTATGATAAATGTTAGTATGAAAGCATCAACACAATTTTATTTCTTACCATTAATTAAAAAAAACAATGAATGATCATTTCATGTAGAGGAAGTTTTTAAGAGGTAGTGATTAAGGGCACACACTCTGGAGTTAGCTGAGCTGAGTTGAATCCTGGTCCCCAGACTTCCTGGCCATGATATGCAGTCTTAGTCATTGCTGAATCCTGAATGCCTAGTAAAGGGCCTGACACCTAATAAACTGGTAATAAATGTTTATTGAATTTTTAGCACTTAATTCATTTTCCCAGAAAATGGACTTAGACTTTACACTTGATCTCCTCTCTCTCTGTCTCTTTCCGTCTCTGTCTGTTTGTCTGCTTGTCTCTCTCTCTCTCTCTCTCTCTGACACACACACACAAAATCAAGACTTTTTTTTAAGGGATAACATTTCTGCTCTTTTCTTTCTCTCTTTTAGTCTGTTTGAGAAAAGCTGCTTCTCCTAGGACAGGGGCATTTGTAGAACAACATTAAAGCTGTGCTATGAATATTTTAACCACAGGTTTAATGGGCAAAAATAAGAAATTCATAGAGCCAGATCTCAATGAAGTGAGTGGTAATTTTTTCACTGGTGAAGGGATTTGTGAAAAATGCAACACCTGTGAAGCACAATAAAACAAAGAATGCCTGCATTTTGAAGTCTAAAAGAGCCAGTTTGTCTCTTTTGATCACGTTAAATGAAATATTCCTTTCCACTTTGTGCTCCATTAACTTGTCTGATTAGAATGTCTTTGGGTAGCATTTTTCTAAAAGAAGCAAGAGAAGTTGAGGAACTATTTGCATGGTACTTCATATCACCTAAGAAACACAAAGTCCTTTAGCCAGGCTCTGATGTCTGCTCTTCTGAGCACTGCAGCAATCAATAAAAATTAAAAATTATACAAAAAACTAAAAATGCATTTCAAAGCATCCATAACCACCAAAATGAATAACTGATATAATGTCCTGAGTAATATGGAAGACAGGAAATGGGGAGCAAAGTAGTTCTACTTAGTGAAACACGCATTACCTTTAAGAGTTTTGATTGCCTACTTTAAAATTTGTATTTTCTTTTGATGGTAAGCCCAATTATAATTAGACTATTCAATTCCTCTCAAACAATACAGATTAGAAGCCTTTGGTTAAAATCCTAGCTTTATTACTAGCTAGCTGGATGATTTAGCACAAGTAATTTGACATTCCTCAACCTTGCTTTCCTCATATTTAATTGAGACAGTTGTAATAGATTATTCCTCAAGGCACTGTTAGATCTAAAATGCTATGATTATAAAGTTAATGACAAAAATGAGCTTTAGAAGATTAACTGTGTTATAAAGACTCATTCAGTATATGAATTTATTTATTCAATAACAATGTTCAATATATATTGAGCCAAGCACTTTTCTAACACTTCATATGTATAAACACCTTTACTCCTTCCAATGTCCCCCTGAAATAAGCACTCTTACACTGATTTTATAAATGATAAAACAAAAGCACAGCAATCACAAATCTAGTGGCCAAGCAATGTAGATGGGATTCAAACCCAGACCATCTGGCTCAGGCCCCAGGTGTTGAAGCAATTCTGCAATTCTGCTCGTGCAAATACAAAGCATTTGTTGTGATCTAGAGGGGAAAGATCTCCCACCCTGACCATCACAGCAGCTGGTAATGATTCCAGTAGTGCAAAATGTCATATCTTCTTAGAAATGTTTTTTTCTGGTAGAGAAAAGCATTTTGAAGGTTAAAGATGGCTTTTCTCTACAGAGAACTATGTACATATAACTCCTCTCATATTTTTAACATTTTCTCTAGTTTTTAAATTACATAGTCTGATTGCTGGGATTTAAAAATAATGCTGATACATCAATATTTTATTCTCTGTGTCAAGACAAGTAGAAATGCATGCTGCATGATTATCACAATCCTATAAAGACCCCATGAGAAGATTTATTTACAAATATAAGTATTGGTTTTTAAAAATGTAATTACTATTTGTTCTGACCAAGGCTATTTTAAAATATAGAATAAGTGGAGAAAAATTATGCAAATAATCACTTAGGTATGCCTATAAGGATTGTGTGAATGTGCATGTGTGTATAAATATGAATTGCTAAAGATAGTTAAGTCAGCCTAAGTATTGCTTATTATCAACACTTTCTAAAGAAAATTCAGTAAGGTTTTAGGTATCTATGTATTTTGGTAAACTTTTATGTACTTACTGAGGCAAGTTTATAAGATCTAATTCATATTAAGTAAAAAGAATGGTGAACTTACTCTGTGGCAGCATAAGCTCCAACAAAAACATACACACAAATGTTTAGCATCTTAAGTGTAATAGCTAAGAACTGGAAAAAACTCAAATATGCATCAACAGTTGAATATATGAATCAATTATGGTAAATATATACAATTAAATACTACCCACCCATAAATGAAATGATTATATAATGTAACACAGGTAAATCTCAAAATAATTATGCTGAGTAAAACTAGCCAAATCAACAAGAATATATACTATATGACCCCATTATTTAAAAGACTATAAATTACAAACTAATCTATATATATAAAAGGCTAAGTGATCATCCGACCAACCGATCATCTGACCAGCCGGTAGGTATGATGCACACTGACCACCAGGGGGCAGACACTCAACACAGGAGCTGCCGAGCTGCAGTGACTTGGGAGCAGTGGTTCTTGGGTGATGCACCCCAGAACCAGAGAGGAGGGAGCCTGATTCTAGGGTGCATCACCCAAGAACCGCCCTCTTGCAATCAGGGACCCCTCAGGGGATGATGGAGAGCCTGTTTCAGCCCAATCCCCACAGGCCAGGCCAAGGGACCCCACCTGCCTGAGGGACCCCGCTCACTCCACAGACACCCTTCAAGCCACGGTGCCACCCCAGGTGCAGCCAGCCGGGGAAGGACGGTGGGAGGTTGGCTCCAGGGCATGTCTGGCCTGTCTTGCCCAGTCCCAACCCGCCAGCCACCTTCTAATTAGTTTCCTTTCAATGTGCATGAATCTGTGCACTGGGGCACTAGTTTATAATAACAGAAAGCAGATCAGGCTTGCCTAAGAATAGAAGAGGTTGAGATGGAATTGGAGGGGTGGATTACAAAAAGGCATAGGGAATATAAGGGGTGATAAATACGTTCATCTTGATTTTGTTTATGGTTTCCAAAGTGTGTGTGTGTGTGTGTGTGTGTATATGTATGTGTATATATATATATATATATATATATATATATATATATATATATATATATATCTCAAAATTGATCAAATTATACTCTATTGGTTTCCTATTGCTGCATAACAAATGATCACAAACTTAATGGCTTAAAACAACACAAATTTAATATTTCACCATTTTCCTGGGTCAGGAGTCCAAGCCCAGATTAAATGGGTGAGGATCTCACCAGGCTGAAATCCAGGTATCAGTCAGGCTGTGCTCTTACTGAAACTCTGGATCTTAGAACTCAGCGTCTTGTGGTTATAGGACTAAGAGCCCCATTATCTTGCCAGTTGTCAGCCAGGGGCTCTCAGCTCTTAAAGGCTGCCTTCAGGTTCTAGCTGTAGCCATGTGGCCCTTTCACAACATGGAAGCAAACTTCATGAAAGCAGGAGAATCTCTCCAATCTTTCTGATGAAGTCTTATACAAGATAACAGGAGTGATGATCCCACTGAATTCACAGGTCCCTGAAGACACTCAAAGGAGTTGTCTTAGCTGAGCTAGCATAACAAAATACCATAAACTAGGTGGCTTAAACAAAAGGAATTTTTTCTATCACAGTTCTGGAGGCTGAACGTCTAAGATCAAGATATAGGCTAATTTGGTTCCTGGCGAGAGCTCTCTGCCTCGCTTGCAGATGGCCATTTCTTGCTATGTCCTCACATAGCCTTTCCATTTGCTCTCTCCTCCTCTTCTCCTTCAAGGCCACTATTCCCATCATGAGGGCTGCTCTTCATGATGTAATCAAATCCTAATCACGTCTCTGCCTATGATCACATTAGGGGTTAGAACTTCAGCTTACAAATTTTGTGCAGGCACATTCAGCCCTTAGCAGATGGGACTAAACAGGATGTATACACCATGGGGTGGAAATCTTGGGTGCCTCCAGAGAATTCTGCATACCACATATCCCTTAAATATGTGCAGTTTATTTTATGTCAGCAGAAAACATCAATGTAAAGAAAGAAGAAATGATATAAAGAAAAGAATATTAGATTATCATCAGACTTAAAATTTTTTTTATATATTGAATTGAGATAGAGACATGTTGATTTGCTGTTGCATTTATTTTTACATTCATTGATTGCTCCTTGTATGTACAAATCAAACCTGAGATCTTGGTGTATGGGGATGATGCTCTGGCCAGGGCCTCATCAGACTTTTTGAAGTAATGTTTTATGCTAGAAAAAAATTGAGCAACATTTAAGATACTGAAAGAATGAATATGTAAGCCATGTATTTTATATCCAGTAAAAGTCATTTTCAAATAGAAAGGGTTCAGGCAACTTTTTATCAACATGCAAGAATTCAGGGAATATTATTCCTATTTTTTTTTCTTAGGAATCTACTGCAGAATCTACTTTAGGCAATCAAATGAGTAGAGAATTATCAGCAGGAGCACTGATGTCAGTTGTAGTACTGACACTAAGTGAGGAATAAAGGAAGAGAGTATCTATATATATAAAAGTCTAAGTGACCATCACATCCAAAACAACTGAATGGACGACCGAACAGGCTGTGTGGGGCAACCAGGCCAGCAGGGGGGTTAGTGAGGGGCGACCAAATGACTGAGCAGCAGGCTGCATGGGGAAACCAGGCCCATGGGGGAGGAAGGGGGAGCAGTTGGGGGTGACCAGACTGGCAGGGGAGGTAGTTAGGGGTGACCAGGCTGGCAGAGGGGGGCAGTGAGGGGCAACCAGGTTGATGGGGGGGGGCACTTGGGGATAACCACACCAGCAGGGGATGCAGTAAGGGGCAACCAGGATGGGAGGGGGGCACTAAGGGGCAACCAGGCCGGTGGGGGGCGGGGGGGACAGTTGGAGGCGACCAGGCCAGTGGGGGGGCAGTTGGGGCAACTATGCTTGCAAGGGGGGGGGGGGGGGAGTTGGGGGTGACCAAGCCAGCAGGGGGGGCAGTTAGGTGCGATCAGACAGCAGGCAGGTGAGCTTTTAGGAGCCAGCAGTCCCGGGTTGTGAGAGGAATGTCTGACTGCGATTTAGGCCCTATCCCCAGGATCGGGCCTAAATCAGCAGTTGGACATCCCCCAAGGGGTCCCAGATTGGAGAGGGTGCAGGCTGGGCTGAGGGGACCTCCCCAAATGCATGAATTTCATGCACCAGGCCTCTAGTAGTATATAATGCCTTTATATTTAAACAATGTAATGAAGTTGTAAAGAACTGGGTATAACATATAGAACATATTCAAAAATACTTTATTAGTTCTCAGTAATTTTTAAACATGGTGGATTTAGTATGATTATTTTAAGACAATGCTCTTTGTAACATGGGATAAAGTCATACAGCAATTATGAGAAATTCTAATTTTATTATCTCCTGTATTCATGAGAACTGGGATCCTTAATGTGGTTATGGTTTAAGTAAAAACAAACAAAGATAACTCACACCTACTGTATGTGTGTGTGTGCATATAGCATGTATATATGTGTATACACTCATAGGTAGATTTCCTCCCTTCTCCACACCTTTCCAAAAGGGTCTTCTGGTAATGTGGTCCCAACAGGACAATCACAGGAGCCGATCATACACAATTCCTGTGGAGGATGAATATCCAGGTCCTTTCCAGTACACCCAGTTATCCTCTCACATGGAGTGACAATCAGGCTTTGCATTTCTCAGTGATCACACCGTCTCTGCTCCCCATCTCCTGTGAAGAAATTCCTGGGTGTGGATCAGCTACACATCTTCATAAAACAGTATTTTTCAGGCCTTATGCAGTCTATGTTTATGAAGGAAAAATTCTAACTCTGCAAAGACAGAGTTCAACTAACACATAAAATTTACAGGACTAAATAAAATGATTAACACCTCAATCTGCAGGCAGAGCATTTTGGTTCCTTCACTGGATTTCAGAGCTTCTCTAAGAATAATGGGTAGGTGGGCAGTCACCCCATAAAAGCATCAGGAAACTCCTGAGGGAAAGGGAAGATCTGCCGTAAAGGTAAATTCTTGTGTTGCCACCAGGAGATAAAAAAGGATCACAACTCCCCAAATGAAAGTTTTTCCCAACTTCTTTTTTTTTAAAATAAATCTTTATTCAGATTATTATAATTGTTTCTCCTTTTTCCCCCCATAGCTCCCCTCCACCCGGTTCCCACCCCACCTTCTGCCCTTACCTGCACCCCCCCCCCGGCACTGTCCTCATCCATAGGTGTATGATTTTTGTCCAGTCTCTTCCTGCACCCCCCCATACCCCTTTCCCCCTGACAATTATCAGTCCACTCCCTTTCTATGCCCCTGATTCTATTATATTCACCAGTTTATTCTGTTCCTCAGGTTTTTAATTCACTTGATTTTTAGGTTCACTTGTTGATAGATATGTATTTGTTGTTCATAATTTTTATCTTTACCTTTTTCTTCTTCTTCTTCTTAAAGAATACCTTTCAGCATTTCATATAAGACTGGTTTGGTGGTGATGAACTCCTTTAGCTTTTTCTTGTCTGTGAAGCTCTTTATCTGCCCTTCAATTCTGAATGATAGCTTTGCTGGGTAGAGTAATCTTGGTTGTAGGTTCTTGCTATTCATCACTTTGAAAATTTCTTGCCACTCCCATCTGGCCTGCATAATTTCTGTAGAGAAATCAGCTGACAGTCGTATGGGTGCTCCCTTGTAGGTAATTAACTGTTTTTGTCTTGCTGCTTTTAATATTCTCTCTTTGTCTTTTGCTCTTGGGATTTTAATTATGATGTGTCTTGGTGTGGTCCTCTTTGGATTACTTTTGTTTGGGGTTCTATGCGCTTCCTGTACTTGTAAGTCTATTTCTTTCACCAGATGGGGGAAGTTTTCAGTCATTATTTCTTCAAATAGGTTTTCAGTATCTTGCTCTCTCTCTTCTTCTGGCACCCCCATAATTATGATGTTCGTACGCTTGAAGTTGTCCCAGAGGCTTCTTACACTGTCTTCAACTTTTTGGATTTTTTTTTCTTTTTGCTTTTCCGGTTAAGTGTTTTTTGCTTCTTTGAATTTCAATTCTTTGACTTCATTCTTGCATTCCTCTAGTCTGTTGTTGGGTCTCTGTATAATATTTTTTATTTCAGTCAGTGTATGTTTAATTTCTAGTTGGTCCTTTTTCATATCTTTGAGGGTCTCGTTATATTTATCGGCCTTTTCTAGGATATTCTTGAAAAGTCTTATAACCATGGTTTTGAATTCTATATCCAGTCGTTTGTTTTCCTCTATTTCTTTCATTTGGGATCTGTTTTTTTGTTGCCACATTTTCGCTAACTGTGTCTACACTGGGAGAAGTTCAGTTCTGGAGACAGCCTTATAGGATTAGACTTGCCAAATTGCAAAAGCCTCTGTGCTCAGCTTGGATGGGGTGGAGTCTCAGGGCGGAGCAGACAGTCTTGGCTTCCTGTCAGCCCTGCCCTTGCACGCGCACGCCTCCAGACCTCTGTCTTCCCTGCCTCCCGAGCCTCTGCCTGAGAGTCCAGATTCCCCCCGCCTGGAACTGGGGTTCAGTGCAGTCAGAACTGGGGCTCAGTGCAGTCAGGAGCTTCTGACTCCCTTCTGCTAGGGAAAGCCTGTGGCAACCTCTGCAGTCTTTGTGCACACTGGCGCACGCGCCTACAGACCCCTGCCCACCAGGGCTCCCCAGGGTCTCCCCTGGGTCTCTGAGTCTCCGAGTGCCTTTCTCTCTACCTGACAGTCCAGACTCCCCCTGTATGAGCCTGGGTTCCTGGGGTTTCACCCAGAACTGGGGTTCAGTGCAGTCAGACCTGGGGTTCAGTGCAGTCGGGGACTTCCTTCCCCCTCCCGCCAGAGAAAGTTAGCCTGGCTCTCAGCCGCCCTTCCTCTCTGTGCGCACAAAGACCCTTTGCTGTACCTCAACCCTTTGCCATTCCTCCAATTCTCCGTGAACTTTACTCTTTCCTTCTAGTTGTAGAATTTCCACTCAGCCAGCCTTCCTGTGGTTCTGGATGGTGTCCGTTCTGTCTTTTAGTTGTGGTTTTGAAATTATTGTGCGAGGCAGCAGTTTAGGTGTTTACCTAGGCCGCCATCTTGGTTTCTCCCAGTTTTTCCCAACTTCTCTACATTGAAATCCAGAAGCTATTGACCACTCCACATTTTAGAATAAGGCAACCCAAGGCTTCAATTGAACAAATATAATCTTGCAGGTTTGCCAAACTGCCATGTGGTTTTTGAGTTCATAATCCCTCAAATGTCCCCAAGTAAAATTCTAAAACACAAGCTATTCTTTCAAGGTGCCAAGATTTCATGGATCATTATTCTCTATTTCAAAAATAAAGTTTAAAGCTATTCAAAAATAAAGTATCAATCAGTTAGTGCTGAAACTATACGAGGGGCTGTGACTATTGCCTGCCTTTAGAAATCTGTGCCATTCCAGAATGTAAGGGCTGTTAAACCAGATTCACAGCTCACAGAAATATGTGTCAGAGTTGGAAAATCTTCAGTGGAGACAGATATTAGAGGTTCCTCTAAGAGGCTTTGAGTAATTCCTTCATATCGAAGCATGCTCTAAGTCCCTCTTGGTTCCTTCACTGGATTTCAGAGCTTCTCTAAGAATAATGGGTAGGTGAACAGGACATTTCAGAGCATTGGCTTGTTAATTACCCAATTAATCTTCACTAAATTATTCTGATTAGTAGCATTACTTCATGTTCAATAAAGTGGCGGGGGAGGGGGGGTTGCTTAATTTCTTTAGTCCTGCCTTCTTCCACTTCTCTGCCTTCCCATTTCAAAAATGTGGTCTAGCTCTGAGTGTGCACTGAATAGGGAGATGCCCATGGAAATGTTATAAACTAAAAATTCTTTTCCCCCTTAGAGTCCCATTGGGAAAATTCCAAACCAAAGGGAGAATGTTTATAGAGTGAACTTCTGGAGAAAACAAATATGGAAGCTAAAGCATTGCCTCTTTGCAATGTAAGCTCGAATCAGCCCGCTTTTATCCTGAAGGTGGGCTGAGAAAAGAGAAGCTGCTTTGCTGAGTAGAGCATGCATGGCAGCTCTCCACGGGCTTTGCCTCAGTGAATCCCGGTGTGGGCATTAATATCCCCATTTTACACACGACAATAAAGAACACGCCTACATCCACACGCCTGATATGTGAAAGTGCACATAGCAAACCCAAACGTATGGGTTATAATTTTTAAAGATAATTGTATCTCACTGGTAAAGACTGTGTTCTCTGGTCTGTTGGAACATCCTGGGTAGCCAAAGATTAAAATTGCCCTTTTCTGTTGCAGCTAAAGTCAGATCAACTAATCACTTCAAGCTATTGAAAATGGTCCAGATAGTCCTCACTAACTAAAAATACAATGAACCAAAACCCCATCTATTTCAAGCTATTTTTCCAAGTGACTTGAATTTTGAGTGTGAATGTTTGGTTTAAAAACAGCCTCATCAAGCCAAGTTTAAAGAAGTATGTCCAAGATCCTTTTAGGTCAGCACAATTATAGGTTTGGTTTTTTATTTAATGTTTAGAAGGTTTCCATAGATAGTTTTACGGAATAAAACAAAAGCTACACACAAAAACATGCTGCTTCACAAGCTGAAACATGGTCTTGTGAATCCAGGAGAGTAAGAAAATTATTCTTGGAGAAAAATATCTGAGAAAGAAAAGATGCCATATGAAGGCAAACTGAGTAAGAAAGGTGAGAAGTAAGTGGAATAGAGATCAGGTTCATGTAAGGCCCCACTTCACCTCTAGAGAACCTCACTCCCTCATCCTTTTTGTTATTGTTGTTAATCCTCACCCGAGGATATTTTCCCACTGATTTTTAAGGAGAATGGAAGAGAGAGGAAAAGACAGAGAGAAACATCGATGTGAGAGAAACACAACAGTTGGTTGCCTCCTGCATGAGTCCCATCAGGGCCAGGGCTGGAAAGGAGCCGGCAACCAAGGTACGTGCCCTTGACTGGGGACCGACTCTTTGATATGCAGGCCGGTGCTCTATCACTAAGCCAAACCCGTTTAGGGCTCACTCCTCATCCTTAATGGATACATGCCTACAAAGTGACAAGGGTTACCTATGACAGGTGTACCAAGAACCCAAAGGAAGTCTCTCTCTATATCTCTCATTTTACATGCTCTTTTTTTATTATTACAATCCAAGATTGCTGGAAGCTAATTCCAGCATGTCATAATAAATGCAAGAAGTCATCAAAAGGTTAAAGGGCTTCTATATTCAGCAGGGCTGAATCATATTGTTCCCTGCTGGAATAGCCGAAAGCATTTCCCCAAACCTGAAAAAGATGCATATATTATTGCCTATTGCCAGACAGCTGAGGGCGTTTCAATCTACATGTTATTACCTGCTGCTGGCCAAACAGCTGAGCAGCCAAAGGCAGTTCCTCCAACCTGACAATGCCTACTGTATACCAAACCTTGCCTTTGATATGTATATCTGCTTTGCCTTAGGGCAATTTGTGTTAATAAAAAGCTAGGGGTCCAGAGATTCAGGGAACTTGGTTACTGAAGCTAGGTCTCCTCTGGCTCCCCCATATATTCCAAATTTATATTTCATGTCTAGTCTCTATTAATTTACATGCAGCCCCTTCTCCAGATTCCTGAGCCCTTCTAGATGCAGGGAGAAACACCTGGCACAAGATAATATTTTATTTCTTACTAAAAGCATTGTTACTTAGGGTTATTCCAATTCCCACATAAGATTACATTATTTCAGGACTTTCAAGATGGCAGCAGAATAGGTGGATTTTGCACTCACCTTCTCCCAGAACCAAACTGGAAATAAAACTAAATTGGGGAACAATTACCCCAAATAATGAACTAAGGACTAACTAAAGAGTCTTGTAACCAAGGATTTGCAGAAGAGGCCACGTCAAGACTGCATCTGCACAGCAGCTCACATGCCATAGTCAGGGTGAACCTCATGGTCAGCCAGGCTGAGGGTTGATTCCATGCATGAATGAGCCAACAGCAATCAAGACTCAAGTACAAAAGGAGGGCTCACATAAACCACACAATGGACATTCCTAGAGCACCCAGTTCAAGAGATCAAAGAGACTGCACCACTGGGTCCCACAGCTCTCCTACTACTTACGGCCACCCCTATATGTTAGGACACACAAAGTCTCAATAAACTTAAGAAGATTGAAGTGATTTAAAGCATCTTTCTGACCATACTGGTATAAAATTAGAAATCAACCACAGGAAAAAAACACACCTGAAAAACACACAAAGTCATGGAGGGTAAATAACATGTTACTACACAATGAATGGGCTAACAATGAAATCAAGAAAGAAATATAATGTTACCTTGAAACAAATGAAAATGAGAACATAACAATCCAACATCTATGGGCAAAGGACCTGCACAGACATTTCTCCAAAGGACATACAGATGGCTAATAGACATTTGAAAAAATGCTCAATGTCACTAATCATCAGAGAAATGCAAAGGAAACCAAATGAGATATCACCTCACACCTGCCAGAATGGCTACCATCGATAAATCACCAAACAAGGGCTGGCGAGGATGTGGATAAAAGGGAACTTTAGTGCACTATTGGAGGGAATGCAGACTGGTGCAGACACTGTGAAAAACAGTATGGAGTTTCCTTAAAAAATTCAAAATACAACTACCTTTCGATCCAGCAATGTCACTTCTTGGAATATATACTAATAATCCTGAAACAGCAACCAGAAAGAACATATATACCCCTATGTTCACAGCAGCCAAGATCTGGAACAGCCCAAGTGCTCCTCAGCAGATGAGTGGATAAAAAAGCTATGGTACATTTACACAATGGAATACTATACAGCCATAAAAAAGGAGCCTTAGCCAGTTTGGCTCAGTGGATAGAGTGTTGGCTTGCGGACTCAAGGGTCCCAGGTTCGATTCCAGTCAAGGGCATGTACCTAGGTTACAGGCACATCCCCAGTAGTGGGTGTGCAGGAAGCAGCTGATTGATATTTCTCTCTCATTGATGTTTCTAGCTCTCTCTCCCTTCCTCTCTGTAAAAAAAATCAATAAAATATATTTTTTAAAAAAGAAGGAAATCTTAACCTTTAGAGCAACATGGATAAACTTGGAGATTATTAGGCTAAGTGAAATAAACCTTTCAAAGAAAAGACTGATACCATGTGATCTTACTTATATGCGGTATCTAATGAACAAAATAAACTGATGAACAAAATAAAAACAGAGGCATCTATACATGGAACAGACTGACAGCTGTCAGAGGGGAGGAAGGAAGGGGGAAATGGATGAAAGAAGATGAAGGGATTAACCAATGTATATGCATAAGCCACAGACACAGACAACAGTATGTTGATGGCCAGAGGGAAGGTGGGCAGGAGCTTGGCAGAGGAGGACAGATGGGGAGAGGGTCAGGGATATTTGTAACAGTGTCAACAATAAAAATAAAGGGGTAAAAAGATTATAATAATCCCATCTTGCCTCAATGCATACATTTCCACACTTTCTCTCACCAGGGAACTAGGACTCTAGCATACTGACTTGTCATAGAAAATACAGTGGAAATTTTCTAGCTATCATTTTTACCTTAGATCCATTGGTTCATTTCTAGAATAACATTAAGCAGGAGAATGGTAATGAGGAGAAGGAAAGGGCAGGAGGAGCAGGAGGAAGAAATGGATGCATGAGGTATCACTACCATCTGGTGGCAAGGATGCAAAAATACAGGAGATACACTCAGATCAAAATAAAAATCTTTTAGGAAATTGTTTTACCAAATGTCAAGAAAATGTTATTTCCAGAATGAGTACCAGATGTTTTATGTTACTTCTTTTACCAAGACCAGTTAAAATTTGAGCTGTTCTAACTCCCATTTTTTCCTGAAAAATGGGCCCACAGAAAAAGGTTTAATAATCATTGCATCCAATTCACCTCCTCACAGGATTTGGACCCAGAACTTTCTTTTTTCCATAGCACCCTCTGGTTGGCAGTTAGAGAACAGCACCCTAGTAAGGGATTGGGCTCAATTGCGCCCTCTTGTGGGTATTCTGAAACAGCAACCAGTAGCAAATTAGGATCAATAGCACCATCTTTTGGGCATTTAGAGAATAGCACCCTAGTAAAGATTAGTGCTCAATAGCACACTCTTGTGGGCATTCTGAGAGCAGCATCGTAGTGAGGGATTAGGCTGATTCGCACCATCTTGTAAGCATTTAGAAAACAACACCACAGTAAGAAATTCTGGGAGGCTGAAAAAAAAATTCCTTGTCTCATAGCTCTCTTAAGCTGTACTCCTGGGTTTTTTTTTTCTTTTTGCTTCTCTGCTTGAGTGATTTTTTTTTCTCACCCTGTCATCTAATTCACTGATCTGATCCTCAGCTTCCCCTAATCTGCTATGTACTCCTTCCAATGTGTTATTTATTAGTGCTATGTCAGCCTTTATTTCTGATTGTTCTTTTTCATAGTTACTATAACTTTTCTCATTCTGTTAAGCATCTTTATCATCATTATACTGAACTTTATATAAGGTAAATATATTATATCCATGTCATTTATTAATTCTTCTGGACAATTCTCTTCTAGTCACTTCAGGGTTTTTGTCTCCCCATTTTGGCAGCCTCCTTGGATTTGTGAATATGTGTTAGGTAGATCTGCTAGGCCTCTCAATCTCTATAGCAGGACAGTGTCAAATGTTGCTTCTCACTAATTAGATCAGGCAGAGACACAAAGCCTCCAGACATCTGCCTCTGCCTGCAAACGGATTGATCACACTCTAGTGTGATCACATGGCCCCGCCCCCTTGAGACCTTGGATGGTCCCTATTTCCAAGGTACCACCTCCCTGGTTGGCAGTTGCAACTACTTTAACAGTCCCTTCGCCAGTCATTTCAGAAAATTGTTTGTCCTTGCTCTCTCTTTCCTGCAGGACCCTGACAGCTGGGATTAAAAAGGAGGCAGAAGTCTGAAGAGCAGCAGCCTGCCCTGTCTGAGGCCAGCAACCATGCACAGTCTGCCCACATCTGAGGAGCAACTGCGTGAGCTGCCTGCCCCCATTTGATGAGCAGCAGCTGCGTGGAACCTGCTCCCATCCGAGAAGCAGCAGCGCATGCAGCCTGCCCCTGTCCGAGGAGCAGCAGCTGCACAAACTGTCTGCCTCCATCCAAGGAAGAGCAACCGTGCACAGCCTGTCTCAGTCTGAGGAGCAGCAGCCTCATGAGCAGCCTGCCCCCATCCAAGGAACAGCAGCTGTGTGAGCATCCCACCACCACCAGCCAGAGGAGCCACCACTGCTGCAAGCAGCTGCATGAGCAGTGCCCACCAGAGGAGATACCCCCAACTGAGGAGCAGCTGTTGCCATGACTGCCTGAGGAGCAGCTGCCACCCGAGGAGCTGCTGTCGCCCGAGGAGCAGCCCCCACACAACTTGACATCTAGTTCCTTCATTGAAAGCAAAAATGGGGAAACAAAGAAACCCCCAAAGGAAAGAAAAGGAGGAAATGAAATAAGTGACATGAGCTAAGTGAAACAGAGGCATGCAATATGTCAGAAAAATAATTCAGAATAAGGGTCATGCAGTTCATAAACTGGATGGATGAAAAAATCAACAACTTGTAAGAATCAAGAAAAAATAAAGAGTGATATAACTGCAATTAAAAAACACTATGGAAAGTTTCAATAGTGGACTAGGAGAAGCAGAGGACCAAATTAGTGAATTAGAAGATAGGGAAGCAAAACACCCAAACTGAACTGCAATTGAAAAAAAAAAATTAAAAGACAGAAGGAGGCCTAAGGGAGCTTTGGGACAACATGAAATGAAGCAACATATGAATAGCAGTGCCAGAACGACAGGAAGAAGAACAAGAATTAGAAAACCTATTTGAAGAAATAATGTCAGAAAACTTCCCTGATGTAGGGAACAAAAAAGTCACACAAGCACAGAGTCCCAAACAAGATGGACCCAAAAAGAAGCACACCAAGACATGTCATAATTATGATGGCAAATGTTCAGGACAAAGAGAGAATCTTAAAGGCTGCAAGAGAGAGAGACAGAAAGTTACGTACAAGGGATCTCCCATTAGATTATCAAATGATTTCTCAACAGAAGCACATCAGGCCAGATAGGCATGGAAGGAAGTTTACAAAGTGATGCAAAGCAAAGGACTGAATCAAAGAATACTCTAACCAGCAAGGCTCTCACTCAAAATTGAAGGAGAAATAAGGAGCTTCACAGACAAAAAAAAAGGCTAAGGGAGTTTATCACTGCGAAGCCAGCAATGCAATAAATGCTAAAGGGACTGCTGTAAAAAGAAGAAATAAAAAGGTAAGAAGGAACACAGGCACAAAAAATAAAAAAGGCTACAAACAAGTACCTGTCAATAATAACATAATCGGAATAAGTGCTCCAATCAAAAGACATTGAGTGACTGAATGGATAAGAAAACATGACCCACATATATGCTATCTAAAAGAGACTCACCTTAGAACAAGGGACTCACACAGACTGAAAGTGAAGGGATGGAAAAATATCTTCCAGGCAAATGGAAATGAAAATAAAGCTGGGGTAGCAACACTTATATCTAACAAAATAGACCTCAAAGTGAAGGCTATAACAAGAGATAAGAAAGGCCATTTCATAATACTAAAGGGATTGATACAACAAGAGGATATAACCCTGATAAACATATATGTACCCAACACAGGAGCACCCAAATACATAAAAAAAAAAAAAACCTCCTGGGAGACATCAAGGGAGAGAACGACAACAATACAATCATAGAAGGGGAATTTAATACCCCACTGACATCACTGGATAAATCCACTACACAAAAAATCAGCAAAGAAACAGCAATTCTAAATGACTCACTAGATCAGATGGACTTAATTGACATCTTCAGAACATTTCACCACAAAGCTACGAAATATAAGTTCTTCTCAAGTGCACATGGGACATTTTCAAAGATAGACCACATATAGGGTCAGAGGCAAAGTCTCTCCAAAGTCAAGAAGATTGAAATCATATCAAGCATCTTCTCAGACCACAATGGCATAATATTAGAAATAAAATACAATAAAAGCAATAAAAAAATTCAAACACTTGGAAGCTGAATAGCATGCTATTAAACAATGATTGGATTACCAAAGAGATAAAATAAGAAATTTAAAACATTCTAGAAATGAATGAGTGAAAACACAACAATCCAAAATCTATGGAACACAGTGAAAGCAGTCCTAAGAGGGAAGTTTATAGTTCTACAGGTCCACCCCAAAGAAAGAAAGAAGAAAGAAAGAAAGAAAGAAAGAAAGAAAGAAAGAAAGAAAGAAAGAAAGAAAAAAATCATCTAAGTCTACAATTTAAAGAATTGGAAAGAGAGCAATAAGAAATGCCCAGAGTGAGCAGAAGGAAGGAGATAATAAAGATTAGAGGAGAAATAAATGACATAGTGACCGAAAAAAAAAAAAAAAATAGAAAAGATCAATGAAACCAAGAGCTAGTTCTTTGAATGGATAAACAAGATTGATGAACCTGTAGCCAGGCTCACCAAGAAGCCAAGAGAGAGGAACCAAATAAACAAAATCAGAAATGAAAGAGGCAAAAAAGCAACAGACCCCACCGAAATACAAAGGATTGTTAAAAAAAATACTATGAACGACTCTATTCCAACAAACTAGGCAACTTGGAGGGAATGGACATATTCCTAGAAAAATACAACATTCCAAAACTCAATCAGGAAGAATCTAAAAATCTCAATAGGCCAATAACTATCGGGGAAATTGAAGCAGTCATCCAAAAGCTTCCAGCAAACAAAAGCCTGGGGCCAGACAGCTTCACAGGGGAGTTTTACCAAACATTCAAAGAAGAGCTAAAACCTATCCTCCTCAGACTATTCCAAAAAATTCAAGAGGAAGGAATACTTCCAAGCTCATTCTATGAAGCCAGCATTACCCTAATACCAAAACCAGATAAAGACAACACAAAGAAAGAGAATTACAGGCCAATATCTCTCATGAACAAAGATGCCAAAATCCTCAACAAAATTCTAGCAAATTAGATCCAGCACTACATAAGAAAGATCATATGCCATGACCAAGTAGGATTTACCCCGGGGATGCAAGGATGGTACAATATCTGCAAATCAATAAACATGATACATCACATAAACAAATTTAGAGATAAAAATTACAGTCATATCAACTGATACAGAAAAAGTACACTTTCTTGATAAAAACCCTCAGCAAAGTGGGAATAGAGGGATCATACCTCAACATATTAAAAGCCTTATACAACAAACCTACAGCCAACATCATACTCAATGGGCAAAAACTAAAACCATTTCACCTAAGAACAGGAACAAGACATGAAGGCCCATTTTCCCCACTCCTGTTCGACATGGTACTGGAAGTGCTAGTCATAGTAATTAGACAAGAAGAAATAAAAGGCATCCAAATTGGAAAAGAAGACATAAAACTGTTCTTATTTGCAGATGACATGATACTGTACACAGAAAACCCTAAAGAGTCCATCAAAAACTTATTAGATTTACTAAATAAATTCAACAATGTAGCAAGATACAAAATTAATGCCAAGAAATCTATGGCATTTTTATAGACCAATAGTGAACTTACAGAAAGAGAGATTAAAAAAAACAATCCCATTTACCATAGCATCAAAAAAATTAATATTCCTGAGAATAAACTTAACAAAGGAGGTAAAAGACCTGTACTCAGAAAACTACAGGACACTGAAAAAAGAGACAGAGGAAGACATAAATAGATGGAAGCACATATCATGTTCATGAATTGGTAGAATCAACAGCATTAAAATGTCCACACTACCCAAAGCAATCTATAGATTCAATGCACTCCCCATTAAAATACCAATGGCATATTTCACAGACCTAGAATTAACTCTCCAAAAATTCATCTGGAATATAAAAAGACCCCGAATAGCCTCAGCAATCCTGAGAAAGAACAAAGTAGATGGGACCTCAATACCAGATTTCAAGCTGTATTACAAAGCCACTGTTCTCAAAACTACTTGGTACTGGCACAAGAACAGACATATAGACCAATGGAATAGAATAGAGAACCCAAAAATCAATCCAAACCACTATGCATAATTAATATTTGACAAAGGAGGCAAGAACATACAATGGAGTCAAGACAGTCTCTTCAACAAATGGTGTTGGGAAAATTGGACAGATACATGAAAAAAATAAAACTAGACCACCAACTTACACCATACACAAAAATAAACTCTAAATGGACAAAGGACTTAAATGTAAGATGGGAACCATAAAAATCTTAGAGAAATGCACAGAAAGCAAAATCTCAGACATATGCTGAAGCAATATCTTCACTGATACAGCTCCTAGGGCAATGGAAACTAAAGAGAAAATAAACAAATGGGACTACATCAAAATAAAAAGCTTCTGCACAGAAAAAAAAAAAAAAAAACCATCAACAAAACAGCAAGAAAGCCCACGGCATGGGAGAACATATTTGCCGATGTTATCTCCAATAAGGGTTTAATCTCCAACATTTACAGGGAACTCATACAACTTAAAAGAAAGATAAACAAGCAATCAAAAAAATGGGCAATGGACCTAAATAGATACGTTTCAAAAGAGGACATAAGGAAGGCCAAGAGACATATGAAACCATGCTCAAAGTCACTAATCATCCAAGAGGTGCAAATCAAAACAACAATGTGGTATCATCTCACACCTGTCAGAATGGCTATCATCAACAAATCAACAAATGACAAGTGAAGGTGAGGATGTAGAGAAAAAGGAACTCTCGTGCACTGGTGGGAATGCAGACTGGTGCAGCCACTGTGGAGAACAGTATGGAGTTTCCTCAAAAAACTGAAAATGGAACTCCCATTTGACCCAGTGATCCCACTTCTAGGAATATATCCCAAGAAACTAGAAACACCAATCAAAAAGGATATATGTACCCCTATGTTCATAGTGGCACAATTCACCATAGCTAAGATTTGGAAACAGCCTAAGTGCCCATCAGCAGATGAGTGGATTAGAAAACTGTGGTACATCTGCACAACAGAATACTATGCTGCTGTAAAAGGGAAGGAATTCTTACCATTTGCAACAGCATGGATGGAACTGGAGAGCATTATGCTAAGGGTGGGGGTAAGGGGGAGAGATCAACCAAAGGACTTGTATTCATGCATATAAGCCTAACCAATGGACCCAGGAGAGTGAGGGCATGATGCAGGGGAGGGAAGAGGGCAATGGGGGGATAAGGACACATATGTAATACCATAATGAATAAAGAAAAACAAGTCCAGGCCAAAAAAAAAAAAAGATAATCCTATCTAATAAAAAAGTAATATGCAAATTGACCATACCTCCACTACACCCATAAGCTATGCCTAGCAGCCAATCAAGAGCGAGTATGCAAATTAACCCAACCAAGATGGCTGTGGCCACGGAGAGAGCAGGAAGCTTGGGTTTCCCCAGCAATGGAGGAATCCAAGCTTTCTGCCTGCCCTGGCCTGCCTTGGCCTCTGCTTAAGGCTACAAAATTTCAATTATAGAAGATAAATAAATCCCAACAAAAATGGCTGTGGCCACAGAGGGAACAGGAGGCTTGGCTTTGCTCAAGGCTAAAAAGTTTCAATTATAGAAGATAAATAAATCGCAGATACCAGGGCCTCCGCTTGGGTCACCAGAGGGCATGGCCAGCCTGCAAACCACCACAGGCCCCTCACCCAGGCCACCCCACGCCCCCAGGGAACCCCCACCCTGATCTGGGACTCCCTTCAGGGCAAATCAGCTGGCCTCCACCAATGCACCAGGCCTCTATCCTATCTAATAAAAGAGTAATATGTAAATTGATCATCACTATAACACACAAGATGGCTGCCCTCATGTGATCAAAGATGACTGGCCCCATGTGTAGACAAGATGGCCACCACAAGATGGCCAGCAGGGGAGGGCAGTTGGGAGGGACCAGGTCTACAGGGGAGGGCAGTTAGGCATCAATCAGGCTGTCAGGGGAGTGGTTAGGGGTGATCAGGATGGCAGGCAGAATCCATTAGAGGCAATCAGGAAGGCAGGCAGGCAAGCAGTTGGGAGCCAGCAGTCCTGGACTGTGAGAGGGAAGTCAGACACCCATGGAGGGGTCCCAGATTGGAGAGGGTGCAGGCTGGGCTGAGGGACACACACCCCTGTGCACGGGCCTCTAGTGATAATAGTAAAAGAAAATGATACAAGATAGCAGTGGCCCATCCAGAGTCCATGCAAGAGGTCCAACGGGGCCTGTGCAGTCCCTGGAAGGCTGGGGAGAGAAGGGTGGTGAGGGCAAGATGATTAGGAAGCAGAACGCCCTCAGGGCAAGTGGAACACACACACAATCACTCCACACACCTGTGAGGAGGAGCTGTGGCCCACTGTGCATGTGAGGATGCTGCAGCACAGACAGGGCAAGCAACTTGTTCCAGGGAACAGCAGTAAAAGGGCTGAGCTAAAATTGGAAACCACGGTTGCCCACAGTCTGTGTCTCTTTTACTTAACCCTAACAATAACCCTAACTCTAGTGCTAGCTCCACCCCTCTGATCACTTGCCCATATCCAGCCAATCGAAAGGCGCCGCCCTTTGTTCAGGTGCCAACTTCCAGCCCATCACTTTGCCTCCCTCCCTTGTTCTCCTGCCCACTCTGGCATGACCACCCGGCCCCACTCCCTTGAGACTTTGGGAGGTCTCTGTTTCCACAGGGCCACCTCTGAGACAGGCATTTTGCCCCTGCTCTCATACCTATCAACAGTCCCTTTGACAAAGTCCTCCCAGAAAATCATTTGTGCTTATTATCTCTTTCCTGCAGGACTGTGGCACCTGGGATTGAAAAGGAAAGAAGAGAGCAGGGAGTCCTTCAAGTCTCCGGAAAGCTGGGGGAGAAAAGGGTGGTGAGGCCAGGCTGCTGAGTAGGAGGTGGAAAGCCCTCAGAGCAAGAGGGACAGTGTGAGAAACAGCTGTGGCACATGATACAGGTGAGGCTACAGCAGCCCAGAGAGGGAAAGTGACATCCTCGAGGACACACAGCAGTAAAAGGGCTGAACAAAAATTGGAATCCTTGGTTGCCCACAGCCTGTAAATCCTTTACCTGTGACCTCTGGGTTAGCACCCACACCTGTGGACACTTGCCCTGATGGGTTCCGCCCTTCTCGCCAAAACCCCTCCTTCACCCCTCAGGGGACGTGTTTCTTTAATGTGCACCTGTGCCTCTGGGCACTTGTTCTCTTTGTCCCTGTCCACAGCTGGTAAATATGACAGAGTCCCCCTGCTTTGGGCCGAGGGCCTTGTGTGGACAACACCCCACCTCACCTCCCCGCCTGTGGCTTACATTCCAAAGTACCATAATTTTCCATGTGTCCAGCTTTGTTCACCTCTGTCCCTGGCAGATTTTGTTTTACCTTGAAATGAAATTGATTCGGGGTCAGCAAACCGGCTGACTAGCTCCCTTGTCCCTCTGAGACGAGGTGTTACCGGGTGCCACCTGGGAAAAGTTCCTGATGCCACCCCACCTCCAGGGCCACATATCTCATCCCCTGGAAAACCCATTTGGCAAAAAGCACACTCAGAGCTCCAATGCCGCTCAAGGGCCCTGCCAAGCCTGGGCCCCAGTCTGTCACCAGACGCCAGGTCTAGCCAGCTGCCCCAGGGTCATCAAACCAGTCTGGAGGGTAAGTGTGTTGATCCCTTACACAGGGGTGTGCACACATCATGTGGGAACTCAGCCCCACTCTATGTTCAAGGGGCCATGCTCCCAGCTCACCTGGCCACTTCAGTCCATCACATGGCCGTGCCCCCTGATGAGGTGCCCACTTCCAGTCATCTCTAACCCAGCCCCCTGATCTTCTAACCATCAGGAAGACCGACCCTGTTCACACGCCAGCTTACGGCTGCCAGATCAGGAGCCCATTTCCAGCCATCACCGGCCCCGCCCCCTGATCAGATGGGCACTTCCGGCCATCAGGGGGCCCCACCCTGATCACATGCCCACTTCCGACCCCCAGATCAGGTGCCCATTTCTGGCATATCTCTGTGCCCGCTCCCTTACCAGGTGAGCACTTCAGGCCATTAGGAGGGCAACTGATCAATTGCCCAGTTCTGGCTTATCTCGAGGACCTGCCCCCCTGAATTGGAACGCTTGGTTGCCCACAGCCTGTAAATCCTTTACTGTGACCTCTGGGTTAGCAGCCACACCTGTGGACAGTTGCCCTGTTGGGCTCCACCCTTCTCGGAAAAACCCCACCTTCACCCCTAGGAGACGGGTTTCTTTAATGTGCACCTGTGCCTCTGGGCGCTTGTTCTCCCTGTCCCTGGGCCCCTCCCAGCTGGTAAATTTGACAGAGTCCCCCTGCATTGGGCTGAGGTCCTTGTGTGGACAACACTCCACCTCACCTCCCCGCCTGTGGCTTAGATTCCAAAGTACCATAAATTTCCATGTGTCAGGCTTTGCCTGTCTCCCTTCCCTGGCAGATTTTGTTTTACCTCAAAAATAAATTGATTTGGGATCCGTAAAATGGCTGACTAGCTTCATTGTTTCTCTGAGACGTGGCTCTGCCCATCCAGATGCGCCTTCATGCAAGAAGCCATTTGTATGAGGTGTCATGCACACTATCCCATTGTATTAATTCTACATATCAAAAAGATTCCCTCATGACTTTAAAACAGCCTGCTTTTGATTGGGTTCCTCCTAACCTAACCAAGCCTTGAGAATCTCATCAAACCTACCAACTGTTACATGACCTGGTAAAAATCTTAAAAGGACAAACCGATTTCTTGGAATATTAATTGTAGGACTCTTTGCTCCTGTATTGTTACTTACTTCTGTGGGAATTGCTGTTTCATGCATGGTACAAACTATTCAAACTTCTCAGTTTGTACAACAAGTTAAGGAAAATGTAACTAAGACTTTGTCTATACAAAAAAGAATTGACAGCCAGTTTGAGATAGAATTATTGGCACTAAAATCTACAGTTTTGTGGATGGGTGATAAAATCCACAGCTTAGAGCAAAGAATATCCTTACAGTGTCATTATAATTTTTCCCAGATTTGTGTTACCCTCATTCCCTGTAATAGTTCCTTACACCCTTGGGAATGGATAAAAAAATCACCTTCTTGGTGCTTGGGGTAAAGGTAACACAACCCTTGATATTTTAGAATTACAACAGTATATTGTACAATTATCCCAGGCAAACTTACAAACTAATTCCTTATATGCTTTGCAGCAATTTAAAACGACATGAAAGAATTTAATCCTTTTCACTGGATCTTCTTACATTTGTCACTTAGCATAACACTATTGTCTGTCTCATTCTTGTTCTTATATGTTTATTTCTAGTCTGCAGATGCAGAATGAAGAGTCTTAAAAGGACTCAAGCCCTAAAGATTGCATACACTTTTCAAGATTTATTAAGAAAACAAAAAGGGGGAGATGCATGGAGCCATCCATTGTCAATACTATCATAATAGTGCATCAAGGAACTCGGATGGCTGAAGAACCTTGAGCTTTAGCAGGGCTAAAAGCTATGCACCAATTGTTCTGTCGAGATAGTGGTAGCTCGAAGCAATTTCCTGACCTTATAATCTCAAAGTAAATCCTTATTGATCTTTTACTGACCTTTGAGATAGTCTGTCTGCTACCGATTTGCCGTGCTTAACTGAAGGCAAGATGTGTATCTAAAATTGAATAAAACTGACAGGTCCAGGGTTTTGGAGAGCTTCTCCATTAGAGGGAAGTTTCTGCCTGGCCCCCATGCCTTCTAAATTCATATTTCTTATCTAGTGTTTTCATTTGTGTGCATCCCCTTCTTCAGATCCTGAACCCTAGCTATAAATGGATTGCGGCATAGTATGTTGTCATTTATAAAAATAACAGGATATACATATATATTATACTAGAGGCCCGGTGCATGAAATTTGTGCATGAGGGAGGGTGTCCCTCAGCCCAGCCTGCACCCTCTCCAATCTGGGATCCCTTTCACAATCCAGGACTGCTGGCTCCCAACTGCTCACCTGCCTGCCTTCCTGATTGCCCCTAACTGCTCTGCCTGCCAGCCTGATCACCCCCTAACCACTCCCCTGCCAGCCTGATTGATCCTAACTGCTCCCCTGCCAGCCTGTTTGCCCCTAACTGCCCTCGCCTACAGGCCTAGTCACCCCTAACTGCCCTCCCCTGCAGGCCTGATCACCCCTAACTGCTCTCCCCTGCAGGCCAGGTCACCCCCAACTTCCCTCCTCTGCCGGCCTGGTCACCCCTAACTGCCCTCCCCTGCAGGCTTGATCTCCCCCAACTGCCCTCCCTTGCAAGCCTGGTCCCTCCCATCTGCCCTTCCCTGCTGGCCTGATCACCCACAACTGCCCTTTCCTGCTGGCCATCTTGTGGTGGCCATCTTGTGTCCACATGGGGGCAGCTATCTTTGACCACATGGGGGCAGCAATCTTGTGTGTTGGAGCGATGGTCAATTTGCATATTACTCTTTTATTAGATAGGCTATAGGCCTGGTGCACAGGTGGGGGCCAGCTGGTTTGCCCTGAAGGGTGTCCCAGATCAGGGTGGGGGTTCCCTTGGGGCATGGGACAGCCTGGGCAAGGGACCTGTGATGGTTTGCAGGCTGGCTACACACCCCGGCAACCCAAACAGAGGCCCTGGTATCTGGGATTTATTTATCTTCTATAATTGAAACTTTGTAGCCTTGAGTGGAGACCAAGGCAGGCCAGGGCTGCGGGAGCTTGGCTTCCTCCATTGCGGGGGGCAACTCAAGCCTCCTGCTCTCTCCAGCTCTGTGGCTGCCACCATTTTTGTTGGGATTTATTTATCTTCTATAATTGAAACTTTGTAGCCTTAAGTGGAGGCCTGGGCCACCCAGGGTGTGTGGAAAGCTTGGTTTCCTCCATTGCCAGGGAAACCCAAGCCTCCTGCCCACTCCATGGCCACAGCCATCTTGGTTGGATTAATTTGCATACTTGCTCCTGATTGGCTGGTTGGTATGGCTTGTGGGTGTGGCAGAGTGGTGGTTAATTTGCATATTGCTCTTTTATTAGATAGGCTGTGTATTCATGGGTATATATTAATATACATACACACACATATCTATATCTATATCTATATCTATCTATCTATCTATATATATATATGCTTATATTAAAACACCAACAGAAGGATAAATCACAAAGAATTTTAAATATTTATCAATATGCTCAGAGGGAATATAGCATAGATGGAACAGGGAAAAAAGCTAGTCTTCTTTCAATATAGTTTATTTTATAAATTTGTGTTGGGAATAATATGAACACTTTCATTTAAATACTTTATACACATACATAAAATATTTATATAGTAGTTATATGAACATGTACAAGTAACTGAAAAACAGTAATCTTTCTACAATCTTTAATGCCATATGATATAAGGACAAAGAAAAACATTAGAGAAAAATGCTGGTTCAATAATTTTGTGCACTCTTGAAATAAGTGCACAAAATCTGTCACGTACTCTTGCCCAAAATAATTAAGCCCAAATCTCATCAAGATTCTAAATCTGTCTACCAATTTACTAAAATTACAGAACTATATAAAATTATGCCACAGAGATGCAATCTGCAAAATCCAATTTTTTCAACAAATAAATTATAAGAGTGGGAAAAGGGTGACAGAGAGAGGCTCTGGAGACTAAAAATGATTTGAGAGGCACAAAAGCCACTTTCAGTATAAGGTTCTTATTTAGGACCTGATTCAAAATGAGATCCTAACCTTGAGCTCTAGCTGGTTTACTCAGTGGATAGAGCCTTGGCCTGCAGACCAAAGGGTCCTGGGTTTGATTCCAGTCAAGGGCATGTACCTCAGTTGCACGCTCCTTTCCAGCCCAGGCTCTGGTCAGGGCACATGTGGGAGGCAACCAATCCATGTGTTTCTCTCACATCGATGTTTCTCTATGTCGTTCCCTCTTCTTTCACTCTCTCTAAAATCAATGGAAAAATATCCTTGGGTGAGGATTAATAATAATAATCCTATATAATAAAAGGTTAATATGCAAATCGACCAAACAGCAGAATGACCAGTCGTTATGACGCACACTGACCACCAGGTACCAGAAGCTCAATGCAGGAGGTGCTCCCACAGTGTGCTCTCACAGGAGGAATGCCACTCAACCAGAAGTTGGGCTGGATGCCGGGGTTCTTGTCCCAGCATTACAAAGCGTTCAACAATCTGGAGAAAGGAGCTGTGCGTAGATTTAATAAGGACTCCATAGATGAAAGATAGTTTTGAAAGGCATTGGGGGTCAGAGGAGCTTCAGCTAAAGGAACTAAAGACTACCCTTGTCTAAGGACCCCGTGCTATTTATTAACACACATTGTCCTAAGGCAAGGTGGAGATAATACACTTCAAAGGATAGGGTATCAAAGGGTAGGGTTTACAGAAGCATTGTCAGGTTGGGAATAACCTACAGCTCTTCAGGTGTTTGGCCAACAGGAGGCAATAACATGCAGATTAAAATGCTCTGAGCTGTCTGGCAGCAAACGATTATCCTATCCAGGTTTGGGGGAGATGCTTTTTAGCCATCCCAGATTATTCAGCCCTGCTGACATACTGGAATTGGCTTCCGGCAGCTGGAGAGTGCAGCAGGCCTAAGCCGTCAGTTGGACATCCCCCGAGGGCTCGCGGACTGCAAGATGGCGGCAGGCCAGGCTGAGGGATGCCTCTCCCCCACTCCTGCATGCATGAATTTCATGCACTGGGCCTCTAGTAATAGTAATAATAATAAATGAAAACAAAATTGAGACAATGGGGAAAGTTTGAACATCAACAAAATAGTTGATAATATTAAGAAATAATTATTGATATTTTAGGTGTAATGATGGTATTGTGATTATGTCAAGAAGAGTTTCCATCTTTCAATGACACTGAAGTATTTATAAATAACACTGTGTCTGGATAGTGTTATAAAAATTTCTGGTGCATTGGAGGAAAGTAGGGGCATAAAGGAAAACGGTTTAAACATAAATTGGTAATTAAAACTGGTGATGAGTATATAATAAATATTTATACAATTCTCTCTAGTTTTGTGTAAATTTGAAATTTTCCATAATAAAAAGTGATAACAGAATCCAAATTCTCACCATTCACTAGCAAGGACTTGTATAACCTGGTCCATGTCCACTTCTCTAGTCTTAGCTCATCACTCCTCACTCACTCATTTTGTGCCAGCGACCCTGCCCTTATTTCTTTCCTGTGACTAAATCAAGATCTTTGTCCAGAGATAATGCAGCCAAAGAAAGTTTTGAAGAGATCATGGCCCCAAGTTACTCAAAAGTTATAAAAGATGTTAAACATAGACATAAGAAGCTAAAGGAAGCAATGATTTTCTATTCATCCTTTTTCTATTAACTCTAGAATTCTTAGCTTGTTACATGCACTCTATCCAGTGGGTACCTTGCATTCCAAGGCTATCCTAAATCTACAGTTGACCACCAAGTTGGATTTTAACAGAGAAAAACCCCTCAGTCCCACTCTGACCTGTATTAGCATCCCGAATGACCCAGACACCGCCATTAACAAGCCCCAGGTTTGTAGGTTCTATGTGATGCCTCTAAAGCTAAGGTGCATCAGGCTGGTGAAGGAAGAATAGCTATTTCTCATGAAATTTGATGTGGAAATGGGAATGGAATATAATGCTATCAACAGAATTTTAGAGATCTTCTAAGGACACTGGTTTTTCATTGCAAGGCATCTGATCTGACTACAAGGGGAGTCTGGCTTCTGAAACAAGGACTAAACAGTGGGATAGCAGAGATACTTACGGGTGAAGAAGTAAAAGTGCTTAAATCAGGTAGAAAAGGACACACACAAAAATGAGAATGGAGAGGATAAACAGCTGCAAATTTGGGATGTTGTTTGTCCCAAGGATTCCTTTATAAAAACACAAAAATCAATGCTACTGTTGTGTTCAGAGTCAGTTGTACAGACCTGGTGTAAAATAAACAGGACAAGGCAAAGGGCACATTGCGACAGAAGGTAGATGAAGGCAGATAGTTATGTAATTTTGCAGCAGCTTTTCAACACCTTGCAAAGAGCTGAGAGTTTCAAAGCCCGAAAATAGAGCCCTCTGTGATCTCTGGCTGACTGGAAAAGGAAAATATACCTTCCGTGGCTGGGGAGAGCACTCCCAGAAAAGCGCTGAGCAAGGAACCCGTTTCCCCTGCCGCAATTAGGTCAGAGAACCTTACAGCGAAGAGAGTTGAGGATTCTGGGGATGTAAAATACAACAGAGAGAAGATAGTCAATAATATTGGAAAAACTACGTATGCCAGGTGGGTACTAGATTTATCGGGATGACCACTTAGTAAGTTACAGAATGTCTAATCACTATGTTGTACAACTGAAACTAATATAATTTTGTATGTCAAGTGTAATTGAAGAATAACTTTTTAAAATAAGAAGCAGAGTTTCTGCAAATTTTTTTTTGGGGTGCGGGGAAGAGACTTGAGGATTTAGAAATCAATGATGGCCACCACTGTGCTGTTTTTAAAAGGCAGGAGTTAACACCATACATCGTTAATCTCATTTATCCCCCAAAAAGCATGTTCTTTGAACATATACTGTTTGCCGAGCCCTGTGCTAGACAAAGGGATTGTGATACTGAACAAAACAGACGTCTAAGGACAGACGGAGTATCTCCTCCTTCTCTCTTAGGAAGTCGGTAGTCCAGAGATATTGATTGAAAGACAAGACACTCGCCTAGGCTCACCTCTCCAGAAATCCCTGCCTTCGAGTCCCTATGAACCACATTTTACACTTGGCAGAGTCCAAAAGAGTTTAGTAAACAGAACCAAGGATATGAAGCAAAGTCCTCCAGAAGCCAGAACGTTCTCCTCTGCAGAATTCGTGATATACCGCAATGAAGAAAACTTAACTCCTCAAACATGTAGCTCTCCATAACAGACAAAATAGCTAAGTAAAACTACCCACGTTACTATCACTACTGTAGTCACTTTTCAGAAATAGACAAGCCAAAGCTGGCATCACCTGTTTCTATTTTGTCTAGGCATTATGAAAAATATGTCAGCATCAAAAAATTGAATTACACACTATTGAATCTCAGAGGGAAGGTGGGGCTGGGTAGGTGGGAAGAGATTAACCGAAGAACTTGTATGTATACTTGCATAACCCATGGACACAGACAATAGTGTGGTGCCGGCCTGGGGCGGGGGAGGCGGGGCACAAGTGTAGGCTAGAAGGGTCAATGGAGGAAAAAGGCGGACAACTGTAATACTTTGAATAATAAAGACACACTTAAAAAATGACTCTTAGGACAGAGGACCCACTGGGCTCTCCCTCCTGGGAGCATTGGAGTGCCTTTCCCTTCCCTTCCCCCTCCCACTCCCCACCTCAAGCACCTTACCAGTAGCTTCCTCACTCCCAAGCTCCAAGAGCCCTTCCTTTACCTCTATAACTTGTTTCCTGAACCCATTTCTTCTAAAAATTACTTATTCTACCTTTGTGATTTACTAAATGAATGTTCTCTTACAGTTGGGGTCTTGGCTCTTCCTTCCTTGCATGTGAATATGCATAATCCATGGACAAAGATAATAGGGTGGTAAAGCCTGAGTGGGGGATGGGATGGGGATGGGCTAGAAGGGGTCGATGGGGGGAAAGGGGACTATATATAATACTTCCAACAAGAAAGATTTTTAAATATATATATATATATATATATATATATATATATATATTATTGATTTCAGAGGAAAAGAGAGAGAGAGAAACACCAATGATGAGAGAGAATCATTGATCAGCTGCCTCCTGCAAACCCCCTACTGAGGATGGAGCTCACAAATGGGTCCTTGACCAGAATTGAACCTGGGACCCTTCAGTCCACAGGCTGACGCTCTAACCACTGAACAAACTGGCTAGGGCAGTAAAGATTTTTTTTTTTAAGGAGATGAATTAAAGTCCAAAAAATGAATTGAATTAAATTTGCTTTTTCTTATACAGGAATGGGCAAAAGTAGGTTTACAGTTGTAATACAAATAAAAATACAATAATTAATAAAGAACAATGCAAGAATTATTGTATTTTTATAATGAGAAATGATTTTAAATATTCAGGCTGTTAACCAAACCTACTCTCTCAAGAATATGAATAAAATGGAGAGTCTAAGTCAAGCAAGTTCACTGATATATCTGTGCCATGATTAGTTTCCAGTGTCCCATCACAGGCTCCGTTTATCAGAGAGGAGATTTAAAACCAAATAAGAGACTGCACAACTGACAAAAGGCAATTCCTTGCATGATCTAATTTGTTCTCACAACAACTCTGGGAGATCCTAATGGTCATTCCATTTTACAGTGAGACAACCAGAGCCTCCAAAAATGTCCACCTGAAGTATGGTAGCAACCATACTTGGGTAAAAATTGCTGTTTACTATTTTAACCTTGCTGTTTTGGGTTCTGTACTCATTTAAAAGTTATTTTGATTTTCTGAACTTATGTATAATTGAATACTTCATTGATGGTGGTTTGAATATCCCATTGATTGTGATCTCACCAGTTACTGAAGCACATTCTTCTGAGAACCAGGACAGCTCAATTATCCTAAATTGTCTCAGTAGCTACAGATAGTGCATTCCTGTTGACTCAGTGGTCCCGGAATCTGAACAGCACAATTATTCTAAATTGCTCCGGTGGTCCCAGATAATGTGTTTCTGTGATTCAGCGATTCGTAGCTACTTTAGATAACTAAGTTGCTCGATTTCACTTCTGTAAAAATGCTTTTTCGCGAAACAGGTTCCTCATTCCAGACCCAAAGATGTAATCAATACTTTTGTGATATTCTGCATATAAGCCTGATGTGGCGAGCTATTTGGGGCTGCGAGGTCTGGAGCGCTTTAGCTCCCTTGTATGCCCCAGCTTTTAATAAATGACTCCATAATTCGATTTCTTGAGGTGTCCTTTGTAAGATGGGGGTACACTACAACACACCAAATGGCAATGGAAAAATCATGTAACACAACCTGGCCAACCAATAAGCAATTCAAGCTAAAATATATTTTCATCCTGAAAAGAGACAGTATCAAGGACAAATTGTCATTTCATTAAATTTAAGCTCCCAACTTTTGATTTTTAGCTTTCTACCATCTCTTCCTGCAGACTTTTTACTTTTTTTTTCATCCACATGAATTCAAGCCAGTCCTTCCTTATGACTAATCTGTTTGCTCAACACTGAAAAGCTTTCTAAATCTCATCTTCAGTATTCGTGCCATTTCCTCTGCAGGTAAAATAACCACGTTTATTATCTGAGTGTTCTCTGAGCATAAAGAAAATTCCTTGCCCTGGCCGACTTGGCTTAGTGGATAGAGTGCCGGCCTTCGGACTGAAGGGTCCCAGGTTCAATACTGGTCAAGGACACATGCCTGGATTGTGGGCTTCATCCCCAGTAGGGGGTGTGCAAGAGGCAGCCAATCAATGATTCTCTCTCATCATTGATGTTTCTATCTCTCCCTCTCCCTTCCTTTCTGAAATCAATAAAAATATTTTTTTAAAGAAAAGTCCTTTTTTGCCTTGAGCAAAATGTTGCTTGTGTTAGCTGCCTGTATCTGGTTCCTAGAAAAGATGTCAACCCTAAGGTCTTTGAATGGCACTAACAACATTGTAACTGCTTCATAGCTGTCTCTTCAATGCTTTCTCCCTGGTGCTCCCCCATCAACATTCCCTTTTATGGCTGCGTACTGGCCTCGCAGAAGTGAAACAGGAATTTCAGGGGTAAAATAGGACAAGTTTAGGAAATTTTAGAAATTTTGGAAATTAAGGGGACCATGGAGGAAGCACAGGGCTGCAGGGCAGCAAAGGTATATTTCCATGGAATAGGGAAGCTGAAACAGGTACATTTTCGTAGAATGAGGGAGCTGGGAACAGCAAAAGATCTATATTTACAAAATAAAGAGAAGGAAGCCCTTCATCCAGAAGGAGAAGAAAAAAGCCCAAAGGGAGTAGGAAAACAATAAGGAAGGAGTGGGGGAGAACTTCACATGTCCAGGAGTTACTATAGTAACCAGTCAAGGGAAAAGTGACCAGTCAGAGGGGAGATCAAGGCACCAGGCTCTGCAGCCTTTATAAGCCATGGGGAAAAGGAACTCAGTGGGACCCTTTCCCCCTCCTCATGTGGGAGTCCATTCCATGGGACTCTTTCCCTCTCCCCATGGGAGTCTGTACTTATTCTTCAATAAATCTCCACCTTTGCTATACCACTTTCTGCCCGTGGATTCATTCTTTGATTCTGGCAGACAAAGAATGCAGGTTCCAGTCCAAAATTTCCATTTCAGAAGCTATTAAAAAAAAATAATTAACAACCTAAGGAAACTGGAGTAGGATCCCAAGTGCATTCCTCAATATAGCTAATTTAAACCCCCAAGCCATTATCACAGTTTCTATAAATAACTATAATTTATTAAATGCATACTATACATGAGTGTTTTACATGGATTAGCTCTCAGATGTTCATAATGTTCCAATTTATAGATGAGTGAACTGAGGTTTAGAAAAATTGAGAAATTCACCTAAACTACAAAATCAGCTAGTGGCCAGATCTGATTGAATGAGATGTGTCTCAGTCCAAAACTCAGCCTCTTAGCAACTCTGAGAAGAGAAGAAAAACATCAACAATTTTCAATTTAAGAGTAACAATACATAAATACACACACACACAAAAAAATGGGAGTTCTACTACTTGAACGTTGTGGAAAGCATTCCAAAGAAGTTCCAGTAGGTGGCAGTGTTTAAGAACATTATCAAGAGCCACAAGTTAACAACAGCTATGGCTGCTGGAGGTTGGGTATCAAACAAGACTCTTTAAATCTGTGGTTCTCAACCTTCCTAATGTCGCGACCCTTTAATACAGTTCCTCATGTTGTGGTGACCCCCCCAACCATAAAATTATTTTCGTTGCTACTTCATAACTGTAATTTTGCTACTGTTATGAATTGTCATGTAAATATCTGTGTTTTCCGATGGTCTTAGGCGACCCTGCTAGCGGTTCTCAACCTGTGGGTTGCAAACCACTGCTGTAGAGCCTAAGACCCATCAGAAAACACAGATATTTACATGACAATTCATAACAGTAGCAAAATTACAGTTATGAAGTAGCAACGAAAATAATTTTATGGTTGGGGGGGTCACCACAACATGAGGAACTGTATTAAAGGGTCGCGACATTAGGAAGGTTGAGAACCACAGATTTAAATACTGGCCAACATTTGCATTTACAGTTATTTTACTCGTCCTTAGAAAGATTCAGGAGCAAAAGCATTACCATTTCCAGAGAATTACATAATTTGGGGTTCACCGTTGAACTTGCACATACAGAACATTGGCTTTTCTACATTACATGTGGTGAACCTTATTTTGGGAATCCTTCAGATTACTCCAAATACCAATTCCATCTTGGAAACTTTGTGGACCATGATACAGAGTGGTATTTAAATGTCTATTATTTTGAATTGTGTGTCAAACAGCTAGGCGATGTGTGAAATACAAGGTCAGGTTGTGTTGACATTGCACAGTAATAAGAATGCTTACACTTTGCCTAGAAACAAAAGGAGCTATCACATTTCCCTAACACTTAAGGCCTTTTGCAAACTGCTCTACATTCATCATTTCTTTGCAACACTCACCACACTCTCATCCAGTCTAACAAACCATTTGCCTTTCTGTGAACATTGTGTGGGTCCCACTTCCATATTTTACACGCGTTCTCCCTATTAAAAAGTTTCTTGTGCCATTCTTTCTCAGTTCCTACCTTGCTTCAAAATGCTGTTCAAAAACATTCTCTAGGCATCATTTCTTGACAAAATCTATGTTCCTCTTTTGCATCTTTGTTGTGCATTTTCTCAGAACTTATAAAACAAATTTTCTATAATGTGTATTTTCATATGTGTTTATTCTGCAATTGCTCAATTTCATATTTATTCAATACACATCAAAAATATTCTGAGATTTATATACTCAAAGATTCATCTGCGGCCAATTTCCTTTCTCATATTAAATATCTTTAGGGTTTGCATTTCTTTCAGAATTGGAATTTCTCAGAGAGGAACTTATGTTTACAAGGCACTTTGAATGAAATGTACATAATAATCACATCTTCCTTTTTTCTTTTTCTTTTATTGCTATTTAGTGCAAACATCATAATAATATAATACGCACACTGAGAAGTGTGCAAATCACAGGCATATAGTTGATAAATTCTCATAAAGTAAACACACCTGTGTAGCCGAAACCTAGATTCAGAGACTGAAGATCATCAGAACCAGGAGCCTCATCAAGACCCCTTCCAGTCACAACACTCATCACCACTCTCTTGACTTCTAACTCTGTATACTTATCTTATTTTAAAATGTATCAATCATCTGCATACTGGTAACAGATGCATGCAGAAAATGATGTAGGATAAACATAACTAACAAATGGTTGTAATTCATCCCCATTTATTTATGAAATCCTCACAAAAACTCTATTTGCAGATAACAGAAAGTGAATATTAGAGTGAAGACAGCATTTTCTTAAGGCCACACATATAGTTAATGGCAAGATTGAGATTTAAAATGTGATCTCAGACCCTGGCTGGTGTGGCTCAATGACCTCATGCATCAAGAGGTCACCAGTTAATTCCCAGTCAGGACAGAGGCCCAGGTTGTGGGCTGGATCCCCAGTAGGGGGCATGCAGGAGGCAACCCATCAATGGTTCTTGCTCATTGATGTTTTTCTTTCTCTCTTCCTTTCTCTCTTTAAAATCAATAAAAACATATTTTTAAAAAATGTGATCTCTTCTACTTTCTTCAATCATCTGCATACTGTTTAAGAACTCTGGATACCCAGTTCTTAATCACTATACTGCACATAAAGGAAAGAAAAACATTTCAAAAATCAATAAAAGGATCATTTATTCTTGTTGGCTAATGAAAATAAAATCAATTATATTCTCCCTTTTATATATGGTATCTTTTAAAATTAAACCTATCTTTTGTGTTCTTTTCTTTCTGTCAATTTCATTGCAGGACACATAAAATCATAATAAACTTGAAGCGCTCTGACATAACTAACTGGCTGAGTAAAGGAAGAACATAAGAATCAATTAATTGAAGAAATAACCATACTCGTTATTTCCCTAAGATAACACATTCTCATTTATCCTTCCCTGTAAGTGCACCGTCAGGCAAAAACAAAAAAAAAAACAAAAAAAAAAAAACAAATTTCCATTAGAAATGTTTCTGTCACTTCCTCAAACTAACAAACAAAAAGACTTTTTAAAAAATAGCATTGTAAGAAACTAAGTTTGGTCTAGGCAGGAAGAAACACCACTTCTGGCCTAATTCATGTATCAGAGTTCTGCTGCAAGATTACATATTTACTTTTAAATACATGCTAATGGACTGAGTTTTTATAGCTCCACACATAATTATACATGAAATAGTTACATAGCAAACTCCCAGGCAGCTGGGAGGACTGTGGCTCTGAAAATCAAAGAGGGCCTGGCCAGTGTGGCTTGGTGGTTGAGCTGGACCTATGAAGGTGAACATGGTTTGATTCCCAGTCAGGACACATGCCCAGGTTTCAGGCTCGATTTCCAGTAGGGGGCATGCAGGAAGCAGCCAGCCAGTCAATGATTCTTTCTCATCATTGATGTTTCTATCTCTCTATTCCTCTCTGAAATCATAAAAACATATATATATAATTATTTTTTTTTAATGATGGGTTCTGTGGGACCATACAGCTCTACCCCTTAAACACCTTCAGAGTCAACAGTTTACTTGGATTTGTGCAGTGGCTGCTAGGTATAAAAATAGTATAGTCTGTGCACCCTGGAAGCCCTATCACCCAATATGGAGCCATCAGTAGCCGGGGACGTCAGATAGGTGAAGTATTTTCTCTCATGGGCAGGGATTGCCCAGGGTTTGGGTACTGCTGCAATAACTGTCTGAGAGTTCCTTCAACTCTGCCAGAGTTGTCTGCATTTTAAAAGCTTCTAACTAAAGAAGTATTCATGTTTTGAGTATGGTGTATGTGCGTGTGTGTGTGTGTGTGTGTGTGTGTGTGTGTGTGAGAGAGAGAGAGAGAGAGAGAGAGAGAGAGGGAGAGAGAGGAAGAGGGAGGGAGAGGGAGGGAGGGAGGGAGGGAGGGAGGAAGCCTTTTGGAAACTATGAGATAGATACCTGCACTCTCTTCCTTGGAAAAACACACATGTGCATGTATGCACAATTTTACATTAAAAATGTATAGGTTTTATGGGTCTTCTGAAAGGTTAGGAAGCCTTACATCAATGAATAGGATTTTAGGCAGTGAGAAGGTAAACGCCAATATTAAGAACTTTGCGGGAAATGTGGAATGTTGGGAACCATGAGCATTCCCTGTTTTAAACACAGACACATGGCCTGAGTTCCTGAATTAAGGGAAGGAAGATGATGAGTCTAAAACCTTGTACTTCATACTCTGACAACTCAAAATTACTTGTTGCTCCATAGCGAACCACGTGCCATCCAGTGTCTCAGTGTCTTTCCTCTGAATGCCTCCCTTCCTCTCATTCTTCTCCTCTCCTAAGGCTGAGATGAGGTTTCTTCAAGTCAGTCTTAGGAGTGAACACAGACTTCCATCTCTCAGGAAGCCTGCCCTGACTGCCTAAATGCTCCATACTCACAGGCCGGCCAGATGCCCCAAATATCCTCTGCTCTTTATCCTCACAATCTCTAGACTTCAAGATATTCAAGCCCAGGAACTATGAATTATTTAACTTGGTGTCCTGAGGTCTTCACACGGTGCCTAAAACTCCAAGTGTTTTTGAATGAATGAATGAATGAATGAATGAATGTTTAAATTTCAGACACCCTTAAACTTGTTTTTGGAACTTGAAACACTATCACTGCCTTTGAACAGGTTTGTTTAAAAGGAGCATGTGCCCATGAATAAATGATCCCATCTTCACTCTCCCTTTCAGGGAAGCATGACCTGAAAGAAAATGGGGCAGCCGCTTCTGGGTTCAGTGAGGTCAGGTTTTAATAAGTGAATTTTTATAGTAAACATTTCTCATCTCCTTTCCTTACATGTTTCATTATCATTATTTAAATAAATATACATGTTATAGTATAAAATTTAAAAAGCTACCAAAAGATATACAGTGAAAAGTAACTTTTCTTACCACCTCAGATTCTCCATTTCCTCCCCAAAAGCAACCACAATTGGCCATATTTATAGTGTAGGCATATAAACATATTTGTCATTACATTTTAAGACATACATTCAAGAGCAAATATTTGTTGTGGCTAAAATATTCTCAATCTCTGACAGCTGCTCAAAAGAAGAAAAAGTAACTCTGAAGGCATTTCCTCCTGGACAGGCAGAGTCTGAAACGCCTGTCAAGGGTGCAGGCCAATCTACCCAGGAGATGGCTGGAAATAGAGGCCTGAGGCTCAGAGAGAGGTGTGAGCAGGAGCTGGAGTTCAAGGGTAAGAAATGATTGATGCCATTGGAATGGTGTTAATGGCCCAAGCAGCATGGGAAGAGGGAGGTGAGAGTCTGGCATCACACTGAGTCTTGGGAAGCACCAATATTAAGAACAGATGCTAGAAGCTGAGCTAATAACCAAACCCAAGAAAGATCAATTAAGGATTGTCTTAGATTGGCCTGCTATAACAGTGCTATAATTATATCACTACAGACTGGGTCGTTTACAAATAACAGAAATTTATTACTCATAATTCCGGAGACTGGGAAGTCCAGGATCCAGTGTCTGATGAGTGTCTCCCTCACATGGCAGAAGGGGCAAGGAAGCTTTCTGGGGTGTCTTTTATTCAGACACTAATCACATTCATGAGAGCTCCATGCTCATGCTAATCACCTCCCTCCTCCCCCAAGCGTCATTTCTAAGCATCATCACATTGGGAATTAGGTGTCAACATATGAAATTTGGCGGAACACAATCATTCAGTCGATGTAACAGGGATGAATTAATAACAATAGATTTCAAAACATCAAACTAATAGCAAATTTTGCACTCTGGACACCTTAAAGGCCAACACTGTAAGACCCTGAAAAGAGAAGAATTCAAGAAAGTGTTACTAGCACAGTGAAAGATGCAAATTTTGTCCATCAAGTATTTATTGAATGGTTACTGCATGCCAGGAATGTGGAAATGTAACAATGAGCAATACAGATTCTTGCTCTGTGCTTTACAGGTTTGTATCCTGGTGCAATTGTAACTGTAGGAGAATGCCCTCACATGACCTTTCCTCCTCACCCTGGTGGAACATTCAAAGTAGAGACACAAGTCTCAGGTTGCCTGATGTGTAAATCATCCACATGAGTTTAGCAGGATTTGGAAAGCCCTGTAAACATCTATTGCTCAAAACCTGTGCCTAGAAAGAAGGCTTAGGAATGCAAAGGGAACGTTTTCTAAAACATCAAAGAAGAAGAGAAAGGCACTGGTAGTGGAGGAGTATATAAAGGAGGAGGAAGAAAGAAAGGGAAAAAAAGCAGCACTAAGAGCAGTAAGAGGGTCCGAGGCTTCCATGTTTTTCTATAGTAATCTTCATTCATTCATCTATTTAAAAGTAAACATAAGTCATTAAATTATTTTCTATAATATGCTTTAAATTGTCTTAGGCATTGCTAATACAGAGATGAAAGATGAGTCTCTACAATTTTATAGTTCACAGATAAACTAACAGACTCTACCTGTTGATCTGAGTAAATAGAGAGTGTCACGCACACCTGAAAAAGTACAGAGAAGAGGCTCGATCCCACTTCTAGGACTACATCCCAAGAAACTAGAAACACCAATCAGAAAGGATATACGCACCCCTGTGTTCATAGCAGCACAATTTACAATGGCTAAGATTTGGAAACAGCCTAAGTGCCCATCAGCAGATGAGTGGATTAAAAAAAACTGTGGTATATCTACACAATGGAATACTACGCTGTTGTAAAAAAGAAGGAACTGCTACCATTTGCAACAGCGTGGATGGAGAGCATTATGCTAAGCAAAATAAGCCAGTCAGAGAGAGATAAATATCACATGATCTCACTCATTGGTGGACTATCATGAACAACATAAACTGATGAACAAAAATAGATCCAGGAACAGAGAAGCATCGAACAGACCATCAAACCACAGAGGGAAAGCAGGGAGGGTGGGAGGAGGGGATAGAGATCAACCAAAGGACTTGTATGCATGCATATACTAGTAAGCATAACCAATGGACACAGACACTAGGGGGGTGAGGGCATGTGCTGGGGGGTGGCAATGGGGGGGAAGGAGGAAACATATGTAATACCTTAATCAATAAAGAATTCAAAAAATGCATAAAGATAAAAAATGCACAAAGGTAAAAAAAAAAAAAGAGGTTCAAAAGTCATCACCTGGTTTCTCTTATGCCTACCATCTTCCTATTGTTATTTCTTTTCAGTTGTTTTCAGTTTCAGACAGGTTCTTCCCTTGAGAAGCTGCAATCTAAGGGGAAGAAGGGGTGAGAGAGGGTCAGGAAGTTCCTAGCTGTTTTCAAAAGTAAGGTGACAGTTGCTAAGAAGAAAAACAAAACAAAATAAATGTGACTCTAGTAGATGAGCAGAAAATGGAACGTGAAAAAGAAAGAAAAGTGTGTTTTCTATTAACATTTAAAAGGTGTAAGGTACATATCTTTACCAATAATCAAAGTTATGTAAGTTTAGAACAAAATACCATTTTCATTTGACAAACTGGCAAATATAAAATATTAAGACAGACATGGCTGGGGAAGCATGGAAGGATCCAACCTGTCTGAGAAACAGAATGCCTATATTCTTTGGCCCAGGAATTTCTCTTTCAGGGACCCTAAGGAAGAATAAAAATGTAGAGGATGACTCTGTACAAAGATATTTTTTCGATGTTATTTACCATAGTAAAAAGTCTAATGTCTAAAAATATAGGAATAGTTAAATAAATCATGGCATTTCGGAAAGTTCGTTTATAACCTTCCTGACTTCTTATAAAATTTAAAGTAATATTTTCAAAAAGGAAAGAGATATGTATACATCTAATTTAAGAATGATCCTCAAATTTTAAAAGTTTGTTTACGCCCTATCCTGTTCAGCTCAGCGGATAGAGCATCAGCTTGCAGACTGAAGGGTCCTGGGTTCGATTCCAGTCAAGGGCACATGCCTGGGTGTGGGTTCGACCCCCAGTAGGGGGTGTGCAGGAGGCAGCCAATCAATGATTCTCTCTCATCATTGATGTTTCAATCTCTTTCTCTCTCTCCCTATCTCTCTCTGAAATCAGTGAAAATATTTAAAAATAAGTAAACAAAAGTTTGCTTACTAGCTGTGTTATCTTGGACAGAGTATTAAGCCTTTGTCCCTCAGTTTCCATACCTGTAAAGTGAAGATAATAGGAATGTCTTATAGACTTGAAATGATGATTTCAAGAGAGTTAATACAAGTAAAATAATTCATGTAATTGCATGTATCACATGCTATTGATGTATTACATGCATATGGTACGTGCAATTAATATGGCCTGTGTTGTGAAATGGTTAGAGTATCGGCCGTGAACCAATGGATTGAGGATTCAATTTCCGGTAAAGGGCACATACCTGGGATACAAGTTGATCCCAGCCATGGTTGGGCACCTGTGCAGGAGAAAACCAATTGATGTGGCTCTCTCACATCAATGTTTCTCTCTCTCTTTCTCCCTCCCACTGTCCCAAAAAAGTCAATGGGGAAAAATATTCTCGGGTGAGGATTAATAAAATATAGATGTATAATGTATAAATATATGCAATTAATATGTAAACATAATAAAAATAAATTCATGTAACAAATAAAAGCAATTTTATCATGTAAAACAAATTCCTAGATGTGTATTGCTTTATAGAACTCTAAGAAAACTTCAGGCAAGTGAATCCCAGGGATTTTCAGTTTAAAATCTCAGGGAAAACACTTTCCACCTTTCAAATTTACGTGCTTCAAAGGATTACTTACTCAACCATATTTTAAATGAGTACAAGGAATGAAGGGAAAGACAGCTGACCTTCAGGACTGCAATTCAAGTAGTCAGGAGGAATCATCTCAGGATCCACACTGGGTATGAGAGGGAAGGAGCAAGGGGCTGTTTACTTTATAGTAAGCATTTTTATTCTATTTGATTTTCTTATCTTTTATTTGGTAAAAATAATATGTTAAATGTGTCGGGCCAGGACACAGAAAAACTACTTGTCTTCTTCAGGGTCTCTAGCCGAAGAAAAGAAGTATTTGTAACACTAGAACAAAAGCCCTTGGCACTGGAAAGAATCAGAGGTCACAGTTCTCTGAAAGGGCAATGTCCATAGCTATTGGTAGGCTTCACACAATGAAGACCTTGGCCTCGCCCTGAGTGTATGCGTGTGTGCCTCTGGTCATTGTTCCCAGAAGCAGTGCCAGGCTACTACCTCAAGGACACCCTTGGAGGCCGTAGGAAAGTCCTGATTTCGGACTGGCTCTGCTAGACCTGGGCTGCCTGGAAGTTCGGCTTCAGGTAAAACACTGTGAGCTCTACTCTAGTGTCTAATACCTCACTCTGTGTGAATATTTCCTTCTCAGTGTCACCCTACGAGGACTGAACCCTTATCAAGACAACGCTCACCTGAGGTACCTTTCAAAGACTTACCTCTCCCAGTAGGAGACAGCAAGGAAGCATTTTTTCCATGAGAGAGACATGTTTAGTTAAAGAGGTAGGCATTGACGTTTTTCAGACACCCAGAGAAAACAGCCTCCAAGGACAAGAGGAATAAAAATCGCTGCCACACACACTGTTCGGTTTGAGCCCAGGAATTTGTTACCTTCAGGATACTTCCATCTGCTCCTTCATTCATGCATTCACTCACTCACCAGCACTGTATTGAGGTACCAGGCACTGAGATGGGTGTTGACACGGAGATGAAATACATCTTTGGAGCTACCAGGGACTAACAGAGAAACCAAGCCTTACTGGTGAGACCATATAGATTTGTAGAGAACTTGGGAGAACAGACTCTAGGCCTCACTTCCTCGGGCAACTAGTAAGGCAGGCATATTGGCTGAATTAGGTGGTGCCGTGGGGAGGGAGGGTACACACACACACACACACACACACACCCTGTAATTGTTGCATCAAATGAGCTTTATAACCGAGACGATGAAAATGGAAAATTCTGCTTTATTTTGAAAACATTCCGAAGCACCAGCACTATTCCAGGGAACGCATCATCAACATCTCAGCTAGAAACTGTGGTCTTCTAAAGTTGACCTGAAAAGCAAAATTGAATTTTATTCCTATTTGGACTAAACAAGAGCGCGAAAGTCTTGAAGAGGCGAAGATTGGTTTCAGACATAATGCGGCCTTTGACTAGTACTGTCACGCTGGCCGCCTTCGCCGCCAGAAGGTGACCTGCTCTTTTGGGGAGGAGGAGGGCAAGTGCATACTTGAGCCCTTGTCCTTGAAGGGGATTGAGCGAGCGGAGGGGAGGAGTAGGCGGTGCTCGGGTTTCCAATCACAATAGAGAAAGCTGGGAGGCTGCAGAGGGGGCGGGCCCGCCTCTTCCTCCCTCCTTGCAGATCCTGCGCGAGAGCAGACGCCTGCAGCTGATACTGTTTTCTTGGCGCGACTCTTAACTACCATCTGAGGAGCCTTCTCTTTCCTGGTAGGTTTCAGCTCCATATCCTGAATCCCGACTCAAAGGCAACCCGGATGGGTCAGACAGGGGGAGTCCTTGCGTTGCAAGAGTGAGGGAAGAACTGAGAAGGACAGATGTCCTCTATGGCCTTCAACCCTGAGCATCCGGACTCCAGTCCTGGCTCACCCCGTGGGTTCGAGGCTGCAGGTCGTGCCTTCCGCAGGGGAGCAAGGTGGACCCGAGGCGGTGCAGCCGAGCCCAGCTTTGTCCGCCGCGCAGCGGGGCTCGCATTCGGCCTGTGCTCCGCGGGGGAGAGACTTTCATTTGCAGTTAAACCCCGGGCTCTCGTCCTTGATCGGCTCAGGGCGGTCACTGTACCCCCAGTGCCTGAGGAGCGAGGGGAGGACGAAGGAACGAGGGGGTAGGCGAAGGCTGTCTTGAACCTGGGCATTGGGATCTGCTACCGGGAGCATGGAGAAATGCCACTGCACTTGCGGGGATGAGGGTCCAGGATGACCTGCAGGTTTGACCTGCTCTCCAGGCTTGACCCGGCTGCTGGAGGCGCTGCCCTTCCCGGAGCTGTAGACCGATTCATTTCGGGCCTTTTTTTCTTGATGCGTGGGGAGCGGTGTTTACTTTGCCAGCTTTGGGTGTTGAGAGTCAGGAAGGCCTCGACGTTTTCCGGGGAGACTTTCTCCGAGGAGACCTTCTCCGAGGAGATCTGTGGTTGCCGCCTCCCTTGTGCCTTGCCACTCCGGCTGCGGGCGCCACGACGCAGAAGAGATGGCCTGTGGGCGGCCAGCCCTGGAGGCTGCACTTAGTGCCTGGAGAGAGGGGGAGGGGAGGGCTGGTGCTTGCTCAGTGGAGGAATTAGATGACAAAACATGGCTTTTAAAAAGTTAGAATTGAGAGCTATTCGTCAAGGGGATCTTTGTTCCTGAACTTAAGGCACTGGTTTATTTCTAATGATTTATATGCACAAAGGGGTAGGGGGGGTGCACTGTGAAGGGCAAGAATCAGGTTATGTTTACCCTGTTTATCATTCTTTTTCCTTACAGCCATCACTCTGATCTTGGCACAGTCCTGCATACACTACAAAACATTTTATTCTAATTTTTTAGTAACTTGTATTAAGGAAATATTGAAGAAAATAAACTTTCTCCAGAAAGATATGAAATAATCTGTACTGCCTCTAAACTGTAATTTCTGAAATTCCCAAAATTAATTTTAAAAGATGTATCTGAACAACCAGTTAGTATTTACGTAGCAACCATTACTGGATTTTTGTTTTCCTTTGCTTTCTGCGTCCTCTGTGTACCTGAAGGATCTAAAGCAACTAATGAAAATAAACGTAATGGAGAAAAACTGCATTTGTATCTACCTCTGTTCAACGAGAAGAGAGGCAGCATTCTTTCTTCTGATTCTGCTAAAAATGCAGGGCGTGTATGAATTTCATTGTAAGGTCATCTGTAAAGACAGTTGCATGCTGTTCTGTATTTCACTAGCATCCATAAGAAATGCAAATGTGATCTGTAAAGGCTAAAGAATCTCTCCATTTAGGAAAATGTGTGTGTGTTTTTTTGGGGGGTGGGGTGGGGGAGGATAGCTTTAGAACAAAATAATTGTTACACAGTTGTCTCCAAAGTTAAGTACTTTATTCCAACTCAGAGACTTACTAACTCTTAACATATACAATTGCTAAACTAGGTTTTGTCATTTAGTTTATTGCAGACTAGAAACAAACAAACAAACAAAAAAACAGGATTGGGAAGCAGGGGCGCAATTTGAAACAGGTGAAGTGACCCCCAAGGTTACAGTCTAGCATTGTAAGTAAAAGGAAATATAAATAATGGACATTATAATGGGTCACAATGATAACTGATAATTAATTCTGAAGAAGAGGCTTACTAATGATCTGTACCCTCTCTGTTGAAGAAGGCAGGGTGGTACAGTAAATTTTGCCATTTGTTTTAAGTTTTCAGAAAGGGTACCTGATTATCTGATGGCACAGGTAAATTTGATACTACTGTGTAGAATGCTTTCCCATAGTTTTCGATTTAATTTTTAATTTTGGGGGGCTTTAAAAAAAGAAAAGGCTGGAAAGAAACTAATTCAAAGGTTGGTAATCTCTTAATTGGAACCTCCTGAAAGGAAAATATGTAATTATCTAACCACCTTTCAATAAGCTTCCAAGGTACACTAAAAGGAATTCAGGGTAATTTTTTTTTGGGGGGGGGCGGGGAAGGCACCTTTTGCACAAACATCATTCATCACTATTTTATTGTCACTGTATTTATTTAATTATTTAAGCACACATTATATATTCAGTACACGGTGACACAAGACTTAAGTAGCCCTAGCTGGGTGGTTCTGTTGGTTGGAGTGTTGTCCCATGCACATATCTGAGTTATGGGTTCCATCCCCAGTCAGGGCATGTGCAGGAGGCAACTGATCAGTGTTTCTCTCTCTCACTCTCTCTCCCTTCCTCTCTCTAAAATCAATGTACATGTCCTTGGTTGAGGATTGAAAAATCATAATAATAAGATTTAAGTAGAAGAAAACAATAGAACACGTCAGTCCCTATCTTCCAAGTGTGATAATAACCATTTGTAGAAACTATATTGATAATTGGCCATTAATTTTTTGTTACATATAAATTCTTTAGAGGGAGAGTAGAAAGATCAGTTCATTTAAATATAAATATTTTTGTCTTGTAGCCAGTGAATGAATAGCCACAAGACAAAATTACAACTTGTTAAATACTAATATGGAATCATAGACTGAAGAGAAGAACCCAAATTCAAACAGCTTCATGGAGGTCTTATCTTAAGTTCTCCATTAAATGAGTCACATGGTTCTTTAAAGTATATTCTGTCTCTTGGCAGACCATTAGGCTCTTTTCAAACTATCCTTTAATTTAAAAATTGCAGTAGTAACATTTTTAGGATAGTTCCCATTCAAATTTCATGTGTAATATTTTGATTTTTTTCTTACAGTGCACAATGGCGACTCTTAAGGAAAAACTGATTGCACCCGTTGCCAAGGAAGAGGCAGCAATCCCAAACAGTAAGATCACTGTTGTGGGTGTTGGACAAGTCGGTATGGCATGTGCCATCAGCATTCTGGGAAAGGTACGTTTCAAGAACACCAGACATGATGGACACTTTCAGCATATGTTCTTCAGGCACCTCAGGTTTTTATTGTATCTTTAAAAGATATTGTTATCCTGAGCAACTTGAAGTAAGCTGTAGGCATGATACTGAACCTTCAAATATGTGAGCCTTTGTCTCCTGAGAGAATGACAGTGTCCCTATATGACACAATAGAGTTAAGATTCCTAGGGAACTGGATGTTTATATAATACTATTATCTAATATATAGTCCCCAGATTTAAAATTCTCCAGCTGTTAATATCATGCTTTGTATGGCTGTTTTCACCCCAATCCAAGATCACATATTTTATATAGTTGTCATATCTCTTTATTCTTCTTTAATCCAGAACGATTACTCGGGTTTTGTCTTTCATATCAGTGACATTTTTGAAGAGTCCATGTCAGTTTTGTAGAATGTTCCTCCACTTATGTTGGTCTGATGTTTTCTTGTAATTATGTCCAGGTTAATATTTTTGGGTGGGGTCGTGACTAGGTGATGTAGTATTCTTCCTGATACATTACATCAGGAGTCATGCAGTGTTCAATGTGCCTCATTACTGGTGGTGACGGCAAGATTTCTCCACTGTAAATCTCCCCTTTTCCTCTACAATTAATAAATAATGTGCATAGTGCCTTTTTGAGGTCATGGAAATATCCTATTATTCTCCTCAAAATTTTATCCAATTGTTTTATTTAGAAATAATTTAAAATTGATAGAAAATTTGTAAGAAATAGTAAAAAAAAACAACTATCTTTCATATCCACTTTATCCAGATTTACCAATTCATAAATTTTTTATTATATTCTCTACACACACACACACACACACACACAGTGGATTTTTTTTTAAACCATTTAAGAATCAAATGCAGATATAATTCCCTTCTAAGAGTATATTTATTTAAAATAGGACACCTTCAAATATTCTCACATAACAAATGTGATTATCAATATCAGGAGATTTAACATTGATATAATACTATTAGCACCTTCCACTCCAGACTCTATTTTTCCTTTATACTTCCATGGACTTGGGGCTTGCCTCGTATCCTGTTGTGCTTTAAATCATAATTAGCTTTGTTTAGTTTCTGAGGACTTTTGAGGAAAGAGCTCTTTTCTTATTTACCTCACTGAATTCTTTCTTGTTCCTTCTCAAGGTTGCCTTTAATATAGGAACTACCTATTCCCCACCAAAAAGAAAAAGTGCTTTGTCTTCACGACACACACTCTCTTTGTATTATGGAAAGGCTGCCTGAATAACTCCTCACCAAGCATATTTCTATTTGCAAAGTTTAAATTCTAAAGGAACAAATTCTGGATCCCCACCGAGAAAAAGTTACCAAAGCAATCAGCTAACGCATGTAGTGTGCGATAATGAAGGTTGTGTCCTTTTGCATTTTTTTCTAGCTCATTTTAATTGACCAGGTGCCTGGGATTTAGGATAACTGCTTCCCAGGTTACAGGGAATTTAAATAACCACACTTTAGTGCTCACTGTTCATGCCGGTAAACATTAAACGTAGTCCATTTTACGCTCCTTTTATGTAACATTTGAGTGTGTAACCTGTTCAAAGTGTGTTAACTGAAATGCTTTCTATATTTTTATTGATTTCAGAGAGGAAGGGAGAGGGAGAGAGAGAGAGAGAAACATCAATGATGAGAGAGAATCATTGATCTGCTGCCTCTTGTACGCCCCACACTGGGGATCAAGCCTGCAACCCAGATATATGCCCTGACCGGGAATCGAACCTGGGATCCTTCAGTCCACAGGCCAATGCTCTATCCACTGAGCCAAACCAGTTAGGGCTGGAATGCTTCATTTTTAACAACAACCTGAAGAAGTGGGAACTGTCCTATCCTGTTTTCAGCTGAGGTAGCCGAGACTTGAGATGAAGTAGCCTGCCCACAGTCACAGCTGGCAGGGGCAGAACAATATATATTTTTCTTTTTTTAATCCTCAGAGGGTAATTTTTTCATTGATTTCTAGAGTGGAAGGTAGGGCAGAAGGGGGGAAGGGAAACTTAGACTTAAGAGATTGGTTCACACACACACACACACACACACATACACGTCACGACCTAGGCTGCATGCAACCAGGGTACGTGCCCTTGATGGGGAATCAAACCCATGACCCCTCCGTCTGCAGGGCCCAGGCTCTAACCACTGAGCAACCAGCCAGGGCATGATGGGACTGTATTTAGAACCCAAGACTGAATTTTCTTTTTATTCTGTGCTAGTATTTGAGTGGTTAAAAACAAAGGTATTAATGCAATACCAGCTAAGGATTTTTCATTCTTCCTGCTAACCCCAAAATTTACATTTTTCAGAAACCTGTATTTGAGCTATCGTGAGTCTATGAGTACTTCTATGACTGTTTTAATTGTATATTTGAAATCTTCCCTAGTAAATAATTTAATTGAGACTGTATCTGCAGTTATATAATACTTTGGCCCATTTCTTGAGAGAACAGACCCTGCTGTTAACACAGTGGGAATCTTCCAATTCAGATGCTTGCTGCGAGGGAATGACTGCCTTGTTCAAAGATCATTTGATTAATTAAACATGTTTAAATCTTATTTTAATGAGTAAGCGTGAAAGTGCTTCAAAATGGGTATTGATATTTGGTGAGGATTATAAACCCCACTAGTTTAATAGAGAAAGGAAATGAACAGTGCCTTCTCTGTTCGGTCTCTGTATTCTGCTTCATTTCTCTACAAAGGTTCTGGGAAGGGATTGTCATCTATGTATTACTGTTGGAAAAGAAACTCAGAAAGATTAACTGACTTAGTTAAGATCACATAGATAGTGAGCACCAGGCCTGGCCGTTTGAGTTCATCGCTGGTGTGCTTTACAGTGGACACACATTGCTTTGGCCCAGAAACCGAGCCAAGCTAGGGCATCAGAGAGAGAGAGGTGGAGGAGGCCCACACCTCAGCTAGGCCTGTGAAGGCAGCTCAGGCTCCCCAGTAGCATGTCCCAACATTACGAAGACTCAGTTATTTTCTGCTTGTGCTCTTTCTCACCCCCCCACCCCACCTCCATCCTGCCAACATAATAACCATAGCGAGCTTTTATAAAAATGGGAACTCTCCTACTTAAAACTTTTCAGTAATTCCACAGTACACGGGTGCTACACACATGCAAAGACCCTGCAAGGCCACAAGGATCTTTCCCTGCCTGTCTCAGAGCAAAGCAGCAGGGTGCACAACTCTAGGAAGCGCCATCCACAGTGTCAGGAGCACCCGCCGATGCAGCCTGGTGGTGGTGGTGGGTCGGACCTCATCTCTCACCCTCTGCCTTATTTCTTCAAAACATCAAGCTCATTTCTGTGTAAATCACTTGATTTTCTCTTCACGTGGAATGTCTACCCCAGACCATCACAGAGTCTTCCTATCAATCATATCATGCCTTTGCAGGCAGGCCTTCCCTGACTCTCCAATACAAAGTAAACTCCCCAGTAACTTCAATATCCCTCTGCCCCTGGTGTTTATAGTGCTTGCATCATCAGAATCATCTTAAATTGTCTGTTTAATTCCTATTCTTTTCCTGATACACCTATTGAGAGCAAAGACTTTGCTAAATTTGTTCATTCCTATATTCCTGATGAGTAGAATAATGCCCGGCACATTCAGCAATAACTATATATTAAATAAGTGAATATTTCTGCTATTACTAGTAAACTGCATTTACAGTTGGCTGAATTTTTTTCATAGCTTTTCCTTTTTCATGGCTTCTGCCAAATATGACTTCCACCCCACTACCAATCCCAAACGCTGCATGGGGCTGCCAATCCTCCTCCTGCCAGGGTCACATATCACTTCCATGAAAATTCTACCCTGAGCCTCTGTGCCCAGCTCCAGCTGCTTTTGGTCTGAGTGTCTATTCTTGATCGTCACCTTCAGCCATCTTCTTGAACAAACAGCAGAAGAAGTCTCTTAGAAGGAGCAAAGTAATTATAGATATACTACAAAGCAGTTTTTATAGGCAAAGTCAGCTTACAAGTGGGACTTAATTAAAACCTGGAATTTGTACAAGAATAGACAGGTTAATGGGACACACTAAAGGCCCAGAAACAGGCCCAAACCATATTAAATGATAGAAGTGACATTCCAGAGGAGAAGGAAAAAACAAATTATTGGAAAATAGTGCTTATCCATTTAGCTAATTATTTGAAAAAAGTTACGCCTTTTCTTACCACAAATTCCATGCACCCTAAACACTTGAAAATAAAAATGCCAGCATCAGTGCGTCTCAGTTGGTTGGAGCATCATCCAGTACACTGAAGGGTGGCGGGTTCCACCCTGGTCTAGGTGTGTACAGGAAGCAACTGATCGATGTTTCTCTCTCACTTCTCTCTCTCTCTCTCTCTCTCTCTCTCTCTCTCTCTCTCTCTCTCTCTCTCTCTCTCTCTCTCTCTCTCTGTCTCTCCCTCTCTCCTCTCTCGTCTCCCTGTCTCTCAAATCATTGAAAAGCATGTATTCAAGTGAGGATTAAAAAAAAAATGCAACCATCAAATAGTAAAGCATTGGTGTCAGGAATTTACTAGCTACGAGAACCAAGAGGCAGATTATGGCTGTGTCCAGTCCACACCATATTTTAGATTAAAAGACATTTTTGTAATATGTTAAACAAGGTTTCAACAGTGATGGTCTTGCTTTCCAACTGGCCTTATTCCTTAATAAATTATTGCTTTTGCAATTAATCTGAGCCTTGCAGTTTCAAATATTTAAAAATATATTTACAACTTAAGTGGAATGCATAGATGGTAAATTCCTGGGCTATACACTAAGTTACTGCAGAAAGAGATTTATTTCCCCAAACAGCAGCATCAGTCCTTAGTCACACGTGTTCCATTTGCCTGCCTCCACACTTGGAGGATATTCAGTGGTGCAGATGCAGCTAAATTCGTCACTGCAATTATTTTTTCAAGTGTTGGATCGCTTCCTTCCTTGCCAGCTGTGTAGGCACTTCTCAGCCAATTCTCTACACCCACTGAAACCAAAGACAGGATCTGAGATCCTGTGATATCCTTCTCCACTTAATCCCCAAATTGTTTTGCCCTGTTGCCTTCCCCAGCACACATGTGATGTTACTAAAATAAGAATGACGTTCTTTGTGTTCAGTACTTTGACAGAATGCTAGTGCTATTATTAACTTATATTGAAATAACTTAGTGGGTTGCCAAATAATGCTTCATTATAACATTGATGTGATGCCGTAGGAAATTAACTCTTGTTTATATCAATTAGCCTATGGTAACATTGGTTTCGGAATAGATCATTTCACCACAGTTCCAAGAACCTATCAATGATGTTAAGCGAGGATTTACTGTATAATTTAGGACTTCAAAAACATGAATGAGGGTTTTGTGTGACCTTGTCAGAGGTTGCAAAGGAACAAAACCATTTTAAAAGGGTTAAAACATGTGTTTAAGTAAAAATAGATGAAAATTAATGCCAGTATTGGACATTTGTGGCAATGAGAAAATATTTACAAGTAATTCCCGTCTCATAAAAGGGTGATTTCAGAAAATTTGCAAGTTAAGTTGTTGCTTGGAACTAGGAACACATTTCATCACAAGGAGGCTTGAGTCTCAAATAAACTGTCACAAGCAAACCGTCACTACTCACTTCGTGAGGCTAGCCAGCCATTGGGGTTCTGGAGACAAGATTGTCCTCATTCCTTGGCTCCTGCAGGGAGCGGGACCTGATTTGATGGCAAGCAAAAGTAGGTCAAGTTTCTTGTTGGCCATCTCACCTCTCTCTGCTTTCTCTCTCTCTACTGGTCAGCAGCTTCCTGACACTACCAGTTTCGCCCAAGGTTACCCCTTACCCTTCAAAGTTCTTCCTGAACTCCAGTTACCAGTGGGCTCCAGCACTGATATATCATATTAAGCTAATTATTTTGCCAACAGTCCTAAAAACAGCAGAGGCAAAGATTAGTGATGTTTCAATGGGAAGGATAGCTACTTTTTACTTTGCAAATAATGAATTTCCATAGAATAACCAAATTTCAAAGCTGAAAGGCTACTTAATTGCATCTAGGACACCCACCCACCTCACCCCCCACCCTGCCCACTTTTATAAGAAGAAAAGATCAAGGACTTGCTAAAGAACATACATGATTACTGAAAGGAAGAATCCAGACTTTTGGTTTTTTCTCCCTAATATTCATGCAGAGATATAGAGAAATATAACTGTAATATATGTATAAGACATTTTATAAAACATGAAATTATGATACTAGATCAAGATTAAATAGTACTTATTCATCTAGGCTTTTCTTTTGCGTGGGTGGTATAGGATAACAACTGGAATCTATACTAATAAAAGGGTAATATGCAAATGGGTCAGGATACCCTCACTGTAACGACCAAACACCAGGCGGTGTGGGGCGGCAAGGCCAGCAGGGAGGTTAGTGAGGGATGACCAAACGACTGAACAGCAGGCCGTGTGGAGCGACCAGGCCAGCAGGGGGGGGCAGTTGGGGGCAACCAGGCTGGCAGGAAGAGGCAGTTAGGGACGATCAGGCAGGCAGGCAGGTGAGCAGTTAGGAGCTAGCGGTCCTAGATTGTGAGAGGGATGTCTAAACTGGCAGTCGGACATCCCCTGAGGGGTCCCAGATTGGAGAAGGTGCAGGCTGGGCTAAGGGGACCCCCCTGCCCCGTGCACAGATTTCATGCACCAGGCCTCTAGTAGAAAATAAAAGAACTCTGAGACTTGGCATGTTTGGATTGGTTATGTTTGGAGAATCTACTAGTCCTGGTTCCCTCTATCTGTAAAACCCTCTTTCCTTGATCCACTAAGATATTGGTCAGAGCTAAGCTGAGGATTCCAAACTTCAGCCAGGGCTTTAAATCCTACTCTAAAGTGAACTTAAACTAATGATGGTTTAAACCAGATCTGCCCTCAGAAACCCTCCATACTCGAGGTTTGTAGACATTTGGCTCTTAGCCATTTGTATGGGGGTGACCTCAGGGATGGACACTCTGCCCAAGGTTGTTCCTGGGTCTAGGTGAGTCTCTTCGTCACCATCCCCAAGTCATGTAAAGAATTATGCACCCTGAGGCCACTGTTGAATCAAGTTGGTTTCAGCAGTAATCTTTACATCTACATATTCTTAAAGCCATTTGCATTGTGTCAAATTCTAGTTGCGTACTAGAATGAAATTCTGAAAAATCAGTGTCTTGAATATTAATAGTTCATTATTCAAGATGTTTTATCATGAATTTGTTTCAGGAGCACACCTAAACTCTGTGATTAAAGTCTCGAGGTTTGTAGACATTTGGCTCTTAGCCATTTAAAGGGTCTCTGGGTCGTACTGTGAGCTAGGGTATCCTAGAGTAGCTTAGGGAACTAACACCTGTTTTTGTGGTTCTAGTCTCTGGCTGATGAGCTGGCCCTTGTGGATGTGTTGGAAGATAAACTCAAAGGAGAAATGATGGACCTGCAGCATGGAAGCTTATTTCTTCAGACACCTAAAATTGTGGCAGATAAAGGTAGAGTTATTTCATGCCCAATGCAACCTATCTAATAATTGATATCTTCTGGATTAGTCTTCCCATCGTGATGAATCTAGTGTTGGCAGTTTCTTCTTTCCTTCGGGTTCCAATTCATTCTGGAGGACAAACGCAAAAGTATTACCTCTGTAAACATCCGTGTGGCTTCCACACATTTGGTACATAACATTTTAGCAAATTGTATTATAATGTTTGTTTATGTGTATATGAGAATGGGAATGTTTTCGGACAGGAAAAAAACATTTGCCCAAAGTAATTTATTTGAGTGCCTTGATGAAGCTAAATGCATTCACGTTCCAGCTGTCTGTTCTGGATGAGCAGGTTTATGCCAGGGCTCTGCCAGCACAGCGTGGCTCTGCCTAAAGATACAGAAACATGGGCTTCAAAGTAATTTCTAATAATACTCCTTCTAATAATAGCTGTTGCTGATCAAATTGTTAAGCAGTCTGTGTACTGTGAAACTTTTTGCATGGCTCATCTTACTTCATCCTCATAGCAGACCTTTGAGAGGTAGGTCCTATTACCTCCGTTTTATGGGAGAGGAAATTGATAAAATATTAATGACTGTCAAAAGTTACATAGCAGCATAGCTTAATTATGAATCATCCATAGCTATTGAGTCTAATGATTGCATCAAACCGTAATGTCTTTCTATTTTGGGAAAGGAGACATTCTCCAGAGAAACTCCCTGCTAAAAGTGAATGAGCTTGAGTATTAGAAATTAATTGCTAGCCAAGAATTAAACACTTCACTTCCTTCCCCATCATAGATTGAATTAACATTACAGACCTAAAGGTACCTTTAAATTGCTTTCCTTAAAATTTGTAGTTAAATCGGAAAGGAGGCTGGCTCCTCTTTTATTTTTTAATATATTTTTATTGCTTTCAGAGAGGGAGGGAGAGAGAGATAGAAAAATCAATGAAGAGAGAGAATCACTGATGGGCTGCCTCCTGCACACCCCACACTGGGGATGGAGCCCACAACCTGGGCATGTGCCCTGACCGGGAATCGAATCATGATCTAGTTCATAGGTCGACGCTCAACCACTGAGCCATGCAGGCCAGGCTGCCTTTTTTTTTTATTATTATTGAAGGGCTGCCTGTTGGACTCACTGTTTATGCTTTGTATTATTACTGACCGTGCAACAGTTTATAAAGTCAATTGCAAGTTGAAATTCTCAGCCAGAGGCAGAGAATTTATGTTTGGAATGCTTCCCTATGAAGGAAGGAGCCACAGGAGCATTGTAAAACCTTATAATACAGAGAACGTAATTCTCATGTAAATTCTAGAAGCTTATGAACGCTGAGATAGTTTGGGGGCATATCACACCTGGTTTGTTTTGATGAAGAGTTGTATGTAAAGGACCTTTTGCCTTCTCCCTCTTAGACTACTCTGTGACTGCCAACTCTAAGATTGTGGTGGTAACTGCTGGAGTTCGCCAGCAAGAGGGAGAGAGTCGTCTCAACCTGGTGCAGAGGAACGTTAATGTCTTCAAATTCATTATTCCTCAGATCGTCAAGTACAGCCCGGATTGCATCATAATTGTGGTTTCTAACCCAGGTATTTGAATGCCTAAAGGGACCAGTTACGTTAAGTTCAGTGTGTTCGGGGTTTGTTTTATTTTGTTTTTTGAATTTAAGAAAATCTGTCTTGGTGTTCACTAGTAGAAGCAATTCACATGTCTTCTGTTAATGGCCCTAAAAAAGTGGTGTTTGCAGAACTAATGGCACTATCCCAGGCCTAATGTTTAAAAATGTGAGAAGAGTTTTACTGGTATATAAAGCAGTTTCATCTGTTTGTTAATCTGGGTTTGTTGTAGAGTCTAAAAGTTTTTAAAATTTCTATAAAGATTATCCTGGAGTGCATAATGAAACTTTTGAACGTGACTTTAATTTCTAAGAAATGTTTTAGCATACCTGACTTTTTATTTTCCTAATCTCTAAAACTTCGAAATTGAATCAGATTGAATTTGAAACAAAGAGTTTAAGAAAATCATTATTTAGTCCTGGTTTAAAGATGGAAAGAGACTGTATAAATAGACAAACACATGCTAACACCAAATGCTGTTAAAAACGTAATACTTCTGGTTAAAAATAATTGCATTATTTTAGCCTACGCAGTCAAAATCCACTCTCTATTTCACACTTCTTGTGTCTATAGTTTGCCACCAAACTTATTGTTTATTGGTGAGCGTAATAGATACATTGGTAAAATGGTAAAACTGGTTATCTCTGACAGCTCATATAGAGAAAGATTGTGAATAAGAGCCAGGGGAATCCTAATACTTTGTGAAATATTGAGAGTTGAAAGCCAGCAAAGACAGAGATTATTTTAGTATTCTTATTCTCTGTAATTCTGGGTTGCAGTTTATTAAATAGTTCAATCCTCCATCTAAATGTTCTCACTGTGGAAGATCGATGTAGGACAGGAATGACAAATGCCTGGCACATAATGACGTTAGTGTATACTGTAGCTAAGGCAGACATTAATAGCTGGGCATACAGCTTTCCAGGGGTAGCTTCAAAGTTTTAACTCTCCCAGGAGTCAGACTGGCCTGAATCCAAGTTGCCAAGGAAGAGCTTATAATATCTAGTCCATAATGGCCTTAAAATATCTCAGCCGGTGTCTATATATGACTGTGGAGATGGAGACTGCAAAATTAACCCCTTGCCTTGCTGTGTGCACTTTCACGGCTTAGCCTGAAAGTACTGTGACCAACACGTTTAGCCTCTGTGCAGTCTCAAAACTGTGCCACATCAGAATGAAGGCTCTGTCATAGAAATCTTTTTATTAAATAGTAGGAAATGTTAATATCTTGTATTATAACAATTACTTACTAAATAGTATCTGTTTCCGGGAAAATTTATAGTAACAGCCCTTGGTAATTTGGTAACTAATGACTTTTGGTTTATGATGACAGTCACTAACCGTCATGGATTGTTAGAACTAGACAAAACGGAAGGGATGATCTAATTCAACCCTTTTTCTTTTCACATACAGTAAATTAATTAATCTGCTAGGTTCTTATATATTTTCATTTCAAGTAACACATTCTCATTTCTCATAGCAAATAACAAGCACAATACTGCATTTTTCTTGTCTCGTTAATCCCCATTATTTCAAATATGAAAAGTCAAAGTACAGTTTTATAGGCACATCTCATTTGGAGAATGGGGAAGTGGGAGAGGAGGAAGCTGGGCACCCACTAATTTACATAGCAGTCAAAATCAGTTTTGATTTACTTACATATATTTTTCTAAAATTTGTAGTGGATATTCTCACATATGTTACCTGGAAACTAAGTGGATTACCCAAGCACCGTGTGATTGGAAGTGGATGTAATCTGGATTCTGCTAGATTTCGCTACCTTATGGCTGAAAAACTTGGCATTCATCCTAGCAGCTGCCATGGATGGATTTTGGGAGAACATGGCGACTCAAGTGGTAAAAAAAAAAAATAATAATAATATAAAAAATAGACAATATTTACTGTGTACTACTTTATGCTATTATTCTTGCCATTCTGAAATTTTTGAAGATGTTTTTATTGATTTTTAGAGAGAGAGGAAGGGAGAAGGATAGAGAGATACATCAATGAGAGATAGACATTGATCCGCTGCCTCTTGCATATCTCCTCTTGCATATGCCCTGACCAGGAATCGAATCGGGAAACTTTTGGCTCATGGGTTGATGCTCAATCATTGGGCCACACTGCCCGCGCTGAATTTTTTTGCTTTTAAATTTTATGTTATGCATTTTTACATAACTCACAGTACAAATAAGTAATTTGTGGGGGACAACTTTATATAGACTAGGGAAATAATTGATTCCTCATCATTTTTTTTTTTTTTTGCCTGCTAAATTTAGTATTAACTAATTATTCTTGGTTAAATGTATTACTACTATGATGATGTCAAATACTATATTCTAATCCCCTCATTTTTTCTGTATTTCTTATTTGTATTCTAGTGTAAGAGAAAGCTTTCTCTTCTCCATTTATTTATCCATCTATTTATATCAATGAAGACGCAGATTTTTATTTTAGTCCACAAAAGTTCTGCCACCATTGTCATAATGCATAAATTGTCTCAGCTTTGTCAAAGAACAGGCTCTTTAGGCTGACTCCTGTGTCTTTTTTTTTTTCCAGTGCTGTGACTTATTTTAATTTTATTTTTTAAAATCTTTATTGTTGAAAGTATTACATACGTCCTGTGTCTTTTTGATGTCTCACCATTTTTTGAGCCCCTTCTTGCTTTCTCTAACAATAAAGTACACCTGGTTCATCTTGTACTTCCCCTTCCCCAGACTAGAATTATCTCTTTCTCCAATGAGCTCTGTTTCCTTCTAAGGGGAATGGTATTTAGAAAGAAAGATCTGGCATAGGTATGCTGCTGCCCCTGGTATGTCTGCTTCTAGACCCTTTCGGTGGACAGAGCTATGATAGCCATCATGTTGATTGAAAGAGGGATGAATTGGGTAACAAAAGCTTTTCAATAGCCAGTGTCTACTGTTCAATAATGTAAAATAAATCTTGCTTCAAATGAAATCTGAGTTTTAATAAGCCATTAGTAATAACTGTCAATCATTTAAGTAGGAAGAGAGCATATGGTAAATCTCGCAAATATTTTTTATAAATTTAAATAGAAATGTTGGACATAATAATTGCAACAATACCAACATTAAAATAATAGTGCACTTCTGTTTCTTTTATAATGATTTATTCTGAAACAGTTAAACATCATTTATTTTAAATGTTATATTTTAAGTTGATATTTTTCTTTTCATTGAAATTAATATTTTCCAAATAATTTTGTGTTAAAAACATATATGACAGTTGTGATTGTATTTAATAACCCTAAGTATATGTATTGAACATAGAATTTCATACATTGAATAGGCTTATTGTATAAAACAATAATAATACAAAATTTTAATATTAATAATAATGATGACAATGACCTTTGTTTTACAAAATTTATTTCTGCCCACTATACAAATTTAAGGTATTAATTTTCCTTTGGATTACTTGGACTTTGTAATGTGATAGTTGTAATGAGTTTACCTTGGTATTATAAGAATTTGGTTTTACAATTATTGCATTTGTGCGTTTTTATATAATGAGGCTGATTTTTTTGTGTATGACACATTGTACTACTTGATTTAAGAGTTCTTCATATCCAAGCATTTACCTGAATTTATTTCCTATATAAAGTATTTAGCATAGTATCTGATGTATAGTAAAAGCTTAATAATTGCTAGTCATTACAAATATACAATTTCTGGAACCACAGATCTAGAAGTGATATTACATGTCTTCTAGTTCAAGACTTGCATTTTAATGAGGAAGAAATGGAGGCAAAATAGTCATTGTGGCTTGCTAAAGACCCATTGTAGTTAGTGGCATAAGTACAACTAGAATCTTGACCAAGGTTCCATTCATTCATTACTATGTCATTTTTTCCCAAACATCTTGTTCCCCCATATTACGTACATAAAATGAAAAATAATTAAATATGCTCATTATTGAATGATTTATGTAGACCTCATAGCTTTCAAAAACCATGAAAATGTTTGTTTTTCAACAATTGGCCTGATTTTGCGAAAGCTTTGTGCTAAAATAGTTTTGTTTGGCCATGGGCAACTTCTCCTTTCATAGCCGAGCTAGGCTTCACCCATGCCTTTGCTTGTGTTTCCTGAGTCTCCAGTGCTTTCCTCCAAAAGTCCATATTATTTCTTGAGGACCAGTTCCAATGCCTATATTTTATACACCTTTCGGTCACTCCTTTCCCCCCTACATTAAGTAAACCATTTACTTATGTTTTATTACACTTTCTCCATACTTCTGTGAGAGTTTATCCCATTGTTTTTGTTTCCTTTACTTGTCGGCTTCTCCTGGTAAATTCTGAGCTTGTCCATGTCACAGAACATGTCTTCATTCATCTTTGTATACCTAGATCTTCAATATATGCTTTTGGCTGGGCAGGAGGTGTTAAGAATAGACAAGGGAGTTGTTTTGGTGCATCCAAGCCTCCAGAGATATAGCCAATGATAGAGGCACAACTTGTCTGTTACGCCTCTGGAGGCATTCTTGGAAGGAAATATTTAATCCAATTAAGATCAGAAAAATTCATTGTGGTTACATGAATTTTCTTTCAAGAAATAGACTGGCCCTGGCTAGTTTGGCTCAGTGATTAGATCATTGGCCTGCGGACTGAAGAATCATGGGTTCGATTCTGGTTAAGGGCACATACCTCAGATGCAGGCTCAATCCCCATGCAGGAGGCAACCAATCCATGTGTCTCTCTCACATCGATGTCTCTCTCTCTCTCTCTCTCTCTCTCTCTCTCTCTCTCTCTCTCTCTCTCTCTCTCTCTCTCTCTCTCTCCCCCCCCCCCCCTTTATTCCATTCTCTCTAAAAATCAATATAAAAATATCCTCAGGTGAGAATTAACAACACCAAGAGAGATATAGACTGAACTTGAGGCATGAGAAGAGATACTTGGACTACTCAAGATTTGTTTTTACCTCACTCCAGAAAAAAAGGGGAGAGGGCTTATATTAGAAAAATAAATAGGAGGAAAGTTAAAAATTTCTCAAGCCAAAAGTTTGGGATAGTCCCAACCAGAATCCCTTGTGATTTCACGAATCTAGAGAAAAACAAGAAGTTCATATTCTCTAATTATGACATAATAATTCTGTTTTGTACCCAAATGGTTGAAAGTTAACAGTTCAGATGTGTGGCTTTTTGATGCTAAAGTCAGACTCTAGGGAGAAATATACTGGAGACAGTGTCATTGAGCAGTTCAAGTGGGTAGCTTGCATCAGAGCTGAAATCTGAACTAAGTGAAGAAAAGATTTCTGAAAATAGTGTTAGATACATATAAAATGTTTATTTTAGTTCTTTTTATTTTTCCAGTGGCAGTGTGGAGTGGAGTGAATGTGGCAGGCGTTTCTCTCCAGGAACTGAATCCAGCAATGGGAACGGACAATGATAGTGAAAATTGGAAGGAAGTGCATAAGATGGTGGTTGAAAGGTAAGTGGAAGAGGGCTTGATTTAAGACAATTAATTTTATCTTTGCTCAGATAAAAGTATAAACACTTTCCACAGCTGCCTGCTCAGATAAACTCTTACTAAAGCAAATATGCAGCTGTTATCTGCTGAAACAGACAAGACTAACTTATACTGGTCAAGTTTGCTATGCCAGTCACCATAGGGAAAGTAAATATTTTTCTAGAGAAATTCTGTTGTAGTGGTAACAGAAACAATACATAGAATTAACAAGTAAGAAGGGCTTTCAAAATGCTTCCTGTCCATAGATAAGTCTGACCTATTTAAAAAGTAAACCTAGACTCCACTAGTCTCCTAATTGCCTAAAATAAATACTTGCTGATTGATTGTTCAAAGTGTTTAAGCTGCGCTATATTTACCTTTCCACACTCAGATAAAGATGTCCCCCATTCCTTCCATTTTCTTTTTCCGGAAACTCCCTTAAGAGCAACTGGTCTCTCTTTCTATGACCTTTATGCTTATCATAAAACAAGGTGTCATTGGCCCTGGATTCAAACATAACACTAACACTAACTGTATCGTCTTAGGGAAGCCATTTAACCTTTAAGTTGAATCACGGTTTTCTCCTCTGTAAAGTCAAACAATAATAGAATTATTGTACAAATTGAGTAAAAGCACATACACCTATGCACATACTTATTATTGATAAGATTTTAATAAATGTTAAGCTGTTAATTACAGAGAATTGTTGTAACAAAACTAACTGAATCTCAAATATGAAATTATTTTATTTAGATCAATTTTAATGATTCCCCCTCCCCAGGAATTTGACCTGTATAAAGATAAAAAGAATTTTTAAATGTTGAAGGGGTCCTTAGAATATTATTAATATAGACCCTTTATTTTACAAACTAGAGACCCGGTGCATGAAATTCGTGCATGGGGGTTTGTGTCCCTCAGCCCAGCCTGCACCCTCTCCAATCTGGGACCCCTCTCACAATCCAGTACTGCTGGCTCCCAACTGCTCACCTGCCTGCCTTCCTGATTGTCCCTAACCGCTTCTGCCTGCCAGACTGATCACCCCCTAACCACTCCCCTGCCAACCTGATTGATGTCTAACTGCTCCTCTGCCAAACTGTTTGCCTATAACTGCCTTCCCCTGCAGGCCTGGTCACCCCCAACTGCCTTCCCCTGCAGGCCTGGTCACCCCCAACTGCCTTCCCCTGCAGGCGTGGTTACCCCTAACTGCTCTCCCCTGCAGGCCTGGATCCCCCACAACTGCCCTTCCCTGCAGGCCCGGTCGCCCCCAACTTCCCTCCTCTGCCATCCTGGTCACCCCTAACTGCCCTCCCCTGCAGGCTTAATCGCCCTCAACTGCCCTCCCTTTCAGACCTGGTCCCTCCCAACTGCCCTCCCCTGCAGGTCTGGGTCCCCCCCCAACTGTCCTCCCCTGCTGGCCTGATCGCCCACAACTGCCCTCCCTTGCAGGCCTGGTCCCTCCCAACAGCCCTCCCTTGCTGGTCATCTTGTGGTGGCCATCTTGTGTCCATATGGGGGGCAGGATCTTTGATCACATGGGGGCAGCCATCTTGTGTGTTGGAGTGATGGTCAATTTGCATATTATTCTTTTATTAGATAGGATAAGACAACTAGGGTTCATTCAGGTGATGTAACTTGCACACGGTCTTCTAGTCAGCGATAAATCCTGACTTCCTAATACTCAGTCACTCCTCCCACCGCTCAAGGACCTGTGCCTTTGTGCATTTTGTGGTGTACAATTTGTGTTCAGGAAATTTCCAGGCAAAATATTTCTATCACTTTGCTCTTAATTTAGTTGGTCATAGTACTTTAGGTGACATTGGTAAGTGGGACCTCAAAATCAAGATGTATTTTGTCCTTTGAATATGAAGATTCATTTACTTTCATTGTTTCCTGATTTCATTAATATCTTTGGAAATGTTCATGTCTATGAATAAGAAGATTGGTTGGAAAAAGTACATTTTTACCACTGTGGCTTTATAATCACTTATCTAACCGTTATTTAAATTTATCAAAACATTTACATAGCACCTACCATAATGTGTTTATACTTTAAACATTTTACATGCATATTAACTCGTTTAATAAACTTATGCAATAGATCCACTGTCACTCTCATTTTATAGAAGAAGACACTGAAACAAGGAAGGTTAAATAATTTAAACAAGATTACATAGTATGAGACAGAGCAGGAGTCAAACCCAGAGTCTGGTTTTAATAACTATTGAGTATGATTTCAATGATCTCTTTTGTGGCATTTTTTTTTTCTTAGTGCCTATGAAGTCATCAAGTTAAAAGGATATACCAATTGGGCTATTGGATTAAGTGTGGCTGATCTCATTGAATCCATGTTTAAAAATTTATCCAGGATTCATCCAGTATCAACGATGGTGAAGGTAAGACAAAGGATTACAAAATAGAAAGTGATTTCTAGTGTTGTAGTCCATAAGTAGAGTCATTTAAGGAAGGACAAGATAAAGTTTCAGTCCACGGTTATTATTTTAAAATTTTATGGAGACTTATTCTCTTCCTACAGAAATCCAAGGACAATAAGAACATAAACTTGTAGAGGCTAAGACATCCAATAAATTTTTATAGTTCTTTTTGTGTGGTGTGGCAAATTAAATATTAATTCTGAGTCTTATTGGCATAATCTCACAATTGATGGTCATTTAAATAGTATAATAGTTTTATTTCAAATTGGTAGATTGCATATGATGTAGCACTTGATACCTAAGTAAATTTAGTTTAATTCAAAAGCTATGAAACAGTTAAGTAGAAATTGATTGTTTTCACATAAAACTAAAATGGCATTAAAAAATTTTGTAAGAAAACTCGTTTTCCACAAGTCGATGGCCAGGGTGAAAAAGTAAAGAGGGTGGTACAGTAGATTAAAAGAAGCATACAAAAAAGATAAATATTGAAGCATTTTGGAGTAAAACATGGTGTCAGATTTTCTTAAAAAACAAATATGGCAAAAGTAGATGCATTGCCAAATTTTAGAGTGCATATGTAAGAATTTGTTTTAGCTGTATCCTTTGGTATATGTACAAAATTTTTTGAAATAAAAAGTTTAAAAATTTATTAAAGTAATCTTATTTTGATAATTAAATAATTTAATTAATTATGTAGTAAAATTGATCCTGTGAATTAAATTAGTTTATACAAACTGGTAAAGTTTTTGGAAATTACACTATTTTCTTTTCCAGCAACTCTTGGGTATTATAAGAATTTCCCCTTTGAGTGACCTCCAACTACTATTCTGGATCTTATAGGTTGGCTACCACCTGAAATTTTCTTCTTAACTAAAGAATTTTAAGAAACTTAAGATTTCATAAAAAGTAACCCATTAAGAACCATATTTGAATGCAATTTAATTTGAAGACATATATCAAATTCTGTTAAAGTCTACCTAAGAGAGAGAGAGAGAATTGTCATACAATCCAATAAAGCACTTATTACTTTCTTAATACATTTCTAGTTTCATTATAGTGTATATTTGTCTATTCTATCTATAAAACCTAATTCAAAACATAAGTATTAGGGAAATCTGAGCCTGTAAGTAATGAAATCTAAAGAATGAGTTTGTGCTTACAAATCTCCTACAATTCTTTCTATTCAAAGATAGGACCTATGATCATTCTTACCTCTGGTTTTATTCTTTAATCTAAATGCTTTTCTTGTCTGGCAGGGGATGTATGGCATTGAGAATGAAGTCTTCCTGAGCCTCCCATGTATACTGAATGCTCGGGGATTAACCAGTGTTATCAACCAGAAACTGAAGGATGATGAGGTTGCTCAACTCAAGAAAAGCGCAGATACCCTCTGGAACATCCAGAAGGACCTCAAAGACCTGTGACTAGAGGGTTCTAGGCTGTAGAAATGTAAGAACTACAATGTGATTAGCCATGAGCCTTTAGTTTCCATCCATGTACGTGGATCACAGTTTGCTTTTATCCTCCTAAATATGTGAAACTGGGCTTACAGAATCAAAGCCCATACCTGGTGTAATGCTTGCAACATGAGTGCTTGAACAAATAAATTAATGATGGTAGTGTGCTTCTGTTTCTGGAATTTTTTCTTTAATGGTTTCTGAAAGATTTCAGTCAGTTTTGCAAATAATTTTTCTCCTCCATCATAAATTTCCTTAAGTTCTGTTATCTGCATTTCATCTTCTATACGCCTCCCACCAACCAGCACAAAAATTCTTGGTCACAACATGTGCTATGATTCTGTTGTCCTGAAAATATGGTTATCATTTTTTTAAGGGATTTGACTTTTCTCACAGCAAAAGTGAAAGTACAGAGATTTCCCATATGCACTTGCTCCCACACATGCATATCTTTCCCCATTACCAACATCACTCACCATAGTGGTATGTTTGTTAAAATCAGTAAACCTACACTGACACGTCATTATCATTATGTGAGGGTTCATTGTTGGTGTTGTACATTCTATGAGTTTGGACAAACTATAAGGACATGTAATCCTCGTTATAAGAGCATTTTCACTGCTCTAAAAATCCCGTTACCATTTTAGGGTTACAACTGAAGGTTGCCAGTGGAAAAAGGATCTGTACCAGTGATTACAAGGAAGTCCATTTTATTTCTCTGAAAGACAGACTCTAAAACAGCTTTCTAAATCGGGATTAATTTTGTTAGAGTTAGATCTACTTCCTAATGAAAAACAGTTTGGATTGAATTATCCAGATACAGGCTACTGGGAGACAGCATAATATGGGATTTAGTAGGTCAACTTAAGGCATACTTCCTTTAACAAGGATTCTAATTTATAAACTAGGGGTCAGTCTAGGTAGTGTAAAAAACATGAAACCTGTTTTCAGTTAAACCTGGATTTCTGTGCTGATTCAATCATTGAGTAATTATGACTTGGGGCAAGTTAGATACCTACTCCTAAACCTCAATTTTCTCATCTATGAAATGGTGATAATAATGGTAACTCTACAACAGGAGTTGTGTAAATAAAATGAGAAAATAAAGCTCATAGCACAACGCTTGCTCATAATAGTAACTGACACTGGAGTAGTGGTTTCTGTTTCAAGTGCTCTACATATATCATCTCATTTAAATCAGTGTTGCCACTATTGATGGGTGGTGCTAGGTGATTCTGTTGCAGGCCGTTTAGCAGCATCTTTAGTATCTATTCACTAGATGCCAGCAACACACCCTAACCTCCAGTTGTGTAAGCCAAAAACGTCTGCACATATGCCAAATGTCTTCTGGGGAGCAAAATCACGCCTGGTTGAGAACCCCTGTTCTAAAGTAAATATTTGAATCCCATGTTACAGATGAGGAAACTGAAAGAGGCACACAGTCGCACAGCCACTAAGCGGAGCTGGGATGTATCCCAGGCATGTGGTTTCTTAATCGGTGCTCTTGAGCACAAGTAGACACAGTGCAGTCAGTATTAGTTATAGATTCATTTTTATATCAGAGTTCATAAAACAATATTGAAATCATCCTTTCATTTAATGCTCTAGCATATTATGAAGGTATTCCTGTATTACAGAAAGGGAGACTGAGTCAGGCACCTATTAAGTACCTTTCTCAGCTCACTTTTCCAAAATGACTCCACCTTTCGGTTTGAGGATCATATTTAGACGTAAATAGGAGAAAGCTTATTTTCATTTATGTTTCTAACTCATTGTTCCAGTTTCTAGATGAATGCTGGTTTCCAAGCCAGTGGTTTCCAAGCTTGACTTTTCATGGACCCGTTTAAAATATTTGAAACTTTGTCAGGGATGGGAAATGAGTACTTGTGGCCAGGTTGCTACAGGGGCCTCAACATAAGTTTGCCAACGTTTTATTTTGCCAAATAAGGACAAAGAAAAAAACCAACCACATATTCTCGTCATCCTACAGGAGAATAGACATTTTAATACCCAAAGTATGGGAATACCATAATCTCAAATTGATTAGCTGTCCTGGACCACGAGCAGAAAGGTGAAACCCTTGGGATGGCAGAGCCAAGAGCTGGGAGAAGTCTGGATCCTTGTTTTCATGGAGCGGCTCTTCCACCTAAGGACTGCCTGCATCCAAACTGCCTTTACACTACGAGGAAATAAACGCCTATCACTCCATCTTTCGCAACTAGCCAGCCAAACCTAATTCTTAGTGACACTCTGTCTTTATTGGGAACAATAGACTTTATTGGGAACAATCAACCATAAGGAAAGTATCTGGTAGCAAATAACCTTTTATCTGATTGAGTAGAGAGACATGAATGATAAATTGTAAGACAAGGTGCTGTAAAATAAAAATAAAACTGAGTCACATGCTCACTGAGAGCAATTTAGTTATTCTCTGGGGTAACAGAAAATGGAACTGCTCACATTCCTTTCAAGTAGAGTAGATGACCAGTGACACCTGACCAGGTAATACACGGATTCGGATATTCCATAGGTCAGTATCCAAAATGCAAAAATCACACTTTTGGGGACTGATATAAATCATCTAGTCATAAAGGAGATTTTATTTCATATAATTTTAGCATTGGAAGTGAGCTTGACCCAAGCTATTTTACAAAAGAGAAACTGATTTGATTCAATTAGATACAAACAAGCAAGTTTGAAGATTTTTTTTTTTTTTTTTTAGTATTTCTTCAAACTGGTTAAAATAAAACAAAAGGAAAGAGGACTTATTGGTGCACCTAACCAAAAACCTAGAAATGGAACTGACATTAAGCAAGATTACATTCAGGAACAAAAATATGTCATCAGACTTATCAAGATTTTCTCCAACTCCCTAACATTTTTATCCTCTTTATATTTATTTGATTTTCAGGTTCTGTGCAGTGGTAACTTGTCTATAGCAAGTTTAATGTCACATCATTTCATGTTCAGGCCTAGTAGAAAACCGTACCGAGTGCTTCCCTGAGAACTCCAGAAATATCTCATTGCATCTTATTGGTTTGCACCGAGTCAAATGCACATCCCCGACCTGTCTCCATGGCCTGGGAGGTGCAGTGTTCTCACTAATGATTTGGTTTCTTTGGACCCAAAGCCCATGAACTGAGAGTGGTAGAAGAAATGGGTTACAGAAGAAATTTAAGGTATTATTATCAGATAGTGGGAAAAATAAAAAACTGTCCTCAAATCCTGACACCCGATCTGTGATCCTTTCCATAACTTCGTTTTATTTCTTGGTATTACGGTCCCCCCATCACTGTGTATTAAATGCTTTTAGTTATAAAGTCTGGATTCTGCCGTAGTGAAGGTGTTTGTTTTTAACTTAAATACAAGTATTACACGATCTCACTCATATGTGGAATCTAAAGAACAAAGTAAACTGAAGAACAAATACATCAGGAGACATGGAATCATAGAATACACTATTGAATCTCAGAGGGAAGGCATGGGTGGGGGATGAGTGGGAAGAGATCAACCAAAGAAGTTGTATACATTTATGCATGACCCATGGACACAGACAATAGGGTGGTCAAGGCCTGGAGCTAGGGCACTAGAGTGGTCAGTGGGAGGGAAAAGGAGACATCTGTAATACTTTCAACAATAAAGACAAATTAAAAAATAATAAAATAAAACCAAATACAGGTATTTTGAGGAAAAGCCACTACATTTTCCATTCTAATGTCTGACTCAGCTTGATTTCTGTTATTGCTGAAACTCCAACATAGAAACACTAGTCATAGCTTTAGAAAACTGGGAAGTTAAAAGAGAGTGGGGATCCTTAGGCAAACCAGCCTATGTGAACAAAACCAAGCAGAGAATTAACAAAAGAAGCCATAATATATTAACTTAGCCAATAAACAAATGTCTATTGAGTGTCTACTTTAAATAACTTTTCTAGTTGCTATGGTGGAAAGACAGAAGACATAGTCCATGTCTCAGGGAAATGAAACATACAGCAGGAATAAAGTAATATGACATTTGTATGTTCAGTATAGTCACATAGAATTACATATGTGTCCAAATGTTACACTTGCAGAATCCTGGCTCTTCTTAAAATCCATATGGCCAGAATGTCAGATTCTTTACTTAAAATGTAGTGAATAGGATAAAAATGAGATTACATGTAGAAAATAACGTGACAGTTCTGAAAAGTAAATCTTTGTGAGCTGAGACACTTTATAGAGATGATTTTGAAAATAAGATCTAGACAAATGGAAAGAATTATGAATAACTCAAGAGCATGACTAGAAAAAAGAATGACTAAAAACAGAAAGAGAAATATGTCAGTTCTAAAAGAAAATATGATACATTTCTTTATTACCTTGAACTTAGGAGGACTTTTGTAACTAAGTCTCCAAATCTAGTCCTTGCGGGTGGGGTGGGATGCGGGTGGGCGGGGGGAAAGACTGGTTCAATTCAATTCAACCACAGAAACAGAGCTGCCTGCCTGGAAAAAGCAACATAATCAAAGCCAAAAGACAACACCGAACTGGGGGCGGGGGCTATCAACTCACATCACAGGCAAAGGCTAAATGTATGTGGAATTTCTTAGAAAATGATTGTTTAAATGTATAGGAAAACAATCAAAGGGATGTGAACAGACAATTCACAAAAAAGACAATTCACAAATTATTATGAAATATGTGAAAAAATTCTCAACTTTATTTGTAAGAAGTGCAAGTTATAAACATCCAGGTATATTTTTTCACCTAATAGGAAAAAAAACCAATATTGGATAACACATTCCATTAGCACAGTGGTCAGCAAACTGCAGCTCGTGAGCCATATGCAGCTCGTGAGCCACGGTTTGCCGCTCTGTTGACTAATGAGTTTGCCGACCACTGCATTAGCATAACTGTGAGGAAATGGAACTTATATACTGCTGCAAGGAGCATGAATTAATATAACTCTTATGGAGGGCAACTGAGCAATATCAACTTAAATTATCAAAGTATATGCCTTTGATTCAGAAGTTCCACTTTGGGGAGTTAATCCTACATACTAGCACAAGAACAGCACAATATATATGTTCATTTAGCACTGTTTATAATAGAAAGATATACTAAACAATTGAAACACCTATCTATAGAACATATTTATTTATTCAATGAAATAATATTCCATAGAGTACAAATATGTGCATGCTCGCCACATATCAATTCAGAAAGACATAGTGATAACTGAAAAGAATTGTCTACAAAATATGGAGAGGGCAAGAGCATATTTAATATTTGATTGTATGTACATTAAGGAACTGTAAAGCTACAAAAAGCCTATGTATCTTTAGAGTTAACAGGTAATGGTTGGGGAAGAGGAATGTCATGAGATCCAAACAGATGAAAGGGAGCATTTTAGGGTATAATTTTTATACTCTATGGCTTATGAAGCAGGTGACTGTATTGTTTATTAAAGTAAAAATGCTAACAATTGCTTTCAATGTAAAAAATAAGAACATTAAATTCTTCAGAAATTTGATAAATTGTCTTCTTGTTTCACTTTTTCCCCCCAGCCTCCTACACTGTGGGAAAATAACAAAAAAGCTTTATTCTTTCATGAAGTGTCCTTTACAAACATTCTGAATGTTCTAACAATGATTTATTTTTTTTAATGTTCTTGCTGGATCATAAAGTAAAACAATCTGTACCAACCAGGTCATTAGATTGTAAGAACGACATGCTTTTGTTTATAGAAATCAGTTTCCCAAGTTTTTTCACGGTCTAGTAATTTTCCCTTGAGAAAGTTTGAGATTCTAATAAATGTCATACTATATAAGATATTTTCATTATATACTATGTAATAAGCATTACTAAGAAATAAATTTAGTGTCTCTTTTCAAATCCATGCAATGAAACAAGCTCTTTCCGAATAGGCACTGTGTTTCAGGATCTAGCATCAAGACATGTATTTCCTTATTTCTAGATTATTAACTTGAAATGCATAAAAGCTAATGATGGAAGAACCACCATTCTCTTTAAATATCCTATATTAATGTATTTGCCTGCAGATAATAGAGAATAAGCTTTACAATGTAAAAAACAGCAACAACAACAAGAGATTTAACAGGATGATATGGAGTAGAAAAATACAAATTCTTACATCCTCAGAAGACAGATTTAATTTAGTTTATTTTGAAACAATCAAGAAATTTTATTACTAGAGACCAGAGAAGAACAGATATATAGGTAGTGAAATTATTCTGACATGAATTTAGTTTGGCGTGAAAACAGCTTTCTAAGAAAAAATAGAAAACCCTGAAGTGTAGAAAGGTTAAGTAATACAGGCAATTTTTCTCCCAAGGGGAAAAAAATCAATCAGGGGGTGTTGGTAACTCCCTTCCCAAGTTACCTCTTGTTTGCTTGGATTACATGGAATTTGGTTACCCACATTACAAAACACTCAGGGTTGCCGGGCAAGTCCTCTTAGCAATGAGGAACTAGAGAGTCGCCTGGAAGTTGTGACTCCCACCTGACACCAGGCAGCTGGTGCTTTCAATTCACAAAGAACACTTACATAGACATGTCTAAGCAGCTATAGAATTCTAAGAACAATGCACAGGATACTTTTAACAGTAGACAAAAATAACACCCACACCAACCCACACACACACACATATTTGTCAAGGGCTTTGCAAGGAGACATCATGAGCATACTTAAAATTTAAAGATTTATTACATTTTGCTTTTATTCTTAATAACAGTGTGATGGAAATGGGAGAGAAGAGTGCTAACACAATGCTTGATACAAGGAGGCTATTAATAAATGTTAGTTCAGTGGTTTATGAGCAGGATATATTTTTAGGTTAAAAGGGAGATAGGCAAAGGGGAGTGGGATGGGGACATCTGTAATAGTGTCAACAATAAAAATAAAGCTAAACAGACCAACTTAATATATAAATATTATTTTTATGTAATATCCATATACATAGATAAGAAGGCATTGTTATTATATGTTAATATTGAACACATTGTAAGCTCAATAATAGTTTTACACATCATTTAAAGATTAAATGGCTTATAAACACTTTCCTCCACTGCCTCAACCCATATAATTAGTAATAAGTTTATGTGAGTTTTAATAATCAAATATGAAAAGATGTCTATTTAGATCTTCTGCCCATTTTTTAGTTGAATCGTTTGGGATATTTTTGTTATTGAGTTGCAGAAGTTCTTCACATATTTTGAATGTTAAACCCTCATCAGATATATGATTTGTAAATATTTTCTTTCATTTGGTAGGTTGCCTTTTCATTCTGTTGGTTTCCTTTGCTGTGCAGAAGCTTTTTAGCTTGATGTAGTCCCACTTGTTTATTTTTGTTGTTGTTTTGCCTTTGCTTCGTGTTAAATCGCAAAAATCATTGCCCAGACTAAGTTCAAGGGGCTTTTTAAAAATTCTTTTTCTGTGATTTTTATGGTTTTGGGTGTTATGTACAAGTCTTTAATTCATTTTGAGTTTTTTTTGTGTATGGGGTAAGATAGTGGTCGTCTTTCTTTTTTCTTTTTTTGCATGTGGTTGTCCTATTTTCCTAACACCACTTATTGAAGAGACTGTCTTTTCCCCATTGCACGTTCTTAGCCTCAATCAATAAATTAATTGATTATATGTGTGGGGTTACTTCTGAGCTCTCTATTCTGTTCCCAGATCTATGTGTCTGTTTTTATGGCAATATCATTCTTTGTTTACTATAGCTTTGTAATACAGTTTAAAATCAGGAAGTGTGATGCCTCCAGTATTGCACTTCTTTCTCAAGATTGCTTTGGCTGCTGGAGTCTTTTGTGATTATGGTTCCATAAAAATTATAGTGTTATTTGTTCTATTTCTGTGAAAATGCCACTGGGAGTTTGATAGGATTGCATTAAATCTTTAGACTGCTTTAGGTATATGGATATTTTAAAAGTATTAAATCTTCTAATCTTGGAGCATAGACTATCTTTCCATTTATTTGTCTTCAATTTCTTTCATCAATGTCTCATCGTTTTCAGTGTTCAGGTCTTTTACATCCTTGATTAAGTTTATTTTTAGGTATTTTATTCTTTGAATGCAATTATAAATGAAATTTCTCTTAAATTTTTTGATAGATTTTTTCTCTCAGTAAATAGAAATACAACGGATTTTGCTTATTGATTTTGTATTCTGCAATTTTGCTGAATTAGTTAATTAGTTCTAACAGCTTTTTTAAATGGTGTCTTTGGTGTTTTCTACATGTAATAAAATGCTATCTTCAAATAGTGATTTTTTCCTTTGCCTTTCTCATTTGGATGCCTTTTATTTTTCTTGAGAAGTCATTCTTAATATCCTAGATCACATTAATTCTATTATTACACACTCTCACAGCACCACATATAATTCACCACCTTCAAATCCTTAAATTACTTCTTTAATACTGGCTTTCCCTGCCACAATGTAAACTTCATGAAGTCAAGAATTATGACTACATATTTAATTATTAATTTTAATCTTATTTCTGTAGTCTCAGTAGTCACATTACTCCTCTACTTAAAACCATCCAATGACTTCCTATCACAACTAGGATAAAATGCAAGCTGTCTACCAGCTTCTCTGTAATGTGTTCCCTGCTTTCCTCTCTGCCTTCTTCCCCACCAGTTTCTCTCATTAATTATGCTCTGGGCTCCAGGCACATTGGTCTTCTTTCTGTCTCTGTAAGTGTTAAAGGCATTGCTATCTCTTCTCCCAGATCTCAAGTGTTGCCTCTTTCTCATTAATTGTGTCTCAAATCAAATATCACTTCCTCCAAGCAGTCTTCCTTGCCATCCCCAGCTAAAGCACCAATTTCTATCAAGTGGCACTTTGTACCATTTTGTAGTTCTTCTTCTTCAGAAACTTAGCAGCACCTGAAACAATATAATTTATTTATTTGTTTACATGATTAATGTCTATCTGTTCACTGAAGGGAGGAACTTGTCTACTGTTGATTGAAAATATATTCAGCTCCTAGAATAGTAAGTAGCACATAGTAGGTACTCATAAATACATTAACGGAACCTGTCTGGATATGCAGGAGCAGGCCAATCAAGCCTTCAAAATCCTAAAGACTTCCAAGATGGTTGGGAAATGTCAAAACCAACTAGTGGTTTTCTACATGTATCTAGTGACCTCTGCTGGAATACTTACCAAGGAAACCAAACACAAATCTTTTTTTTTCTTTCTAATTGTCCTCTCATGTCTTTTTATTGAATGATAACACATTAGTGTGAGTGTGAAATTAGGGATCAGGAATTTTTGAGATTTCTTCTCCCATCTTGGGGGAAATGCCATTTCCCTTTCTCTCATTCATTATGCCCTTAGCTTACCAATTTATGCTTTTAATATAAATTCTAGAAGAGAGAATTCAGGGATATTCAGACTATTAAGGAAGCAGAGAACGTTCTCTCATCCCCCTCCAGATCATATTGCATATGTGAATGCCTTTCGTTTCATATATATTGGAAAAGGGGGATTTATCCAGATATCATGGACAGATGAGGATCCCACGGACATACCAGTATTTCAGGTGGTTCCATTTATTTCACCTTTGTTGACTCAGGGAGCAATATTGAAAAAGGCATTCACCACTGAAAAGCAAAGAATTGGCAAAATGTCCTCATGCTGGGAATATAGGATCAAAAGGGTTATATAAGTCTACTGTGAGGGGTCATTAGGAGATGATGTGTTGCTGAGAGGGCTTGTGCCTGAGGCAAAAGCCCAAGTGAGAGCCAGAGATCAAAATTTTCTAAATAGCAAAATAATGAGAGTGAGAATGAATGAAATAATCATGAGGTGATGTGATGAAACTTTCAAAGACTGGTTTACTTATCCTGTATATGGTGTAAACATATATATATATATATATATATATATATATATATATATACACACACACACACACACACACACACACACATACACACATATATATACATTTATGTACATGTTTATTGCAGAAAATTTGTAGAATACTAGTAAAGAAAAAGAGCACATAAATAATAATCATTATCAGTACCTCCTAAAGAAAACAATTACGAGAATTTTTTATCTATTTCAGTCTAATAAATATATATATTTCACTAGGAGAAATGCATTTCTATTTTTTGTACAAAATTGAATCAATTGTACTACTTATTTTGTTTTATATGTTACTTATTTTATTTAGTATGTCATGAAATATTTTAATTGATCTAAGGTCATTTTCCCCTCAAAATACAATTATTTGAGCAGATAACATATGCATGTGGCACAATATTTAAAAAATTAAAGAAAAATAAGCCTCTCATTTTCTCTGCAATAGTAACTACTCAGAAATGCTTTTAATAGACTACTATGTCTTATAAATAAGACTGAAAGTTACTAAAGTGATAAATATAGTGCCAGGCACTCTACTGAGTACCCTATGTAAATGGTCTTTTTCCTATTTTTGTCAGAAAAACCAAAACTTAGTAAAGAAATTGGCTTGAGTTTGCATAGCTGATAAGTGGCAGATTGGATGTGCTCCCAAGAATGATTATTTTACAACCACACACATGGTACCTGGAACTTGCTATAAATAAATAAAGTGTCACAATGTAATTTGGATATTGTGAATTGGCTATCCTGGGGCCTGTTTATCCCTGGAAGAACCAATCACAGGGTTGCTGAGACTGAACACTGCAAACCTGACTCTCTGTCCTCACCCTGTCATCCTATTCTCACTTCTTGTCAGCATGCCCTCCTGTTTGGTTTTATTGGAATTTGTATTTGCAGGACTCAACAGAGGTTATGTCAACACAAGCAAATTATTTTGTAAAGGAGAAAGTCGTTTTGATAAATTGGGCTCCTATATTTACTGTGTTAGTGGTCAATTTTTTTTTATTAACCATATAGTTTTTTTCTTACCAAGTGAATGAATAATAAACTACATACTTAAATTTATTTTATAGACAAAGAATCAAATATGCAGATAATCATGAAAGACATTTAATCTACTTGATTTACATTGATTTAATATCAGATAATGAAGTATGTCTTTATCTATTTTAAGTCATTAATATAGGGCTTGAGTTATTAAGGCTAACTGAACAAACAATGGCTAAATACTTAATAAAAAGTTACTAATAAGTAACAAATAGTAATAATAAATAGCAAAAATAAAATAGTGATAGTACAAACAAGTAACAAATTATTTTAAGAGAATTCTACTTGTAATTCTAATGTAAAGGATATTTTGTGTGAATTTCAATTCTATTGCTATATGGAATGAAAATGTAAAAATACTGATTGTAAGCTAAATCTATAAGGTAACATATTTCAAAAGTAAACATGCTTGAGAATGTTGTTACTCCATTTAGATGCAATATAGAATGTGTCTCTCTGTGTATGTAAATAAATTAGCACACACATACATATACAAACACATGAAAAAGTAAATATATGGTATTTACTGACAAGTTGATCCTGGTTATATTTCAGAACCTAATATATTTTGCATTTTTCTCCTATTTGAACATGATTATATCCACTAAATTAGTTTGAAGATATTTGATGTAAATGTACAAATGGGACTAAAATTAATTTCTACTATCTCATTAAAATGATGATCTGATAATCATTGATCAGGCAAAACTATATTCTTTGTGTTTTATACCCAAACACACACTTGCATTTATATTTTTTCATAGGGAAATTTTAAAGAAAAGTAATTAAGAAAAGGGAAGCCAAAATCTATACTTATCTTCAAAATTAAATTTGCAGATGTAGAATAAAATAATTAGGAATAATTTTTAATGCTCTAGAAATAAGAATCAGAAGAAAGAATAATACTTAGGAAATATAAAGTGATTGGAAGTATAGAAATATGTCCCAGTCAATTCTATGTGTAATCTAAAATGCTTCGCAAAATTTATAAGGGGGATTGCTAAAATCTTGGATCCCTTTGGAAGTGATGAAATAAGCATTGGTGACCGTGTGAGTCTAGGAATTTGGTCAAAAGGACAAGGGCTAAAGGTCTGGACATGTACCATGATCAGCCTATGAGGATGGCACTATCAGGGGGGTTGCTTGCCTAGGCCCCAGACTGGGGGTTTTACTTGTGGTAGCTCTGGGTTTTTTGCGGAGATTCTGATTGGAGATATTGTCCTCAGTGGACCCACCTAGAAAGACTGCAAAGAGAACTGGACAATTCCTCCTTCAGCTGTGAGTTCTCTGGGCAGCAGATGAGATTTTATTTTGCTGGTTTACTCCTACGAAAAGCTACCCAAGCCTGAGATCTACCAACTTTGAACCTCCACTCTCTAAAGCGCACGGTTCCTACAGTTAATCGAAAGAGTGAATCAAACAAGTTTCAGGGGACTGGAAGAAGAATGCTCCGAGGCCGATCCCTATCTGTGACATCCCTGAGTGGGCTTCCCCAGTGGGAAGTTGAAGAACTTCCCGTGGAAGATTTGCTTCTCTTTGAAATTGCTTGGGAAGTGACCAATAAAGGTTTGTACTGGCCCCTGAAGGTGGCTATTTGACAGATTGCTGAAGAATATAGATTTAGGACAATGAATTAATCAAATGAATTGCCAGTGAATAAGTAGGCATTCAAACTGAATATAAGCTTAGGTTATAGTTAATTGTGTCTACTTCAACAGGCAATGAAAACTTAGACTTGTGTATACAAGGTGTTCCCCAGAAATGTATACACACTTTAATAGCTGATAGATCAATGTTGAAAATGAAATGTATTTTAAAAAACCCTGCCCTTATAATTATTGAAAATGTGTGTATACATTTTTTGGGACACCCTATATGTGCTGAAGGGAAAGTTGAAAATATTATTTTTTTGCTAGGAAATGTGCATTTAATTTAAAATCCATATTATGGAAAAATAAAAAGTTAATATTTGCTTTTTTTGGTTTTATGATTTTTTTTTTCAACAAAAAACACAACTTTGTACTTTATTTTAGGGAGGACTGTACCTGATCAGGATCAATTAGTAGCTTTAACTCCATATACTGATAGCATTTCTATTAAATAGTTAATGTTTCCTATAATTCAAGATTAGCTTGGAATTAGTTTTAATTTAGAAGCAGCTCAGAAAGCATAATATTGAGCTCCTATTATGAAGAACAAAAGTGATTTTCAATAACATATACATAGGAATTATAAAATAAGAAATGAAATCAAATTAACACAAAATTAAAATAATTTCCCAATAAGGTATAATCTCATTTGTGCCAGATTGAAGGCAAAATGGAGTATTCAACCTAAATGATTTTAATAAGAAAGGAATCTGTATAATTATAGAAAAGAAATTCCTTATGAATTGATACTCTCTAGTTTAAAAATCTAGAGTATTAGTGAGAAAAAGTAAGTTTTGAAGGTTGAATTCTTCAAGATCATGAAGGACAAGGCCAAGTGATTGATGGGTAAAAGTCAGTGGCAACTTGTGGAATTTAAAGGATTGGAAATGATAACATGAATATGATATATTACTTCTTTTTGGCTAATCAGAGCCAGCATAACCTCAAAGGTGGAGGCATTTGTTCAGATTTTCACCTTATGCTACATGTTCAAAGCTCTCATGTGTATGCTTTCATAAAATCATACCATCAAAATTAAAAATCACGCCTGCCTGTATAGAAATGCACAGAATGAATGTAAGAGAACAAAGCACAGTCTTTTTTTGTTTTTGCAGTTTAGTGAGGAGAAAGCAAAGAGAACAGAAACCATATTATGGAGAAGGGAAGTGTTTTCTGAATTCCTGTTTCTAAATACCTGTTTCTTTTTCCAGTCTCAAGGTTTTTAAATATGCCCCAAGTTCCTGGGGACAGAGCCATCTCTGTTACACATAAATCTCAGACTGTGCCTTTAAATAAAGGTTTGCTCTATAGAGTAGGCAGGAACTCAAGAATATAGCTTATTGGTGGAAAAATTGGAGGGACTTATTAGCACCAGGAAACAGTTGAGATGTCTGCTTGAGTTCTAGCACCTAAGCAGAGAGCCCTTTCTTCTTCCTCCTGGTCTCTCCATTTAACAAACCTTAATGGAATACTGTCTCCTGGTGCTGGGCACACACTGGTGAAAGCTGTTATCCAGGGATTTCGTATCCTGATGACATGCATGCTGATGTCAGGCCTGGAACGGTGCCTGGCACACAGAAAATGCTCAAAGGGATTCTTTTTTTCTTTTAAATGAAGGAATGAATACATTTATTTTCAACCTCTACGCGTCCTTTATACTTATTTTCTTTTAGTTCCCATGCAAGAGAAAGGGAATTTTGTTGTCTTGCAAGGGGACCCACAATGTGATTTACCCAAGTTGATATCATCTCCAATATAACCTTATTTTAATATCTATTACAGGCTGATTTTTTAGAGATGTTTAAATGAATGGACAATTGCTGTGTTCACCTCTGATAATACATTGACACCATCGTTTCATTTTACATTTTACTTTGAACTTTTATTCCCCTCCAGTTCATAGCCAGGATATGAGGCATCTTAGAGATCGCAAGCCCAACTCCACACAGATGAAACAGACATCTGCAGGCTTTAATGAGCAAGTAAATTGCAGGGTTGGGACCAGCAGTTAGGTCTCCTCTGAGTCCACTGCTCTTTTAATTACCACACAAAGATAAAAATTAAAACATCCATTGCCTAAGGACATTTTCTACAGATGAAAGAACACTGGACTTGCAGTCAAAGATCATAGATTCCTGAAACTTTGTAAAAACATCCCTGAAACCAGGGTTGGGGGACCTTGTTTCTGCCAAGGGCCACTTGCATAGTTATACCATCATTTGAGAGCCATACAAAATTATAAACTTGAAAATTAGCCTGCTATATTTGGTCAAACATTTAATTAACTCACCTCTAATGCCTTGGCAGGGCCAGACCAAATGATTTCACAGACCTCCTACGGCCTGTAGGCCTCATTGATGTTCCCCACCCCTGCGAGTAAACTATCTGAACAGCAGTTTGCTCATCAATGAAATGAGTGTAATATGCTTTAGCCATTTTACAGTGGTTTGTAGTGGCAAACAGGAAATGTATTTGGATCCAAGACCACAAAAGATTTCTTAGAGAGGAAAAATAAATCCTTTACCAGCAAATTTTTGCCAGCAAACAATGAAAATGTGTAAACTATAACAAATGAGTTATAGTTAAATTATTGGATGCTAATTCTTTGACCTTAAAATAACTTTTTCCATTTGTTCATGTTATTCTTGAAATGTATTGCTTTTATCACTTCATCCATTTATTATTATAATCCACTTATTATTCAATAAAGATTCATCAAGTGTCTATTACATGTCAGGCCCTGGGAGATGAAGAACATAGAGTATAACAATATAAAATTGATTCCCAGTCTTCCAAAATTTGCAAACTTGCAGGATGGTAGACATTGAACATGTAACTATAGTCAAGTGTGGTGAGTGTAAGAAGTAGTACAAGATGCTCTAAGTCTTATGACCCCCAACCATAAAATTATTTTCGTTGCTACTTCATAACTGTAATTTTGCTATTGTTATGAATTGTAATGTAAATATCTGTGTTTTCCGATGGTTTTAGGTGACTCTGATAGCGGTCACGACCCACAGGTTGAGAACCGCTATCAGAGTCACCTAAGACCATCGGAAAACACAGATATTTACATTACAATTCATCAACAGTAGCAAAATTACAGTTATGAAGTAGCAATGAAAATAATTTTATGGTTGGGGGTCACCACAACATGAGGAACTGTATTAAAGGGTTGCCGCATTAGAAAGGTTGAGAACCACTACTGTAAGACTATAGAATGTATGTGGGGAGGGGGGCAGGGCAGGGTTCTAACTAGTTTGGGGTTTGTGGCAAACCTCTTACCACAATCATGTCTTCTGCACAGACTTGCCCAAATCATTGTAGACTATGGATCAATGGTCATGTTGAGGATGTTTAGGGTCATTAAAAAGAGTTTAATGAACACTGTCAAAAAGAATGAATGCTAATGTAATATATGTGAACATTTCTGTAATTTAGTTATTAAATGAATGCTTCTCTTTTAAAATCAACCAAAAACAATTTGTTTTAGCCCTAAGCCAGAATATTGCTGGACATAATTCTGCCTGCTCCCTCCTTTAAGCTAGGCCCCATCACTAGCTCTGGGTCACATGGTATGCTATGAATGGCACATGGAAAAACTCAGAAAACTATAATCAAAAAGAGGTTGGTAGAAACTGACCATGATTGCAAGTCCATGTTCTGAGGCAGGTATTCTAAAGGTGAGGATCTTGATAAAAGTGGACTTCAAAGCATTTGTAAACCTCAGAATATTGTATCTGAAAATATGTCCTCCTACCTGTAAGCGCTGTTTTGGAGAAGAGGGCAGAGCATTTTCATCAGACTTCTAAAGGCCTCAACGATTAATGTGAGAACCACTGCTCTAACTTCCTCTAAATCCCTGGGCTCCTTTTCCTGTTAATGCAGAAGTGCCTAAAGCCGAAATTAAAAAGTGATTTTCTTTAAGTATTGTTTTCCAAGTGGCTTTGAAACTCCCCAACACCTGAAGGAGTTTATTTTTTGTGACACTGCTCTTTTCTTCCTCTGTCCCTCTTGCCATCATCTTTAAAGACCCATCAATATGTTGCTCGGCACAACTACTTACAGTCTTGCTGTCCACAGCCCGTGGGCCCTGGAGTCAGACTGAACTGGAATCCCAGTCTTGTCATTACTTGAATGATGGTGGATCCACCTCAGAGCCTCTCTGCACTTCAGTTTCCCCATCTACAAATACAGATAATGATAGCATCTACATATAATGATATTGTGAAAATGAAAACAATAGTAAGTCACTTAGAATAACTCCTAGCATTAATAAACACTTGTAGGTGTTAGCTTATTATTCTTCATTAGAGGCCCAGTGCATGAATTCGTGTACGGGTGGGGTCCAGCCTACCCACCCCAATTGCAGCTGATAGGGCAGAGCCAGCGGGGGGGAGGGGCCATGGGCAGTTGGCCAGCCGGCCCCACCCCCTGGTTGGACTCCCGATCGAACTCCCAGTCAAGGGGACAATTTGCATAGTAGCCTTTTATTATATAGGATAAAACTTTATTCATAAAAGAGTGTGTTGGATTATTCATGATCATATTTGCTTTGATTTTGAGTGATTCCATGGGTCAGTTTTTAAACACAAAAGCAGAAAGTGAACAAAAAGATATGGAACAGGGTTCCTACAGTCATTGGTGACACAGTAATTTGGGGCTGAGGTTCCTTTCCTTGGTGTGAACATGCAGTGATCATGTCAAGGGCATCTTAAATGACACCACATGAAACACACAATCTATGAAAAAAAAAAGTGCTTGGTACACACACAGCTTTCAGAGGAGACCTAGTCTCCTCCGTTCCTTTTTATCCTGCTTGCCATGTCTGAGCGCCTCCTGTATAAAACATGGGCTGCCACTATGTATGATCCGGGAGGGGTGTGCATGTGGTCTTGCTCTAAGTGTCTCACCTCCCACTGCCTGAGACTGAAGCTGCTTTGATTTTGAACTACAGATTCAGCAAAATGCTGGGCAACACAAACATTTGTTGACGATTGTTACCTTCTATCCTATCAGCCCTGCTGCCTCAAAGAATGATATTCCAACTGTATAATCACTCCCCCTGCTCCTGCAACTGTGTCTTAAGACAGAAGAGTCCAATTATTAGCTATTGAAGTCATATGACTTTCAAATTCTGTAACCTTTAAACATTTATCAAATAGTGAAGATACTCCTAATTTATATTCCTATATAAAATGTCTTATATTGGCTGCTGTCCATATTTCATACTGCTTCGGAATCCTGGTTTTAGCAATATCAGCAGTTTCTAGATGGAGACTTGGGGTTGTAGCTACCTCACTGACATATATGCCATGGGAGCTCACCTTTTCTTTCTTATGAAAGGCTTGATACTTTGCCCTCACACTAAAGATACTTTCCCATGTTGTTTCGGGGGGAAAAAAAGAAGATCAATAAGATACAAAGTACATGTTTGAAAGTGAAGTGTAAGTTCAAATTCAGTGATTTATGCTATGACAAAACAATGACTCCATAAAAAGTATGCATTGTTGAACCTCTGGTTGATACCTCAGATTTGAAAATGGGAATGACCCTATGTCTACGCTGTCACACTCATCTGTAATTGGCATGCCAACACAGGAGTTGTCGAAAACGAGTAAAAATCAAGGGAAACTAGTTGACATATGACTATGGGAAGAGCAGAGAAAGGCTAAATTGGTGCTGGAGCATATGAAATGCAATGAGAGGTCCTCTCCACGGAAAGACTGTACAGAGAGATGTCTGGGAGAAAAGGTTTATTTACAATCGGGCCTCAACCAGGATGGGATGGACTTTTATTTTTAAATTTTGTGTTTTAATTCCTGATAGATTGAAAGAACATAGCCATAGTATTTATGAACACTGTAAGGCTATTTGGAGACTCTCTGTATGAAGACTGAAGGCCTCAAATCTAAAAAGGAAGTAGCAAATTAATTAACAGTGTTTATCTTTCCATTTCAATTCCCAAATCTAACCATTTATTTTCTTCAAATAAGAATTTCTCTTCCCCCTTGTGTCCTTTAGCAAATAAAAATGTGTTTGCATTTACACAAGTGTATTTAAATTTTAAACACATAATCTCACAAACAAGGATGTTCTAAGACTGTGGTCAGCAAACCGCGGCTCGTGAGCCACATGCGGCTCTTTGGCCTCTTGAGTGTGGCTCTTCCACAAAGTACCACGGCCTGGGCGAGTCTATTTTGAAGAAGTGGTGTTAGAAAAAGTTTAAGTTTAAAAAATTTGGCTCTCAAAAGAAATTTCAATTGTTGTACTGTTGATATTTGGCTCTGCTGACTAATGAGTTTGCCGACCACTGTTAAGATCTCTGGGCAAGATGCACAGTTGCAAATAAGAGTATTCAAGAATAGAAATGTGAATAAGGCATTTAATAAACATGTGCCATCAGAATCTAAGAACGTATTCTCCCTGATAAGATGATGAAGGAAAGACGTCAATCGAAGATGAAAAATTATTTGACGAAAGCTTATATATATATGTAAATATGTTGCTAAAATGTGACTCACACTTTAAAGAAAAATTCTTTTTAGTTGCCTTTGCAAATTCCTGTTGGATAGATGAGCTAATTGCGCCTTAGGTTAAGTGAGTTAACTAATTCAATTTAAGTCGGTTATAATTTTCAAAATTGTAATGCTCCATACATATTCTTTTACATATATCTTTTGGTACTCTTTTTGTTTTCCTCCAGGACAATTTTCTATTTGTGGACATGCTGGATCAAAGGGCATATACATTTTCCAATAGTACACATGTTTTTTGGCTTTGTGTTTCAATAGTGGTGGTCACAATGCCAGAGGAGGTCATACCATATGAAAATTTGTATTTGTGTCATTGGGTTTGACATGAGAGTTGGGCCAAACATCCCCCTCAAAATCTATCAGATCATTCTTCTTGGCAAGAGTGACCTCACTTGGTTCCTTGGAATTTTAATTCTCTTTAATTTGGAAAACTTGCTCATCAATTCAGCAGTGGCTGTTACTTGGATATACCTTAGCCCCTTCTTGGACCACTGTCAGAGAAGGGGTGAAAGGTGACTACTGCTGCTGAGGGCTTATGGCATGACAACGGCTATTTGCCCCATTTTGACACCTCAGTGTGGATAGAGCATTAAGACAAGTGCTTCATTCCAATTGTCTCTTCAGATTTCTTTGAAATGTTTGTACTGCTCTACTGTTGCCAATCTGCTATTCTCTGACATGTACCCAGAAGGGGCTTGAAAATATGCATGAATGGAACTAAGAGTGACTATTTGTCAGTGCCTTTAAAAACTTTATTTTAGAAAATTAAATGAACCCTTGTGCTTGATGTTTCCTAAATACTTAACAAAAAAATGGGAACTCACTTCCATGCCTTTATCACTTAAATGAATTATTAAGCTGAATGATAATGAAACTTTTCTTTTCAACAGTTGGTGGCATCTATACTGTGATTCAGACAAAGGCCAGAACAACAGCAGATGAATGGGGAGACAATTATTTTCTGATTGGTCCATATTTTGAGCAAAATATGAAAACTCAGGTGGAAAAGTGTGAACCTGCAAATGACGCTGTTAAAAGAGCAGTGGACATAATGAATAAACATGGCTGCCAGGTAAGGGATGCTGACCAACGCTTCACTTGACAAGTCTTAGTAAACTGTAATGGGCAAGCAGACAATTCACATCAACTCCCAAGACAAGACCATTTCTCTACTTAGGAAAAAGGAGCAGGTTTGTGAGAAAGATGATGAACTTGTCTACAAATAGGTACATTTTGAGGCAATATAAATATCTAGTAACATAATAGGTTTAGAGCTCAGCAGAATTTATAGGGTAAAGATATTTCTCGGGAAGTCATTTATGTCTAAATTGTATATAATTCGAATTCATAGTATTATTCTGTGGACCTTGATAGACTAAAAGCACATTTTGAGCCAAATCTTGGGAACGTCAACATGTTAGAATGACTACAATAAAAGAAGTCAGAGATTGCAAAAGTAGAAGCACAGCTAGCAATGTAGAACCAAGTATGTTCAAATCCTAATCCTCAGAACCTATGAAAATGGCACCTTCTGTAGCAAAAAGGACTTTGCACATGTGATTATGTTAAGGATCTTGAGATAGGGAAATTATCTGGCTGGGCCCAATGTAATCACAAGGTTCCTTATAAGAGGGAGGCAGTCGATTCGGACTTGGAGAGATGTGACAATGGAAACAGAGGTTGGCATGATGAGCTTTGAAGATGGAGGAAGGGGCCACTAGCCAAGGAATGCAGGTGGCCTCTAGAAGCTGGAAAAGACCAGGAAATAGATTATCTTCCAGAGACGACAAATGGAATGAAACTCTGCCAACAAGTTGATTTTAATGCACAAGATCAATTTCACACTACAACCCCCTAACCTATAGAATAATTATTTTGTGTCCTTTTAGACACTAGGTTTCTGAGAATGTGCTGCTGTAACAACAGGAATAGTGAGGTCAGGACAAGGGAGAAGAGGGTTTCAAGTATGAAGGAGGAACCAAGTCAACAAAGGATTGAACCAGGGACATTTTGGTTTAGCAATATTAAGGTCATTCTTGGTAACCTTGTTAGATACGCTTCAAAGGAAGGGGAGATTAAATCAGATTGCTGTGGGTTGAGGAATGAGTGAATAGTGAGAAAAGAGTATAAAAGCTGTGGCTATGAGATTTTTCTCTGAAGAATTGAGATAAATTAAGTAGTTTCAGAGTGGTGTGATTTTGAGAATTAGTGTTTTATTAAATGTAAGTGAGATCTGAGCAGGTTTATATGACAAAAAAGAAATACCTAGCAGACAGGGAGAAGTTGAAAGCTCAGAAGAAATGAATGATTGAAGAAAGGAAGGCCACTGAGAATGGGAGCGGGAACAAGACCCAGAGCCCGAGTGAGAGGATCCCTTTTCTCTCCTTTCACGTAAACAGGTAATAAGGGGTGAATGAAGGATTCAGCATGGTTTCCCTCAATGTATTTGATGATCTTAATGAAGTAGGAGTTGAAGGTCGTCTTACAAAAGTTAGGAGGCAAGCGTTAAGATAAGAAATTTGAAGGAAGAAGTTCTGAAAACTGTTCAAGGAAGAGATAAAGAGTATCTGGACACCTCTGAGGTACAGCCATGATTTTCCAATGCCACCAATGTACGTGACTGTGACGCTCTCTAGCAGCAATCAGCAGCCTGAGCAGAAGTGCAGGAAGACAAATAGGCGAAGACGGTGTTTAATTTCAGCATGTGTGCAATGGGGCAAATCGGCAAAAGTCTTGAGGGTAGCTGAGCAGTTGACTGAACTGATGGACAGTCACTTTGAAAAACATAACAGGATTAGACTTTGGGCTGCTACATTAATGAGATAATGTATCTTAGGCAATATATTTAAGATTTCTGGCAGCAACCATACTGAGAAACACTTCCAGCAACACTCATTTTTATAGGAGGAATCAGAGAAATCATATACATTTGTCAACAGAAAAAAGACACAACTTTTTCTAGCAGGAAATATGTTAACTCCTGTTGCATAAAGGAAAATAAGTGGCACAGTAGAAAGTACATCCATCTGCGAGTTGCTGAAGATACAGAGCAGTTCAACTTTTGATTCTATCATAAAAACATAGACTATAATATTAAATCCTAAAACCATGAGCTCAAGGTCAAAGGAGTGATGATACTTTTTTTTTTAAATGACTAAATTTAATGAAAAGCATTTCCCAAGCAGGGAAATTTTTTAAATGAATGAATGCAAGCCCATTCTAACACAATATCAGGTGCTTTGTGGTATCACCATGGTTTTCTGTACAGCATCTGCAATTGAGTTACCTAGCATTCCTACATGGCTCTGTGTTCTTTACATGCAGGTCCATTTTGGAAGGTGGCTCATAGAGGGGAGTCCTTACGTGGTGCTCTTTGACATAGGGTTTTCAGCTTGGAATTTGGACAGGTGGAAGGGTGACCTCTGGGAAGCATGCAGTGTCGGCATTCCTTATCACGACAGAGAAGCCAACGACATGTTGATATTTGGATCTTTAACGGCCTGGTTCTTAAAAGAGGTACAGTTTACTGTATAGTGATACAACAGAGGAGCAGCACAATTGATTGTGGTCAGTGCCAAGCATTGTCAAGCAATGATCCCATGACCTTTACATTAAGTAAATTTTGAGAGGGTACCTTTATTGATTGTCTTAGTACCTTTCTGAGAAAATGTTCTGCCTTCCTCAAATTAAATATCAGCCTTTGGAATGGGATAATAGTAATGTTATTAATATATAGAATCATGTGTATAAAATCCAAGTGTATTTGCTGCTACATAGATGATACTCAATATATGCGCAAGAAAAATAGTATACATCATGCACTATGTATATGAATTATAGATTCAAAAGAATAGAAAATAGCTTGAAATATTTGGTTTTGATTATGCATGACTTCTTGTGTAATTGCAGTGACTTTTAGATATTTTTATCATTAGCGAAGTGCTGAAGTGATCCCAGCAGGTGCTAAGGAGTCCTTAGCAGTGAAATATCCCACAGATGGGGAAAAAAAAGAATATTAGAAACTAGTCATTTTATTTAGTTTAATATACATTTTTATTGATTTCAGAGAGGAAGGGAGAGGGAGAGAGAAACATCAATGATGAGAAAGAATCATTGATTGGCTGCCTCATGCACCCCCCAAACCGGCAACCCGGGCATGTGCTCTGACCGGGAATCAAACCATTACCTCAGGTTCATAGGTTGACACTCAACCACTGAGCCATGCCAGCCTGGCCAAACTAGTCCTTTTTAAGTGAGCCAAGCCTGCACTCTCCTAAGTCCTCCAAGCTTGGCAGTAAGATTTCTTCACCTTCTTTGCATTACCTCAAGATGATGATGCCTAACCTGAAAATCAGATGGTGAAGGAAGAACATCCCTAGCAAAGTGGGGTGTGGTCTAAAGCCAAATCACAGATCTGTATGTTGGGAGTGGGTTCCATCTGGCCAGTCTTTCTTACTGATTAGATCATAGTCCAATAGCCATAAAGGGCTTCCTCAAAGTAAAGGAGAGGGTGGAGAAGCAGTCCTATCGCTTTGTGTTGGTGACAGAATAGGAGAAGGAGGATGAGGGTGCTGGCAGATCCAGGCAAATGACCAACACGAAATCTTGTTTTAGTATCTGTTAGTGTCTTTGTCTGCAAACTGCCTCCCTGAGCCACTGCCCCCAGTCAGCCTCAAGTTGCGTGAGTGCACATGTGTGTGTGTGTCTGCTGTCATCCTTCCGTTAAAGGGAATAGAAGGGAGAGAAGCAAGAAAGTAAGAGCTCAGCTTCCTCTAAGCAGTTCCGGAAACAGAGATTGTCTTTTGTTCAAAGGGTAAACAAAGGCACGGAAAAAAAAACCAGGCTTTTCTGGGCAAGTCCTGTTTCTGCTGTCACCTGCTTCTGCTGCACCATTGATCTGTGCTGTTCATAGATTGTGAAAACCTTTGTGAAGAGCAGAACCTTTATTTTTATTTTTGTTAATTTTCAATGGAGGATAATTTTTCCATTGACTTTTTAGAAAGAGGGAAAGGGAGGGAAGGGAAAGAAACCGCAGAGTGGGGGGGGGGGGGGGGAGAGAGAGAGAGAGAGAGAGACTGATTGGTTGCCTTCCATAGGTGCCGACCTGGGCCAGAAGGTCAAGGGCCAATGCTCTAACCAGTAAACAACACTGGCCAGGGCAAGGGCAGATACTTGCAAATACAAAGGTTTTAGCTTAAGTCAGTGGTTTTCAAAGAGTATTTCCCGGACCGGCTGGTGTGCACAGTGGTTGAGCATGGACCTATGAACCAAGAGGACATGGTTCCATTCCCCATCAGGGCACATGCCTGGGTTGCCGGCTAGATCTCCAGTAGGGGGAGTGCAGGGGGCAGTTGATCAATGATTCTCTCTCATCATTGATGTTTCTATCTCTCTCTGAAATCAATAAAAAATAAAATAAAATAAGAGTATTTCCTGGACCATCAGTAGCAGCATCACTTGCAAACTTGTAAGAAATGAAAATTATTGCCCCCCAGCCCAGAATCATTGAATTACATTACCTGGGAATGAGACCCAGATGTCTGGGCTTAACAAGCCTTCCAGGTGACCTGAGGTAGGCTAAGTGTGAGGACCGCTGGGCTTTATACCACTGAATCCTATAAAACGCTCCTGCTAAATCTGCATGCTCCATAGTTAGATCCTTTCAACTTGAGCTAAAACTTACAGGCACGATAACTTTCCTGATGCTGTGGGCCATAAGAAGATTCACGTTCACCGACAGCTTTCCTAAGTGCTTCCTTCCTGATGTAGGTGACAGACCATGCAGACGGTAAACATGTCATTGCCCAATTCCACGAATGGCAGGCCGGGACTGGACTGATCCTTTCTCGAGCCCGGAACCTTCCTATCGCTACAATTTTTACCACTCACGCCACACTGCTTGGGAGGTATCTCTGCGCGGCAAATATTGATTTCTACAACCATCTTGATAAGGTAAATAGTTGGTAAATAGTCCTACTACCTTCCCCCTCACCACCTTTTTTCTGATCCTGGAAGCTGAAGGATGAGAAGTATTGATCTTGACATTTCGTCTGCCAGCGAGATGGCAGCAATGCCCTTTTAACTAATCAATATGCATGACAAAGCCGCCCCTTTGACAGAGACTCATAGGGTTTGTTCAGAGAGGCGGTGTGTGTCTACTTTGGAGCAACAGATCCAAGATTCAAAGAAGTGGGGTGGCAGGGGTAAGACTGCGGACACAGGTTGGGCTCCTGTCTGCCTCGGAGCTTGGGAAATGCTACGAGGATCCTGTATCACAAACAGCTTTGAGTGGCAGGTAGAGAACCAGGATTCTAGACATACAGCCTGCACCATGAGCCTTACTTCCTCTATCGTCCAAGTGAATAAATGGTCAAATTTCTCCTGTAACTCTGCAATGCATAGGTGGGGTTTTTGTCAAGGTCAAATAAGACGGAAGGTATTCAAAACAGGGATGTGGATCCTTGGTGGCCAGTTAGTCTGCTCCTTTGAGAAGACTGCCAGAGTCTATGACCCAAGGTCATTGTTTTGACTTCTTCCTCCTATTTCCCATCAGTTACCAGTAAATCAGATTAAAGTGTGTCTTTTACATCGTATGCCAATAATATCAACAAAGCATGTGCATACCACTAAGGCAGGGGCTTTGTAGATTTGGTTTCTATATTGCCAATCAAATTAATTTACTATTTTAGAGGTTCTGTTTCACTGTCAGGAAAATGAGTACATTGGAAAGTTGACTTCTAAAGACTTTCCAGTTTTAAAACATGCTCGGATTCTATGAAATAGTGTGTGTGTGTGTGTGTAATCCTATATAATAAAAGTGTAACATGCAAATCGACTGAACAGCGAACGACCGGTCGCTATGAGGTGCACTGGCCACCAGGGGGCAGACACTCAACACAGGAGATGCCCCCTGGTGGTCAGTGTGCTCCCACAGGGGGAGCGCTGCTCAGCCAGAAGCCTGGCTCATGGCTGGCGAGCGCAGCAGTGGCGGGAGTCTCTCCTGCCTCCGCTGCAGGTGGGCGGTAAGGAGTGAGGGGTTCCAGACTTTGAGAGCCCTGGACCGTGAGAGGATGCCTGACTGCTGGCTTCATCCCCCAAGGGGTCCTGGACTGCAAGAGGGAGCAGGCCGGGCTGACAGAACCACCCCCTCCAGTGCACGAATCTTGTGCACCGGGCCTCTAGTACGTAAATAATATTTAGATAATGGTTGTGAAAAGTTATACTGCTATCTCAAAGACACTTTGTCATTGAATGCAGAAAAGTTTTTTTCTGACAAACTTTAACATTTGCAAAACAATGAATGGTTCTAAAGGGAGTTGACCTATAAAAAGGTCAACCTACTCTAAAGGTCTCTAATTGTAAACATAAGATGTACATTTAAAATAAAGTCACCACAGGATTCAGAAAGTCAGGAGATCTGGGAAATTTTTTAATGGCATATGATATTGGTAGACTAATAAGGGCAAACCAGTGATCTGTGGTAAGCTCACCAACCATGTTTCCTGGAGAAGGGAAGACTTTATTTTTGTGAAAGAGAAAATGTTAGAGAGACATATCAAATATTTTACTGCAGAATTCGTAAGAGCTTTATGTAGTAATTAAGGAAAACAAACTAAAAATATACTTCAGCTATTTTTTTAAAGGAACAAATGCATGGTAGTATATATAGTTGTATATTACAACTTTATCCTCTTGATAAAGGTCAGTATTTATATCATACTGTCTTCAAATAGGATTATATATTCCCCAACTAAAAGCCCCTCACTGGTTGAAGTAAGACCCCAGCCCATTGTTCCAGTAAAATGCCTGCCCAGCAGAGTGACTGGTAAATAACAAATAGTCAAGAACTAGATTTTGAGTTAAACTCATAACCATTTCTTACAGAAAAAACACACACCCTATAATCATTTTCCATAGTAGACTCTCTCCCCATGCTCACACTGGGTTTAGAATTTGGGTGATCCATAAAAAAAAATACCAAATTATATACATGGAAAGTTTTTAAAAGTTCAACGTAAGAAATGAGTCAGAATTTAGTCTTTGAAACACTACCCAAGGTCTGCCTCAGTAAGTGCTGGGTCAGGCAGATGAACAGAGGGTAGGAGTGGGGAAATGAGAATAAAAATGAAAGTATTCAACTTCTCTAAGGGCAAAAGATAAAACTACTGACTCAAATAATAATTGCTCACTGAAAACATTTTTTTTGTTACTAGCCAATTCACAAAGACCTTGAAGTTGGTTTAAGTTTTTAGTTAAATGTATTAGCTGAAATAGCATTCCAACCATTTCTAGCCAGTCTATGAATTTCTGAGACTCTTCAAGGTATTTTTAAATTTATTCTTATTAGTCCAGTAATGGGTCAACTTTTCCCTCCATTAAAATAGCTAGATAACTAAGAGGGAGTGGGGGGAGGTCAGAGAGCGTAAAAGGAGGATAAGTGGTGATGGTAGGAGGTTGACTTGGAGTGGTAAGCGCACAATATAACATACAGATGAGGTATTATAGAACTGTACACCTGAAATCTCTATAATTTTATTAATCAGTGTCACCTCAATAAATTCAATAAAAAAAATAGCTAGACAACTAATGCTTTTAAAAAGGCTTTTTTAAGGTTTTGGCTTCTCTTTTTTTTAATAGCAACAGAATTTCCTTGATAGAAACGAGGACATTACTGTTTGGGATTAGAAAATTGTGAAGGAAGCCATACACAATTGTCTCATGGATTTTAACTCTCTCCTCTAACCAAGTTTTGAACTAGTGAACTTCAATGATAAGGTTACCCTCCACTGTAACCTTATACCTCATTCTTTGTTCTTTTATACACATTATCTAGAATACAACAAAAGGCTATGAGATACAGGAAAACCCAGGGAAGGGAGTTAGTTCCACTGTCAAAGGAAGCAGGCCCAGATATGTTTTAGATGTTGGAATGACCAGACAGAGATTTTAACATGCTGTCATGAATATGGGGGAAAGTAGACAGCATGTGTAAATAGATAAGGTTGCTATGAAGCCACAGGTGACCAGGCATACATACTACAGGCCTAAAAGATAAGGGGCCAGGAAAAGACAGAAACATGCACAAGTGCCTATCTTCACCTAGACATGGCATCTTTGTGTACTTGGTTTACACACATAGAAAACCTATCATCCCATCTCTACACGTCTAAATATTAAATGCTGCCCCATACATGAAATCATATTATTCTCAACAACAATAAATAAAAAAAATAGTTAAAGTTCTTGAGCATTTTTCATGTGTGAGGCAATTTTACATATATTTGATTTGTTACCTCATTTGCTCTTTACAAAAGCTCAGTGAGATAGGAAACATACTTTTCCAGAGTTATTTTTCTTAAACATAAGCTGTGTCTTTACCATATCTCCAAACAAGCCCATTCAGTCTTTCCATTGTATACAGGACAAAGGCTAAATTCCTAGCCTCATCTTCAGGGAATTCTGGGATCTCTCACTATTATTATCCTACCAGGATGTCACTCTACTATGTCTCCTACATTCTACACCCAATGCCACAGTCACACCAGACATTTTGCTATTTTCTGCACATTTCATTTGACTTTATATACTTGTTTGTTAGGGCAGTTAATTTTTCAGCCTAAAATAATCTTTCCCCAAATTAAACTTTCATGTCCTAGTCCAAATGCTATTTTATGCATAACTCATGGTCCTTATCCTTGAAAATCTTACATTCTAGAGGTGATGCTGACAATATGAACACTAGAGGCCTGATGCACCAAATTCCTGCACTTGAGGAGGGGGTCCCTCAGCCTGGCCTGTGCCCTCTTGCAGTCTGGGACCCCTCGGGGGATGTCCGCCTGCTGGCTTAGGGCCGGTCCCCACAGTCCAGGGCTCTTACAGTCCAGAACCCTTGGCTCCTTACCGCCCATCTGCAGCGGAGGCAGGAGAGGCTCCTGTCACCACCACTGCACTTGCCAGCTGTGAGCCTGGCTTCTGGCTGAGCAGCGCTCCCACTGTGGGAGCACACTGACCACCAGGGGGCAGCTCCTGCATTGAACATCTGCCCCCTGGTGGTCAGTCGTGTCATAGCAACCAGTTCTGCTGTTCAGTCAATTTGCATATTAGAGCTTTATTATATAAGATGAGATCCTTTCCCTATCCTGTTCTGATCTTACACCTTACTCAGGTACTTACTCATTTCTGCCTGACTTTTACTCATTTGCTTACTAAGTTATAGGCTATTTGAAGGTAACAGAAACACATAAATTATTCCACAAATATTGGTTGAATGAGAGATTTGGTTGAATAAATAAGACCAGCCATAAAAAGCTTTTAAGAAAAACTGCTGATTCAAGGATACCATATAGAGAGAGCCCTGGTTCAAACATTTTCAGAGAGATGTTTGTAAATATTACAGTCAAGAGAAACTGTTCTAAGAATTACCTTGTTCTAATCTTTAGACTCATCTAATACATATTTTTTTAGTATTTTCCTCTATATGGGGCAATAATTATTGGGACTGACTTGTTGATTGAGTTAGAGACTAAATGCTATAAAAGCAGGTGAGAGCACAAGTTTGCAGTCAGTCTGATTTGGAAAATAGGACTCTGCTAAGATACAAATATGACATTGAGCAAGTTCTTTAACCTTTAAAAGTTTCAATCTCCCCCCCTCTATAAAATGAAGACAAAATAAGTGTCTCAGTGGTTTATGAGGATTAAATATGAGGTACTGCTTAGAAGAAGGTCTGATGCATAGTGTTGAAAAGCTTCTAATATGAAAAGTTCATTGCTGATACAAGGCCAGAAACTATATAGTTTTTTCTCTTAGACACTGCTACTTTCATAGCAACTATATTAGAAATAATATTCAGTAACTAAGCCAAATGGCAAAAGTCCGCAACTGTTGCCAGCTATTTAATTGTGGGGAGTTGGCTTATTGTGTGTATATTTTTAAGTTAAGATACCCAGAATAATCTATCACACTACCTAATTAAAATAACTGCATACCCTTGAAATTATATAGTGGTAGGACTACAATTGTCATGGAAAAACATTTGTCTTTTCTCTTTGTCAGGCTTCCTTTCAGTGAGTTAAGAATAATAATAATTAACTTAATTTTTTGTATCAAGTTCAATGTCAACTTTACTTCATTGTTTATGGGCAAAACATGATAAAGACCTTGGGGAAAGAAATTAGCTCAGTATTTATAAAATGTGGGATAAGTAAAAGTATAATTGAAATGCCAAAGAAAATCAAGATTTCTATGTGATTATAACAAAGAGGAAATGTCATTTACTCAGGGGTTTACATAGCAGTTTAGAAGCAGAAATGAGGCAAGCAACACCTGTTTAAGCATAAGTAGCTCTGTACTTAGTAATGGGTTTAAATAAAAATTTTCATTACTTTTATGTGGGCATCAAATTTCACACGGCTTTTTGGGAACACAATATGAACAATATGTGATTTTGTTTTGCTTGTGTGGGAGAATCAGTGTACACAAATGTGTATGTGCTTGTGTTTTGTTTTGAACAGTTTAACATAGACAAAGAGGCTGGGGAAAGGCAGATTTACCACCGGTACTGCATGGAGCGGGCCTCAGTCCATTGTGCGCACGTGTTCACCACAGTTTCTGAAATAACAGCAGTAGAGGCAGAGCACATGCTGAAGAGAAAGCCTGGTAATGTTTACTCTTCCATTTGTCCCTGATCTTTCAATTCCAAATGACAAGAGAGCGTGAGAATTTTGGTTCAAACAAGCAAACAAACAAAAAGCATAAAAGAGTAGAGAGAAAAAACGTTTTTTGCCGCTGAAAATGCAAATGAGAGCACCAACTCCATGGGTTGTTACAAGGATTTAATGAGTTACATTGAGGAGCATTCAGAGCCATGCCTGGTACATAGTAAGCAATGGAACTATAATAATCATCATTATTGCTTTTAACTCTACTGTCATTGTACCAGTGCTATTTTGGTCATGTACTCCTCATTTACTATTTCCACAATTTATTGTGAACATTTTTGAATTTTCAATTCTATGATAGTCATAACCTAGAGATGTTAATAGAATCAAACTTTATATAAATTTAAACATGCTGTTTTTCTACAATGGTATCCTCTCTCAAAAGAGCATTTTCATAACTATTTTATTTTTGCTTTTCTAGATGTAGTTACTCCAAATGGCTTGAATGTTAAGAAATTTTCAGCAATGCATGAGTTTCAAAATCTACATGCAATGTACAAGGCTAGGATACAAGAATTTGTTCGAGGTCATTTTTATGGGTATGTTTTTTTCTTTCTTTAAAAAAAAATTAGGGGTCTCTAATATAGAAAAAAAGTGTTGTTACAGTACATGTTTATCTTTCCCGTCCCCTTTGTACTTTAACAGGATTCCTGTGTACATTTTATTGCTGGTGCTTTCTTTCATTTGAAACTGTTTTGTTTTGTTTTAGTCATCTGGACTTTGATCTTGAAAAAACTTTGTTCTTTTTCATTGCGGGGAGGTATGAGTTTTCCAACAAAGGAGCTGACATCTTCCTAGAATCCTTATCCAGGCTCAATTTCCTGTTGAGGGTAAGGAAGCTCTATGATGTTACATTGTTTCCTGTGTTATGTTTTCCATAGGCTTTTTTTCTTTTTTATCGTTTAAAGTATTACAAATAGTAGAACATATGTCTCCTTTTTCTCCAATTGGCCTCTCCCTGGCCTCCTCCCCACCTCCCGGGCCCTCACCCCCTTGGTGTCTGTGTCCATTGGTTATGCTTATATGCATGCATACAAGTCATTTGTTTGATCTCTTACCCACTCCCAATGCTCTCTTGCCTTCCTGCTGAAGTTTGACAGTTTGCTTGATGCTCCTTTGTCTCTGTATCTATTTTTGTTCATCAGTTTATGATGTTCATTATATTCCACAAGTGAATGAGATCATGTGATGTTTATCTTTCTCTGACTGGCTTATTTCACTTAGCATAATGCTCTCCAGTTCCATCCATGCTGTTGCAAATGGTAAGAATTCCTTCTTATTTACAGCAGCACAGTATTCCATTGTGTAGATGTATCACTGTTTTCTAATCCATTCATCTGCTGATGGGCACTTAGGCTGTTTCCAAATCTTAGCTATTGTAAATTGTGCTGCTATGAAATAAAAAGTTTCTGCACAGCAAAAGAAACCATCAACAAAACAACAAGAAAGCCCACTGCATAGGAGAACATATTTGCTAATGTATCTCCCATAAGGGTTTAATCTCCAAAATTTATAGGGAACTCATACAACTTAACAAAACAATCCAATCAAAAAATGGGCAAAGAACCTAAATAGACACTTTTTGAAAGAGGACATACAGAAGGCCAAGAGACATATGAAAACATGCTCAAAGTCACTAATCATCCAAGAGATGCAAATCAAAACAACAATGAGGTACCATCTCACACCTGGCTATCATCAACAAATCAACAAATGACAAGTGCTGGCGAGGATGCGGAGAAAAAGGAACCCTCGTGCACTGCTGGTGGGAATGCAGACTGGTGCAGCCACTGTGGAAAACAGTATGGAGTTTCCTCAAAAAACTAAAAATGGAACTCCCATTTGACCCAGTGATCCCACTTCTAGGAATATATCCCAAGAAACCAGAAACACCAATCAGAAAGGATATATGCATCCCTATGTTCATAGCAGCATAATTTACAATCGCTAAGATTTTCATAGACTTTTGAATAGATTGTCAGGCCCTAGAGTGCAGAGGCGGTAGATTAGATGGTAAAATGCCTCGCACTCAGGATAGTCATTTCTAGAACATATGAGAATTCATCTGTGCATGGTTTGAGTTTATGCTTTCATTCCCATGGCTGTTGATATGTCATTTCCTTCTGAGAGAGATGCTAGGCCAATGGTATTTGCAGGAAGAGGAAGAAAAAAAATCCCACAGATTTTAGAGTCAATCTAATCTCAGCTTTGCCAATGATCTGTGATAGGAGGTCAGATGTCTATATGGAACCTCCATGCCTCTCTTCTGATGTCAGTAAAACAAGGAGAGTGACATCTATTGTGCACAGCGATTTCAAGGATTGGGGTGAATTATGATTTAAAGCATCCAGCACGGTGTCTGCCACTACAAAATTGCTAAACATATGCTTGCTTCTTAACCTTAGTGCTAAAAAACCAAAAGGCAATATCATGAGAATCAAGAAATTTGACAAAAAATATAAATAATCTTTTGTGTAAATCGATGTATATAAGCTAAGGGGGAAAAAATAGAATAAACCAAAACTAAATCCTCATTAAATTTCCAATCTTAAATTTTGAAGAGCGAATTTTCACCCTGTAGTATTAGCTCAAATTTATATTACTTTTTTAACTACAGAGAAGATTGTGATAACAATATCAATGGCTAGATATTTTAGGTGATTCATGCCATGAAAATATTTTGTCTGAATTTTAAAATTTTTAATCAACAAACATCTATTGAAAGCCCAATTTAAAATAAATTTTCTGAAAAAGCCTTAGGAAGGTGGGTACAATTTTCCTGTGAATCACAAAAAGCATTCTTTTTACCTAGAGATGTTTTTAAACACTGTTTGTTCAAAATTGAAGGTCCATCTGCCACACGTTTTATTTCATCGTTGGTCACTGACTCTGTTGTGCGTTCTGATCCCTCATTAGATGCATAAAAGTGACGTCACAGTGGTGGTGTTTTTCATTATGCCTGCCAAGACAAACAACTTCAACGTGGAGACCCTGAAAGGCCAGGCAGTGCGAAAGCAGCTCTGGTAATCTCACGTCTTATAAATGTTCTCAAGCAATAAGCGTAAAGGGTTATTTTTATGTGCGTGATTTCTGATATATATTCCGGGACTGTTTTTTCTTAAGATTAGTATAGCATAAATACTACTTGGTTCTCTTCTCATTGGGCTCTGAGGCTAGATTATGTAATGGCTACACAACTGGGTTACAGTAAAAACTTTGGAATAGGCTACCATGGCAGGATAAAGCCTCTGTAGAACTCTTCAAAGATGGGTTGAATTTTTTAAAAATTATTTTGCAAATAAAGACATGGCAAAGGAAACAAATTAGTATAATGATCTCTTATATGCCCATAGCCCAGATTCAACAATTGTCAACACATTCCCAATCTTGTTACATCTATACCTGCATCCAGTCCCCGTCCCAGCCCTCAGCCCTACCCTAAATATCATCAAGCAAAAAAAAAAAAAAAAAAGTTAAACGAGGTGGGCTGGTCAGGGTTCTGCTGCCTCAGCTCTGGAGGTTTTAACCCAAGCTAAACTGGCAAATCTGAAGATAATAGAGGAGTCTATACAAAAAAGAACTGTAATTTTAACAGCGCACTAACAAAACAACAGCATTATCATGATGAATAGAGATTTAAAATTGTGACACTATTTAATTTATAGATTTTTTTCCCAATCAGGGACATTGCCCATTCTGTGAAGGAAAAGTTTGGAAAGAAACTCTATGATGCTTTATTAAGGTAGGTGTTTGGAACACTTACCACCTCAAACATTTGGATGTCACATTCCAACTTAACAGTTTCAATGGTATAATATATTTATGTTGTTCTGAATATAAAGGAATTCATAACCTTTGAAGATGTGTAGGTTTTCTTTTATCCCTCATCTGACAAATACTTGTAAACAGATTTTACAAATGAGAACATATTTATATATGCAGATAGGTTCCAATTCAATGAAAATCTTGTTAAATGTTACTATGCCAATCTGAAGCTAAGAGTTCATGAAGTTTTAAGTCAAAGTATATATTGACTTAATATATTAATTATGTTGACATATTAAATCAGCATATATATTTATTAACCGAACATATTAATGAATATTAATTAACATATTAATATTACTGAGTATGTGTTTACTTAATAAATAGTAAATAAGATATGTAATTTTCAGATATAATAGAGACTAAATAACAAAGTCAAATTTAAATGTATTATAACCTAATAATACTAAAATACATGATTTTTTCTGTGATTTTTAAGAGAAAACTATATTGTCTCTTGATCTATGGTAGTAGGTGAACATCATTTCTCTTTACCAGTAAAAGTATCAACTTATAGATGGACAAGTTTTGGCCACTCTAGAATGTAGTACTCAGAAATGGGCAAAACATAATGAGAATGTCCCCTGATGGTGAACATGAATGCTATAAAAATCAATTTTGATTTTTTAATGCTATTTTTAAAGTCCTTACCTGAGGATATGCTTATTGATTTGAGAGAGAGAGAGAGAGAGAGAGAGAGAGAGAGAGAATATTGAAGTGTGAAGCAATGATTGGTTGCCTCCTGTATGAGCCCCAACACTCCAGCCATCTGAGCCACCTGGCTGGGGCAATGCTATCTTTTATCAAACTTCTTCACACTTCAGGAATTTATCTGTGAGCTTCATCTGGAAACTATGTTTACTTTATTTTTAAAGTGCTTAGAACAGTATCTGACACAAAGGAGCACCGAATTAGTGCCAGATGTCTTTATTATTAACATTGTTTTTCCCACAGAGGAGAAATTCCTGATATGAACAATATTTTGGATCGAGATGATCTAACAATAATGAAAAGAGCCATCTTTTCAACTCAGGTAAAGTTATATATCTTATTATACCTGTAGATTACATATCTTATTCATTATTTATTAAGTAAACACAACTCAGTAAAGAAAAAAGTGCCTATCACTTCCCATTGTTAAAATCAATGTATTCAATATTTTAATTTATTGGAATGGGCTAATTGGGGACATTTTTAAACTCAAGAACTAGAAAGTCATTCTTCTGTATTCACCTAAATGTCAACTTTGTATTCTCTTTTATGAGTGGTTCATAAAAGAGTTGGATACAGGGCCTTTCTTATATCCAGTTTAAAAATTTATTTGATACTTACTTAGCAGGGAAGATGCCATGATCCCAAGAGTTTTCCCAGGGCAAGGCTCACCCATTGCATTCTGGGTGTGCCGACCCCTGTGATTTCCCCAAATGTAGAAAACTCAACTGCATAATTTGTGGTAGTGAGGGACTGTGTTTGCACTCTCCCCTGGCACTAATAATAATAATTAATAATAATAATTAATAATTTGGAACCATTATATCCAATTGAAAAGCAGTGTATGTTGCAATGACAATAAAAACCTAAATTTTTTCAAAAAGCATAGAATTTTAAGTTACAGTAGAGAAAATGTGAATGTTTCTCCGACAAGTAGAATAATTGCAAAGAAGAAAAGGTAAGTGTTGTGTTAGGCTTACAGCGAACTGTTGTCATAATAGTGAGGGATCAGACACTGGAGGATAGCCCCATTAAAGGATTTAAAAGAGGAGCTCCTCTCGAGGCAAGATTTCAGAACATTCATATTCCAAGTAAATCCCAGAAGCAGGCAAGATGTCTTGGCCTTTTTTTAAAATATATTTTTTATTGATTTCAGAGAGGAAGGGAGAAGGAGAGAAAGAGATAGAAACATCAATGATGAGAGCGAATCCCTTGATAGGCTGCCTCCTGCATTCCCCCCACTGAGGATTGAGCCCACAACCAGGGCATGTGTCCTTGACCAGAATAGAACCTGGGACCCTTCAGTCCGCAGGCCAACGCTCTATCCACTGAGCCAAACCAGCCAGGGCTATCTTGGCTGCAGGTGAAAAACAAAAGTAGCGTGTGTTCACTGTATACAAGGCAGTGCTTGAACCCATTTTCCTCCTCTGAAACACACAAAACTTAGTCATCCTCATTAGTGTTGTCTCAAAAGACTGGAGGAAGGTTGTATGACATGTTGCCAATGACCTATTGTTGAAATTAGTCACACATTAATTCTTTCCATAATTGACATTTTCTTCCATTACTTCAGCGACAGTCCTTGCCTCCAGTGACCACTCACAACATGATGGATGACTCCACTGACCCCATCCTCAGCACCATTAGACGGATTGGACTTTTCAACAGCCGCACAGACAGAGTTAAGGTAGAACTAATTGTTTCTGTAGGTCACTTCAAGTTGACATAGAATATATTTACTGAGAATTTATTAGAAGCCTCCCTTATTTGTTTTCTAAAGGAAATTAATTTTGTTTCCTCTCTTGGATAATTAAAATATAATGACTATTTTGGTATCATTCTTGAGAACTGAAGAATATTTATGGCTTTGATTCATAATTCTAGCATTTTTGTTCACTGTACAATCTGTTAATAAGCATAAGGAAGTTATCTAATTTTTAATGATTTAAATATTTTCTAAGAATTAATTAACAAATCTCTGACATTACATGAATTATCTTTGTTTCTTTCTGATAATGTTCAGCTTAAAGGGAAAATATGAGAAGTTTCCAGTTTTAAAGAATGTGGCTAATTATGTTTTTACACAATTTTCTATAGATCAATTTATACTTCTGACTGTTGAGTTTCTGCAATGACTAGGCAGAATGCTCAATGTATGAATAAGACCTGGTTTCTACCACTGTGGTGCCTAACCTCTCTGATGTTTACTGAGGGCCTATTTGTTCCAGGCATTTGCTAAGTGTGGTTGGCAATGGTGAACATGTCGATAAATAATTGCTTAACCCTACTCAATTTCATTCACCAGTATTCAAGATCAAGGTATCACAAGCTTTTACCAATCTTTTCAAAGGTTTCCCTTTCCCTTCTTTCTTTCACCTTTAGCAGATGACATAACTGAGAATTCAAAAGTATAAACTCCTTCAGTGACCCTCTATACTGGCCTCAACTATAGATTTTTTTTACCTATTCTGGGTTCCTTTCCTTGAGGTCCTAAGGATTTTTATAGGATCTCATTCCCTCCCACATTCTTGGGAAACTTAGCGTGTTTACCCCCTCTTACAGTGTAGGCAATAAAAGACAACTCTTTTCTTTGCTGTTTACAAATATTTTTTGAATTTCTCTACATTAAAAAAAAACTTTGCCTTAACCCGGTCTCCTTTTGATGTTCTTAAATGTTTCCATCTTTCCTGCTCTACAAAATTTCTTGCAAAAACAGTCTATTCTTATATTCACTTTTTATCTTTTATTAAGTCCTGGATGTAGACTTGGGTGGGTGTAATGGAAGGAGACAAATTAAGGACTCACTGCAACAGTACAGGTGAGAGTTGATGAGGGCCCCTTACCAAGGCCATGTCAGACGTCCTGGAGAGGATGAAACAATGGGAGAGACGGTTGCACATAGGAAAGATCATACTTCGTGACCAATGGACATTAGAAGTGAGAAAGAGAAAGAAGGCAAGAATAATAGCCACCTGGCTTCCGTATCTAACCAACAGTTTCTAAAACACAAGGAAAAGCTTTAACAGAAATTGGTTTGAGAGTCATGTCCTGAATTGAGTTCAGTTTTTGATAGGATGACTGTGAATGACATGTGAGATATTGAAGTTGAGATGTTACTTAGAAAACATAGGCCTGGGGGTTACAAGGATAGGTGTAAAGGAAGCTGCCAGTGCATGGACAGTAGTGGATACCAGGGAATGATCACCTTGCCATGTTGGAAGACAAAGTTGAATGAGTGGAGATTTAAGAGGAGGATTATAAGAAGAAAAGTCAGGGAAAGAAAGGAAGAGCAGAGAATCAGAAAAGGAAAATATTGCAGAAATCAAGCAGAAGAAATTCTCTAGCTGTTTATAAAATGTTCCATGCTGTGTTAGCCTTTTTATTTCAAATATATTCTACACACATACACATACATACACACACACACGCACACACACATGCACACATGCATGCATTGCCCTGTGCCATACAATTATGGGTGGTTTGTCTTTTCTCATTTGTGTTTCTGCATTTCCAAACTTTTCAACACTTAGCATACCTTCTATAATAAATAGTCAGGCTACAAGTTTTCCCCCTGGAAATGCAGGATTGTCTCTGCCAAGGATGCCCCTCCCTTTACGTGTTTCAGCCGGATTGGATCCACAGAGACTCATCACAGAGTATATTAACAGTAGCTTGGCCTCATTCTCATATAACTTACCCTCAATCGGTGCTACTCATTTTATTTATTTGTATATGTAATTTTTGTCTCTCGAAAAGGAAACAAATAGTGGGGGCAAGAAAGCCTCTTATTTTTTCGTAGATTTCTGTTTTTCTTAGAACCTTTTATGTCCTACCATATTTGTGGATCTTCCTCTGACAAAAAGTCTGTGCCTCGTACATTCTATGGGCAATAAATACAGATAGACCTGAGGATGTGGGAGGGTGGAAAAGGAGAGATGAGGCTGGATTCCTTTGCTCTTGGGATGACTGTGACTTGAGGTCCCTTGAAGTTTTGAACAAAGTATACTTTGCAGATCTATTTTTGTGTGTGTGTGGGTTTTTTTAAGTGTGATAATAGTGAGGCAACTTCCCAGAACTGGGCAAAAACCTCATATAATGAACATACTAAACACTTTCATACCCCTGTGTCATTGATGACTAATGTTATTCTCTCTTTCTGAAATACCCTTATCTCCATCATTCTAGTTATTGCTTTGGGATTCAACCTAAAAGTCATCTCTTCCTTGCACTTTTCCTTAACTATACACTCATCTACTCCAGACAGAACACATCTTTCCTTATCTGCATTCCTAAGCCAGGGGGAGGGGACATGGGCAGTTGGCTGGCCTGCCTGCTGGTCGAACTCCTGGTTGAGGGCACAATTTGCATATTAGCCTTTTATTATATAGGATATACACTGAGTGGGCAGATTATTATGTGTCCAAAGATCATAATAATCTGACCACTCAGTGTATATATAAGATAGATAGATAGATAGATAGATAGATAGATAGATAGATAGATAGATAGATAGATAGATAGATGAAATCTATCCCTTTCTCCAGAGAGAATCAGTTATTTGAGGCAGTGATCATGTCTCATATTTTTTTCTCAGTTTTATCCTCTGAGAAGCAGACACTAAGACAGGACTAGATATGAAAACACTTGTTGGAAGAAATGTGTGAAGGATAATGAGGAGCATGAGCAGGTGGGGAGGTGCTGTCAGACACTGCAAAGAAAGCAGGAAGGAAGGGGCGTGGTAAGAAGAGCCACAGACTGCAGTCTGTTTCTCAAACAGTCTCAGCTTTTTTTTTTTTTTTTATAGAAAGGAAAGTCAAATGTAATTAACAGAAAACTAGAATTCATAATGAGGAACAAATGCATGAAAATGTACACACATAGCAGCACCATGTAGTGACTCAAAAAGGGGAAAGCAGTGGACCAAGACAACTCAACATGGCTTGTCAGTTAGTGGAAAAAGCACATCCACATGGGTGCGTATGTGCCCACAAAAGAAACAAAAACCAGAAGAAAGTTTTCAAAGGCCAGCCCAAATTCATCTTGTTTTACAATGCTTCCTTTTTTTTTCTTTCTTCTTTTTTTTAAAGATAGCTACTGTCGGAACAGTTGGAGCACTTTATTATTTTTTTTTTTATTTTTTACAGAGAGGAAGAGAGAGGGATAGAGAGTTAGAAACATCGATGAGAGAGAGACATCAATAACAATATATTAATGTTACTACAGACAACATTTTGCTGTATTTAGGAGCCTTTTCTTGATCTTTCACCTACCAAAACAGTTTCAAACAGATGGCTGCCTTATTCTCTAAGCAGCTAGATGCGACCATTTTAATGGGGATTCATATGAATAGCAACAGGGATTCTCCAAACAAAAGTTACCCCTTAATAACAAAAGTTATTAAAATAATCACCCACTGGGTAGAGGTGGGTTGGCACTAGTACCCATGGCTCCCTGTCTACAGGCCAGGAGCAGCTGCTGTGGTGGGTCTAGAGTGGATGCAGTTGGGGCTGTCAGTCAAGGTCCCCAATTCAGGATATATTAGAGGAAATCTGAACAGCAAATTCAGGACGGCCTCATGTCTAAAGAAAGCAACACACCAAGTCCTTAAAGACGGTACTCACACTGTCAGGCTTCAAATCTCTGCCACTTATTCAGTTTATAAGTTACTTAATCTGCCTGTACCTCAATCTTCTCATCTTTAAAATGATAACATATGCCCGCATTCATAGAATTGTTGTGGGTTTAGAAAAGTAATAGATGTTGCATTTAGTACAATATTGGCACACAGGCAATGCCTAATAAAATTAGCTTTTCTTTGTACTTAGTCCAGTAGAAGATGGAAGATTTGTCTTTCCTACAGGATTTGAAGAAATGTTTTATCAAAGAGATGACAAGTGAGCTAGATCTTGATCAGTGAGCAGGAGTTTATCTGCAAATAACAGGAAGGAGGGCTCACCCAGCAGAAGTAGGTGAAAAGGCATAGAGATACAATAGCACATGGCTAACAAAGAGTGAATGGAGGAGGAAGTTCATCTCATACAAATTGTTTATTCAGTTAAACTCACCAATATTTTGAGATATTCATTTATATAATAAAGCAAACACACACATGAAAAAGAAATAAAAGAATAACCCTTCCTAACAATATATCTTCAAAGCGCTGAGATAAACTTTGGTCAGTTCAGAATTAGGTATTGTGTTTATTAATAACTAGAGGCCCAGTGCATGAAATTGATGCACTTGGGGGGGGGGGTGTCCCTCAGCCTGACCTGCGCCCTCTCACAGTCCAGGACTCCTCAGGGAATGTCCGACTGCTGGCTTAGGCCTGATCCTGCTGGCAGTCGGACATCCTCTCACAGTTCAGGATCCCTCGCTCCTTACGGCCCACCTGCTTGCTCCTTACTGCTTGGCTCACTGCTCCTTAGCACTGCCGCGGAGGCAGGAGAGGCTCCCGCCACTGCCTCTGTGCTCACCAGCCATAAGCCCGGCTTCTGGCTGAGCAGCCGCTCCCCCTGTGGGAGCGCACTGACCACCAGGGGGCAGCTCCTGCATTGGGCATCTGCCTCTGATGGTCAGTGTGCATCATAGTGACCAGTCGTTTCTATTGTTCCACCGTAATGGTTGCTTAGGCTTTTATTATATAGATATCTTTTAAAAGCTTGACATTACTAGTAACTGAGGGTCTGTGCAAATAATATAAGTCCTATTTGATTGCCTGTATATTTATAGAACTCTATAGAGTAGCTCTTAACTACTAGAGTGAACTGACAAGTTTTTATAGAAATGTGACCATTTGATTCAGGAAACGTTGCAGATTATTTTGACTTTGCATTTATCCTCTGTCAGCTGTGGGGTATAGTGAGAAAAGCCTAGTCTGCAGATTCCAGGTCATCGCCCTGTACTGACACTGTGAAAGTAACTCACTTGCTGGGAACTTCCTTCCTTCCTAAGATAAATGCAGTCGAACAAATTTTAGTTCATTTGTTTTTCCTCTACTGAATCGGGGGTTGCTAGAAGCCAGATGCCCTGCTGGGGGCTTCTGTATACAGGATCTCATTTAATCCCTTCCATAACCTTGGGCTGACTTCTAATATCCTTTCTTCCACCTTGGGCTTCTGCAATCGCCCGTTTTAGGGCCCAGAGCAGCTGTCTTCTTATTTTAGTCATTTGATCATTCTGTTTGGCTGGGAACAAAACAAACAAGCCATGGTGTTTTCATGTTCCAAAATGGGCTTTGGAGAGTACAAATTTTCCTAAGTGTGGACATGCCAGCTAGGCACAGTGCCTTTTAATCCCCCTTTCCGGATATATGCCAAGAGAGTATAAGGGGTTGTTGATTTGATCATTGCCCAGACAGTCATATCTGTGTTTTTGGTCTCTTTTCTTGGTGTAATAATAGAAACTCAAATCATGCTTTCTAGAAAAAAAAATATCTTATTCATTTTTACTTTACCAATGTGCTATTCTTGTGATTGAATAAATAATTTTTATGGTACTGGTTTTGGACATTTACCATTTTATTTCCTCTTAAGTTTAACATATCTCCTACTTATGAATCTACTGATATATATAACTAATGCCTGTAAAGTCTTAGTTTCCTTACTTCTAAAATTAGGACATTGAGAATGTCTATTCTACTCATCTCACAATGTTGCAAAGAAAATTATTTATAATGTGTAAAGTAGTATATACAACTAATGTTATCAGTATGGCTATATATCCAAATTAGGGTTTTTTTTCCAAAGTAATCTCTTTGGAAGAATATACACTTACTCTGTGAATAAAAACTAATAAGTGCCGTGTGCTTGTTAAAGTGAAGTTTCTTTTTCCTCTTTCTCTCTTTTCCTTTCCCTTCCCAAACAATTCAGTTCGAAAGCCATTAGGTGGGGGCAACACAGGCATCTACACTGACCGGGAGTCCAGAGAAAGGAGTCAGAGCCCCACCATGGGGAAGGGCCACACAGTGGGGAGCTGCCCAGCTCTGGAGTCAGATGCAGTGAGGCGGGTGTCTGTGCACTGAAGGAGTGGCAGTGGTAGGACATGAGTTCAATAAGTTAAATAGAGGGCAACTGTCTCAGTCCATTCGGGCTACTAGCAAAATACGACTGAATGGGTGGCTTATCAAACAACAGACATTTATTTCAATTCTGTAAGCTAGGAGGTCCAAGACCAAGTTGCTAGTGTGGTTGAGTTCTTGTGAAGGCCCTTTTTCTGGTCCATAGATGGGGGCTTTTTACTGTGTCCTCACATGGGGGGAGGGGCCAGGGATCTCTCCCCCTTTTATAAGGCACTACTATATATTATATATATTATTATATATATAAAATAATACAAACTGCTGGAGGCTAATTCCAGCAGGTCATAATTATGCAAGAAGTTCATCAGAAGGCTGATGGCTCTTGGGGCTTGAGCAGGGCTGAAAATCTGCATATTATTACCTGCTGCTGGAACAACTGTAGGCATTTCCCCTAACCAAGTGGTTGGCAAACTGTGGCTCGCAAGCCACATGCGGCTCATTGGCCCCTTGAGTGTGGCTCTTCCACAAAATAGCACGTGTGGGCGCGCACATACAGTGCGATTGAAACTTCGTGGCCCATGAGCAAAAGTCGGTTTTCGGCTCTCAAAAGAAATTTCAATCGTTGTACTGTTGATATTTGACTCTGTTGACTAATGAGTTTGCCGACCACTGCCATAACCTGATAATCTTTTCCTGTTTATCAGCCTTTACCTGTTTGCATTTCTAAAGGGCCAATGTGTTTCCCAGCAAATAAAAAGCCGTGGGTTCGGACATTCGGAGAGCCCACTTCACTAGAAAGTGGAGCCTCCCCTGCCTCCCCCATGCCTCCCAAATTTATATTTCATGTCTAATCTCTTTATTCAATTTACACGCAGCCTTTCTCCAGATTCCTGAACCCTTGCAGCTGCGGAAAGACCCCAGCAATAAACATATATTAATTACATCTCATATTAAGTATGTTATATTATACTATCATTAAATTTTAATTATATATTATATTATTGTATTATAAAATTACATATATGTATGATTCTAGCACTTTAAAATCAGATTTTATTTTAAAAAATACTTAGTTATATGAGGGAAGTCTGCTATTACAATCTAATAATAGTTCAGTGAGAACTTTAATAAAGAAGGAATAGGAGAATCCATTCATTCGGGGACCAGTTAGATAGCTATTCTATTCAACTTTCCATTTATAGCCATGCTGTCTTGTCTCCACCTTAGCAGAATGTTACAGGCCGTGCAGTCACAGAATAAGCTCATACCAGTGGGCAAGAGACAATTGTTACATTTTGTGAACTAGTTTTAAACATAGCCATTGGTAAAAACTAAATTACATAAATGTAAAAATAAATTAATTACAGTAAAAGAAAAGTAATGCTCAAAACCCATCGCATTCTAATTGTTTACCACATTTTACTATTACCTATGCCCTTGGGATTATTTATGACCCAGAGCAGTGAGATCTCATTGGTAGCCTAAAATTGGCCATGGTGGAGTATTTATGGAGTGAAAATAGGTGAACACTACACATCATGTCTTTATGTATTGATTGTATAGATTTAAGAAAGTGGTAGAGAAATGTTAATAATGCAGATAAAACTAAAATGGGTGTTGTGTCTGCAGTCATTACGTTGTGACATATAAATATAAGGAAATACTTTTCCATTATAAAAAATATCCAATTCGACAAAGAAGTCACTCATGCCATTGATAAACCTGTGAAATTTTGAGATACATCTCTGTATTTCACTCTTCCTTTTGCTCCTTAACAAAGAAATCAACCAACATTTATGTCAAAACTATATTCAGTTAAAACCATAAGTCAGTAATGAATACAAGATTTTCTAAAAAAATCAACAAAAGCATTATGTTATAATTAATTGATATAGAATTAACAATGTGAGAGAGAGAGAGAAACATTGTTCAGTTGCTTCCTGCCCGAGCCCCAATCAGAGAAGGAACCCACAACTGGGATATGTGCCCTGACAGGGAATTGAGCCCCTACCTTTTGGTGTACAGGACAATGCTCAAACCACTGAGCAACCACACTGGCCAGGGCTATATGTTTTTTTAATAGACTTTATTTTTTAGAGTAGTTTTAGGTTCACAGAAAATTTAGCACAAAGTATAGAAAGTTCTCATAGATCATCTTCCCCCAAGCATGCACAATTTCCCCCCTCCCCAACACACACCATCAACATCCCAACCACAGAGACACATTTGTTATGATAAACCTACATGGACACACCACTATCACCAAAGATCCATAGTTTACATTAGGATTCACTCCTGGTGTTGTACCTTCTATGTGTTTTGATAAGTGTATAATGACATGTATTCACCATTTTAGTATCACTAGAGGCCAGGGGCACAAATTCATGCACAGGTGGGGTCCCTCGGCCTGGCCAGCAATTGAGGACAATCAGGGCCAATCAGAGCTAGCCGGCCAGGGGGAGGGACTACAGGAGGTTGGCTGGCCATGGGAGGTTGGCTGTGGGAGTGCACTGACCACCAGGGGGCAGCTCCTGCATTGAGCATGCATCATAGCTACTTGGTGGTCAGTGCGCATCATAGCTACTGGCTGGCCGGTCATTCAGTCGACCGGTCCTAATGGTCGCTTAGGCTTTTATATATAGACTAGTGGCCCAGTACATGAAATTCATGCACATTAAAAGGGGATTAATTAGAGGAAATAATTTAATATTGCTATTTGCCCTTTCTCTATAATAGAAGTGTCAGAGATGAAAGAAAATTAGTAAAATGTATATGAAAACCTTCCTCCTGTCAGAGTCTGGGGCATACCACAGGACCCAGAGTCAAGTCCCTGTCCACCCACATGCGCCTCAAAATCTCATGAGACCCAGACCTGGCTGGCCTACCCCTCATTGGGATAGATCCAGATCTGGCTAGTCCCACCCTTGTCAAGCCCCACCAGGCAGGGAATGTAGCCTCAGGTCCCCTGGCCCAACACCAGGACAGGGGGCATGGCCTGAGGTCCCCCAGCCCAGACTGGGGTGGGGGGGTGTGCCTTTAGTTCCCCCGTCAAGCCCCACCAGGCAAGAGGGGCACAGCCTCAGATCCTTCAGCCTGGCACCAGGACGGGCGAACAGCCTCAGGTCCCCTGTCAAGCCCCATCGTCAGGGTGGGTGCAGCCTCAGGTCCCCCCTGGGTGGGGGGGTGCGGCCTGAGTTCCCCTGACTGAGGAACTCACTTTGAGGAACTCACTTTGAGGTCCCCTGTCAAGCCCCATGGAGGCGGGGGAGGGCATAGCCTCAGATCCCTGCTGATTGCTTGTTAAGGCTCCTTATGGAAACTTGGCCCATATTTGTGATGGAGTGATGGTTAATTAGCATATTCCCTCTTTATTAGATAGGATACTATATATAGGATAGTTCACTGCCCTAAAAATCCTCTGTACACTATCTATTTCTCCCTTTCCCCCAACCCCTGCTAACCACAGATGTTTTCACTGTCTGTATGGTTTTGCCTTTTCTAGAGTGTCATATAGTTGGAAACATGCAGTATGTGACCTTTCAAATTAGCTTCTTTCACTTAATAATATGCACTTAAGTTTTTCATGGCTTAATAGCGCATCTTCCATCATCTGGATGTACCATAGTTTATTAATCCTTTCACCTACTTAAGAACATCTTGGTTGCTTCTAAGTTTTAACAATTATGAATACATTTGATAATAAACATCTGTGTGCAGATTTTTTGCATGTACACTTTTATAGTTTGGAAATTGTATACTATAATGATATCTTTTTTATCAGTAAAATTGACAATAAACTTATGTACACATACATATTTATACTTCTGATTTTTGGTGTTTGAACATTTACCAGCACACCGCTGCTTAAAGGCTGTGGTAAACTCTGAGTGAAATAGAAGGCTGCTGAAGGATTTTGAGCAGGGTAGTGGCTAACATTTTTAACAGCTTATTCTGTGTTGTGTTAAGACCTTAGTGAAATAGAAGCATAATGATCTCTGAACGCATATTAATCTGGCTACTCAGTGTGTGTGTGTGTGTGTGTGTGTGTGTGTGTGTGTGTGTATGTGTGTGTGTGTATACACACACACATATACACCCATACACACACACACACACACACACATACATACACCAGGCCTCTAAATATATATATATTAAATATTTAGAGGCCTGGTGCATGCATTCGTACATGGGTGGGGTCTGGCCAGCTGGGCCAGGGGGAGGGGACATGGGCGGTTGGCCGGCCTGCCTGCTGGTCGAACTCCTGGTTGAGGGGACAATTTGCATATTAGCCTTTTATTATATAGGCTATACACTGAGTGGCCAGATTATTATGCGTCCAGAGATCATAATAATCTGGCCACTCAGTGTAGTTTAGCATGAGAACAATGATGGCATGCAAACTCCCTAGCCTCCAGGCTAGGCCTTGGAGTCGGAGGGAAAGACAGTCCACAGAGTAGATACTGACACAGAATGCTGAGAACAGAAAAGAAGCCCCAGGCTTTTTTCTCCCCTGCATTTAGAACACAAGGATTTTACAGTATTACAATAACCAAATTGCAGGCCCTTTTTTTGGCTTTAATTTTTTTCTCCCTATTTTTTCTCATCAGAATTTTCCTTTTTCAGGTGATTTTGCACCCAGAGTTCCTATCCTCCACCAGCCCCTTGTTACCCATGGATTATGAAGAGTTCGTCCGAGGTTGTCACCTTGGAGTATTTCCGTCATACTATGAACCGTGGGGTTATACTCCAGGTATGTGACATGTATAGATGGTAGAATGTTTGGGAATTTATTTCATGCATATATGTGTGATATTCCAAGTTGACATTTAATTTACTATTGGATAGAGAAGCACAAAACCAAAGCTTAAGTGACTGAGGGAATGTGGGAGATCACTAATACCGGGTAAAGAAAATGACTTATAACTCATGGTAGACTTTCCAGAAAAACGTCACCTTACAGGACAAAGTTAAACTTAACCTGAAATGACAGAGGAGTGACATCTAGTTTTTAAGGTGTTATAAAGCACAAGTAGATGAAAGAAACAGTTTGGGAAATACTTCGTAGTGAATGAGTCATTCTGTCTTGAATTAACCCAAGGAAGTTGGCCACTTCTCATCAGACCTATAATTACAGGAATAATGGAACCTCTGGTGCTATAAGGTTGGTGTCAGCATATTAGATAAATCTCTAATTTTTTTTTAAAGAATAATCGTTTTATGTGACACTAACACTAATTCACTCCAGAAAGTATTCATTAAAGTTTGTGCTTTGAGAAAGCACAATGAATATAAGCGCTTATTTCATTAAATTCACTGAGTGAACATATACTGAGCTTACATGGATACCTGGCATTTTACTACATGTGTGTTAATGAGTACTTAATAAAAATAAGGATCTGTTAAGTTTCATATAATTATAGGCACAATTTTTCTAGGGAGGAGTTCCTGAGTTTTTATCAGATTCTCAAATGGGTCAATAATCCCATTCCACCTACCCCTCCCTATCCTAAATTAGGAAACCACTTCGCTCTAGAGATAAATCAAGAGGAAATATTTGCAGAGTAGGAGAAAGGGCCACTGTTTAAATTGTGTTACTTCATGGATAATGGGGAAATCTTTCTTTTTTTTTTTTTTTTACCCAACCCCACTAGCCAACCAAGAGTTATTCCACAATCGAATACAAGGTCTTTATTAAAAATGCAGCTATCCCCGAGAGTGGTAATATTTGCAAGACATATCTGATAGTTTCTGAAAAACAAAAAACAAACAAATTTTGACCACAAGGCGAGAGAGGACTGAGAGAGACACAATGGGTTCACGGAGCACCTGACAAAGTGGAAGGGATTTGTGTGGAGGAAGATTTCAAAAACATGTCCAAACTATTTATCTGCCCCATTAACTTGCCAAGTACGGAGAGATGGAGTGAAAAGCAAAACTGGAACTGAGAGAGCCCGTGGAGGGTAGCCGTTCCCAGCGAGGTCTCTGGAGTTGGGCACCTGGCTGGAAATCCTACCTCCCCCGTCCTTTGGCTTTGTTGATTTGGGCAAGCTATTTAACGTTTCTGTGCCTTAATTTCTTCATCTGTAAGGTGGACATAATGGTAGCCTCACTTCACATGGTTGTTGAGAAGATTAAATGAGTTCATACATGTAAAGAGCTTAGTACTGAGCCTGGCACAAAGTAAATATTGCTACTACTAGGTAGATGGGGGCTTTTTTCTCCTCTGCGTGCGTAAGAGGACAGTGGAGCTGGTTGAAGCCAAGCCTCTGTCTGTTTCCCTGGCAGCCGAGTGCACTGTGATGGGTATCCCCAGTGTGACAACCAACCTCTCCGGCTTTGGCTGTTTCATGCAGGAGCATGTGGCTGATCCTACTGCCTACGGTGAGATTTTTCATCATTAACCCAATCCAGAGAGAAATGACACTTAACCAAACAAAGCACAGGGTCTTTACAGAGTCTAACTCTAAACCGAACCTGATTAAATGAATGTTTACAGTTTTTTTTGTTCAATAAAATATTTTAATTATGTCATCTATAGAAAGGATAAAAATGCTATTAATATTTAATACATTGTCAAAAATACAAACTACAAAAGGAGTTAAATGAACAAATGAAATTGAAACAGAAAAAAAAATGCAAAAGTGTTAAACTTAGATAAACGTGCCCTTTATCTTTTTTTTTTTTTCCTGAACTGGTTTGGCCCTCTACTATCTAGAAGGGATATTACAGTAATTATGGTCTTAGAGGTGATACCACAATAACTATATTGGTCACCATAATTATTTAAAAGATCCATGCCAAGTTAGCAAAATTCACTTGCACTATTTAAGATGGCTGGAGAATTTGCCTATCACCATCTCTATGTCCATGTTGCCTAGCAACAAGCCAAGTTCCAATGGGTGGATCCTTTGCCTACACATTGCCAATTCCCTGGTCCTACACATGGGACACTGGGGAGTCTAAAAACCACTGACACCCAGGTCTCACCCCAGAGATTCTGGCTAGTGAGAAGCCCAGGGAAAATCACCAATTCAGGGAACCCCTATATTGCCAGATTTTTTTTTTCTTATTTTGTTGGCTGCACGTTGGTGACAGTTATAAACCATTAGGAGATGAAAGATACACAGCCTTGGAAGGGAAAAGATAAAGTAGAGGCAATGGGGAGCTAGGAAATAGGTAATTCATGTGATCTACCATAGAACCTAAGAAATGGGAGAAGAAATGCTCTAAGGTGAACCCTACTTTTTACCTGTGCATTGGCTTTTGTGCCCCTCAGGTATTTACATTGTTGACAGGCGGTTCCGCTCTCCGGATGATTCTTGCAATCAGCTGACTAAGTTTCTCTATGGATTTTGCAAACAGTCACGTCGCCAAAGGATTATCCAGAGGAACCGAACTGAGAGGCTCTCAGATCTTCTGGACTGGAGATACTTAGGCAGAGTAAGCAAATTTGTGATCAACACAGAGGACCCCTTTATAAATTCCACTGGACCACAAACGTATTGATCCTACGTATAATCTGTGAAGTCAACTAGGTATCATAATTGTTAAAACCTCAGTGACTTTTCATGTACTGTTTTTACATATTATGAATTTGCAAAATCCTAAACTCAATTCTTCACATTTTATCTGAACCTATAATAGCCAGTCCATCAGGATCTAACACTGATTTTTACTAGTCATTCTATTGTTATTGCTTAACTTGATACATTACAGGTAAGAAGAAATATTTAATGAAGATGAGAAAAACAAGAGAAGATCCCTACTTTGTTTCACTCTAAGAGATAATCTGATTTTATTCCTCAGCTCAGGGCTTATGGGAATAATATTGTTTTTCAAAATGACAAGAGCAGAAGGAAACACCTTCTTTCATGAAGTAGGTTTATAAATACTCAGATGCTCTCTTAGCACTGGATAATGTAGTAAAAGATGAACTGACTTTGCCTTTGCATATTGTATATGCTTAGATACTGCTAAACTTCCCCAGACAAATGATAGATGCTGCCATTTGCAGAGTGCTCATTACAACCCTGGGTGATTCATTTTATTGTCTTCATTTATAATGAAAGCAGAATGATAAGGCTCTTAGGCAGTGATTTTCAACCTTTTTCATCTAGTGGCACACATAAACTAATTACAAAAATTCTGCAGCAGAAAGTGTATTTTTTTGTCAATCAGACAAAAAGCATAGGTATAAATTTGATTCATTCACAAACTGGATGGCTATTGTTGTGTTGTTGGCTGTTCTCACTTTTTTCCATTTTACAGTCTAAGGGGAAAGAGGTCAGTGCCCCTGACTAAATAGTTAGATGTTGCAGGTTTTAAAAATTCTTGCAGCACACCAGTTGAAAATTGCTGCCCTTAGAATTACATTTCTTCCCTGTGGTTGAAAGTGGGATTTAAATTTAGTTTGTCTGATTATTCGGGTCTCATCATCGCCCCCCGCCCCACCCCGCACAGACTGCTTGCTTCTCTGTAGGATGAACCCAGTGTTTTCAGTCCCCTTCACACCAATTCGAAGTTCAGCAAGGCCAATCTGGATTTTCCCTCCCATGTTTTGTAGCATTTCTTTTTTAAAAAATGTTTTTATTGATTTTTAGAGAGAGAGGAAGGGAAAAGGATAGAGAGATGGAAACATCAATGAGAGAGAAACTTCATCAACTGGCTGCCTCCTGCATGCCCCCTACTAAGATCGAGCCCTGGCCAGGGATCAAACTGGTGACCTCTGGGTTCCTGGGTTGACACTCAATCACAGAGCCACCCCAGCTGGGCTGTAGTGTTCCTTTACCTAGTCATTGATAAATAAGAAAACTATAAGCTGTCTTTTTTTTTCTGACTTTCAAACTTAGAATGAATAGAATCTGTCACTTAAAAATATATGTATTTCATAACTAAAAGAAAAACATTTTACATAATAACTTGGTTGTTGAACTATATAGATTTTTTTTAAACCTGCGAATTGGTCTTCTATCGTAGTATTACCAGCATGCCAGGCACCTGACATTAAGCAGAGCATTTCCAGATAAATTCCATGTGGAATCTACATCACCACCAACGGTAAGTATCCTATGTACGATTTGTTGGTGTTGAAACCTAAATTTCTTATTTATAGTAAGTCCTAACGATACCTTTTAATTTGGAAGAAGCTTCGTACACAGACTACTATAGTTTTTCATAGTGCCGCTTCAAAGCAAAGAATAGAGGAACTGACAAATCAGACCAACTTGAAGCTCTCGATTCAGAGGTAGCCTCATGTGTAAGATGAGCAGACAGTCAGCTAACTCACGTCATTAGAGAAGCACCTCCACATGAAATCTCTCTCGGCCTTCTTGCTCGAAACCACTGCATTAGACATCCATTCTTTTGAGCGTTGTTCAAAAATAAAGTAGCCTGCGTCCACAGGAAGCTGATTTGCTATACAAGGAAGTGTTTAAATGTAGGGTGACTGCTTAGCAAGAGTAATATAGACCGAATTCAAGCACCACAGGACGGATTGGACAGGATGGACATTTATGTCTCATTCAGCAGTGTCTACCAGGGAGTCTGCAAAAGTCCAACTAGACACTGTATTTATGGGACAACATAAGCTGCTTAGCATCAGATTCACTCAGAAGGATGTAAGATAGGAAACACTGCTTGAAGCAGGCAGCATCAATATTTCTCTTCAGTGGTATTGTCCTTATGGCAGTCTACATAGTAGTCAAAGAACTAAAACTTCTTTGTCCCCCTCAGGTGATAGTTTAGGTGCAAGAAGATGAGAACCATACCATTGGGTATGAGATACAGCTTAGCTTCTGTGACTCATAGGAGCCAGTATCTCATGTAAATTTCCATAGGCTTTTTCCATGGTCTCTGCAAAAATATGCCCATTTACAAGACTCATCAAGTTCACGGATTCTCCAAAGCTAAGGATGCTCATTTAATATTTATAGATCCTCCACGTTCAGTGTTAACTTCTCAATCAAGGATCCCTTTACCATAAACAATTGTGTCTACGAATACAATTTATATCCCACCTATATCAAGTGTCCAGAACAGACCTAGAACGTTAACACAGGTAAAATTTGCCTACAGAGAAGGAGAAAGGGTTTTATAAATCCCTCAACCTGGAAATTTCACTCCCATGTTCATGATTTTAAAAGAATAAGTGCTTATCTTTTTTTAGAGGTGGAAGGTAATTCAGCTATATTCATCCACTAATCTACTTATTCAGCTATTAAATATTGAGCATTTCCTCTGAGTCAAGTCCTAAGTGCAGGACTCAGCTGTTTTTCTGTGTTGCTTTCAGATGGAGTGTTGAAATGTGAAATGACTGTGCAAGTATCACATAATAATAATGTATAAAAGTAGTTGACATACAGTAATGTACTGTAATAGTTTTCTACATTTGTCTCCCATTCAAGCATGTACACTTCTAGAGGGCAGGGATCACGTTTTTTCATTCGTTTGCTCGGTGCCATTATTATGCCTGACCCATATTTGGTGCTTAATATTTGTTTATAAAATGAGTTATCTCAATGAATCTTAGGTGGAAGGACAATTTGATTAAAACTTAGTGATACTTTCTCATTAACTGAACTAAAAATAGCTGGTGAAATTTCAGAGTTAGCCCAGTGGCCCCGTTTCCAGGATTCTTTGTAGTGGTGGCTGCCCATGTCCTGCAATTTCATCGAGCAAATCTAAAGGATGACATAGAGACTAACACGATCAGCAGTGAAATGTAACAGTTGAGATTAAAATTCTGGAGAGATTCTCACTCATGCTGGTACAAATCTTTGCTCTACCACATGTGCTATATGACCTTGGGCAAGTCATTTGGCCTCTCTAACCCTTAATTTTCTTCTGTAAACGTGGAAAACAAATTTATTGGAGTGTTGTTACAAAGATTAAATACAATAACATATATATAGTATCTGCCACAAGTCAATAATTAATAAAACTATTTATTTAATGACTCTCTCTTGAGCTTGTTGGTACCAGAATCAAAATTAGTTGCCCCTTGCCCAGCCAATGTGGTTCAGTGGTTGAGCATCAACCCATGAACCAGGGGGTCACCATTCAATTCCCAGTCAGGGCACATGCCCAGGTTGCCAACTTGATCCCTAGGAGGGGGGTGTGTAGGAGGCAATCAGTCGATGATTCTCTCTCATCATTGATGTTTCTATCTCTCCCTCTCCCTTCCTATCTCTGAACTCAATTAAAAAAAAGAATTCATTAAAAAAATTAATAGCTCCTGAACAGACCACAAAAAATATCCAACTATGTTTTTTATAAAATGCACATGCAAAATGTTTACATATTGGAAAATTAAGAAGTTGTTTAATGTTTGTATCTGATTTTTGTCTTTGGCAGACAGAGGGATTTAAATACCCCAGGCCTTCCTCAGTACCACCTTCTCCTACAGGGTCTCAGGTCTCCAGTCCTCAGAGCACTGATGTGGAAGATGAAGATGAAGATGAGAGATACAATGAGGAAGAGGAGGCGGAAAGGGATCGGTTAAATATTAAGTCACCATTTTCTCTGGGTCATGTTCCTTATGGGAAGAAAAAGCTGCATGGTGAATATAAGAACTGAATTCCACCCGGGTGAAACAGAGCTCCTTTAGTGAGAGCATAGTAAGAATGATTAGTTAAAACAATGAAAATGCCACCAGTTTCATTTCCCTCTTCTAAGAATCACAATGGGATTGCTGCCTAAAAAGTGGAGACTAAGTGAATAGCAATTTTATAATTTAAAATAAAAGCCAAGCTATTTTCTTAAATTCCTTTTCCTCTAGTAAACTTAGACATGAGGAAGAGTGTTAATTAAAGAAGGAAGACTGGAAGTGTTTTTTAAATGGTTAATTTAAGCAATAATAATTTTTACTAGTGTTTTTAAAATTATCAGCACCATAAGCCTTTGCTTATTATTTATACAGCTTCCATAGTTACTAAACAGGTCTCTCATCCCCCCTCACCCCCCCCCAAAGATTCTGTTCTCAGCCATGAATGTGCACTACCTACATATTTTAAATAACTCGTTCTTTAATGATTATTTTCATTTTCACATGAGTCAGAAACATGAATTTATATCTAGCTTTGCAGGCTATCAAAACCCATAATACAGTAGTTATCCTAAATCCAGATATTGATACATATTCATACATATTTACAAGGGCACTTCTCAAATTAATGATTGGAAGATATTACCACCTGTACTGTAACATCTGACTATAACAATTTTTTTATTGATTAAAAGAAAAACTTATTTGAAAAGTTGTTCAATCATCCACAGATGATAATTTGTTAAATCCAAATGAATAAATATATCAATATTTAAAGATTTAACTTTCATTGGTAATGTTTTATTTAAAATTCTTTTAGTCATTTAAAGAAGATAACATGTATAAAGCATCTGCTACCTAATAGTGCTTTCCAAAGGACAACATTTTAAAATATCTTTTAAAAATAACAAAAAGAAAATTTATAGTCTACTTTATAACAAGGACAGTGTCTCTAACACATTCATGCTGTGCATAGAGAGATGTTGTTGAATGTAATTAAGCATCTTTATGTTTAAAATGTAACTAAATTTAAATTGGCAAAAACAAATCTACACTCACTCTTGGATTTTTTGTTTTTCACAACTGAGTATTGTTACTGAGTATTATTTACATCACAGTGAATACCTTGGTTGGTATCTCAGTTGATTTAGGTCAGTGGTCGGCAAACTGCGGCTCGCGAGCCACATGCGGCTCTGGCCTCTTGAGTGTGGCTCTTTCACAAAATACCATGGCCTGGGTGAGTCTATTTTGAAGAAGTGGCATTAGAAGAAGTTTAAGTTTAAAAAATTTGGCTTTCAAAAGAAATTTCAATCGTTGTACTGTTGATATTTGGCTCTGTTGACTAATGAGTTTGCCGACCACTGATCTAGGTCAACTGAGGCTCTAAAAACGTTTTGGTTTTCTCAGTGCTATAATGTTGATAGCAACAAGGGAAGAATAACAATGATGGTGGGTCAGATAGTTCAAGACCAGCTTGCAACCATAATCCAGCTCTCCCATTGCCCCATTGTCAGGAAAAAGTAGAACAGTAGATACAAACAACAGATCAGGCCAAAATGGAAGACAGTTGCAAGCTCACCTCATGTAGAGGTTCAGAAAAAAAGGGCAACAAATTACCTAAAGCCCAACCCTTGAATAATGCCTCATGGATGCCAAGTAATTCAGTGTCTGCAGAGCAATGTGGAAGGTCTGCATGGAAGATAGAAAAATTATAATACTAATGCTCTTTTGCTGAAGAACCAGAAAGATCTCATGATAAAAAGGAGTTTCACTGTTAAATAACCATAAAAATATATCCCTGGTAAAGTGACATGCTGTATGTATTCAAAGGATCCTCTTGATTGGTAATTGGTTGGGTCACTTATGAGCTATATAATAAAATACGTTCATAATATAAAACTTGCAAATTCAAGTGCTTTTTACAAAAGGAAAGACGAGTCCTCTGATTAGAAATGAGTACAAATGAGAGTACACGTGGAAATTAACTGATTTGCAAACACCTGGTTTGAGTGGCATGTGTCAGGGTCAGAGTTTCTACCCGGCACCAGACCTCTGTTCAGACAGCTGCTGCCACTTGATTCCTTCCCCTAATCCCAATAATTTATTGTCCTTTCCCCAAGATTAATAAATCCTGGTGAGGAGGAGCAAACAGGACGTTTAGATGATTCTGTGTCTAGCACAGTGCCTAACACGTAGTAGGTGCATAAATGAAGAGTCTTATTGGGAGAAAGAGGTACACAAACGATGCTTTTAAAGAATGTAGAATTCAGCAGGTGGAGGGCAGGAACTATAGAAAGTAGTTTGTGTGTGCTGGACCAGCTGACAGCAAGACATTTTCTTCGCGTCGTGCCACACTTCCTTCCATGGTGAGAGTTAGGGTTAACAGAGCTGGTTTTACACACATAGACGAGAATATAAAATATTACAAGTGCAATACTATTAGTTTTCCAGGGCACAGGGGCACTAAGAAAGGGAACTGGCCAGGGGTGTGTGTTTGGGGGGGTGGGGGCGGGGGCGGGGGCAGGAGGGGGCAAGAGGCTTCATAGGTTGCGCCGAACTTCCTATGAAGCAATATGGGAGATACAGTTGCCTGCTTCACATGGCAGTTATAAAGATCAAATCAAAACGGAAAGGAACTCTTCCCAAAGGAACTTACAGCCCAGAATCAGGAGGCTAAACAGGCTACATTCTCAACTCCCCTTTCTCCTGAGGCCGAAGCAGAATAATGTAACTCAAGGTCGATCGGATATAGACTTTCATTTCTCATAACCAGGTAAAGAAATAAATGTGAATTGGAAGCTTATTTTAAAGTCAGGGCCTCTTCACCTTCTCTTCCCTCTCATGATCCCAGGGGTGGTGTGGGAGGAGAGGAGGTATCCTCTGGGGAAACCCAGGGAAACAAAGAGTAATTGAGAACCCACTCTGGAGGTTATATATGTCAACAATGCCCGGATAGCCACAGGGGAGATAGGATAGAGAGGCAAAAAGGGGAAGAGCAATTGGAACTGTGCTAAAAGTGGCTTCAAAGTCTGACCTGGAGGTGGGGTCTTCTAGTGCATGCATGGGAGGCAGATATTTCCCAATTTTAATATCCAAGCCACACAATGTGAAAAATGTTGGTCCCTGATCATTTGTTCATTTAAGTGTTGAAAAACAACACACACACACACACACACACACACACACACACACACACACACCAGAAATAAAAAGGATTGCCAAGAGAGATAGAAAGTTACAGCAAACTGGGCATACGGGCCTTTATGCAATGACTGTGCTAATCAGCATATCTGTACAGCAGCAAAATTCTGCTACTTGTAATACATGGAGCTGGTAGTATTTTAACTGGTCATTTAGACAGTTTTTAAAAACTCTGTTTTGGGGCAAAATACTTGAGATTGTTTTAGTTTACTGTTGGAAGAATTACTTCATAAGATAGATTTTAAAAGTGTTTTGGGAATAGCCCCGGCCAATATGGCTCAGTTGGTTGGAGCCCGATCCCATACCCCAAAAGGTTGCAGGTTCGATTTCCCGTCAGAGCACATTCCTAGGTCGCAGGTTCGGTCCCCAACTTTCTAGTTGGGGTGAATATGGGAGTCAACAAATTGATGTTTCTTATTCTCTCTCTCTCTCTCCTTCCCTCGCTCTAAAAATCAATAAACATTTTTATAAAGGTCTGGGAACAGACATAATGTTTAAATAGCCAATATGTACAAATCTATGTCAAATGAGTAAATAATTATCAATAAACTGGATATGTGCATTGTCTAGAAAATCCACTTTAAAATCAAATCATAATTAATGACAGGTGCCTACTATGATACCACATAGATTTTTTTAATGCTAGCATTTTTTTGTCAGAGATCAATGTTACATTAACTTGAATATAGTTGCATTTCAATTATGAAACAATTTACAGACAAACCTTATAAGCAGGGTTTTGGTTATTTAACACAGTCAAATTGTAATTCTAATTACATACATTCACATAAGGATATTCTTTAGCTACTGAATAATGGCTATATATTGATGACAGTAAGAATTAACAATACTTTCTAGTTATGACATTTATCAATGACAACTTTCAATTAATTAGGTCAGAAATAATTAATAAGTTGGCCATATTGTGTTTACAAATAAATATATCATTATGCTTGTTGTAGTTATATGTGTGTGTATATTTTTCCGATAGTATTGAACCCAAGTTGACTTTAAAAAGAAGTAAATTAGACATTGTACCATGCATTATCAGGGTGTCTTTATAGAATGCTTTAATGTCAAATAAAGCTTAGAGTTCTAGTCCATTGGAGTAAGCAGTCTTTGAGTCTGTTTAGCCATGGAAAATGGGTTACCTCAAAAAAAATTGGGGTACAGAGGAACAGAGTGTGTCTCATCTGCTTATTTTCCAGTAACTTTTAGATTCATGTTTCTAAACTGAATTCAGGTAGATCCCAGAGAGCACAAGGGGGAGCTCCAAGCTTCTCCAGCCTCACCGAAGATCCCTCCCCCCCCGCCCCCCCCCCCGCCCCCCCCCCCCCCCCCCCCCCGCCATGGCACTGACGTGTTCCAATCACAGGGCCTCTTTCCTGTCCAGCCCCACCTGCCTCCCTGCATAACTTACTTCTGGATGAACTGCTAAGAGAATCACACTCTACTCTTTCTCATCCTGCCATGCTTTCCCCCCAACCTCCCTCCTTGGAGGTGGGAAAGGGGGATAAGGAGAAGGAGAGTCCCTACTGAGTGACAAGACAATGCAAGTTGGGTGACAAGATGAGAAAACCAACAACCAATAACATTAATTCAAGAGGATATTTGTTGTAACAAAAAGAACACTATAAAGAGTATTCAGTCTTATTATCTAAAAAAATCCGAGAGTAAGACAGATGGTGATCTAAGACAGAAGGACCTGAAGCAATAATAATAATAATAATAATAATAATAATAATAAAAGGCAATGATATTGCCAGCTAGGAACTCCACTTTACTTTTGCTTCCAGAAGAATAAAACTAGTTGTGCCTGTTCCTAAGTCTGCAAATGAAGCAAAAAGGGTCCATGAGGTTTATTTACATGCTTCATGTCTTCAACAAGAATAGAACTGTAACTGCATTCAATTTGTTGTGTTTTCACCAGTTTAGCAGACTGTCGTCCAGAAATGTGGTTGGATCAAGGTTTTCTTCTCCAGCTATAAGAAAAAAAATTATATAAAATGAACACACTTTCCATGTTTTTTTTTTTTGGGGGGGGGGTGCGTTCTGGTTACCTCACAGTTTCTTTTCTCCATGGTTTAATAATAATAAAAAAAGAGAACCATGGGAAAAATATTTAATCTCCTAAGTTATGTTAACTCATGCGCTCTGCTACTGAAAATTTTAAAAAAGAGAGGATTTGATTAATTTAGTTTTAAATTTTTTTCCTGAGTGTGAGACATCTCGGAGAGCTCACATTTCACACCTCACTCTCCATGAGCACGGCTTCAGAGCTGTGGGCCAGCAGCCTGTGCCCTGACCACCAGACTAATCACTGTATTTTTTATACATTTTAACATTTAAATTATGTCATAACTATTGCATCATTACAATTTTTGAGAAGGAAAAGTCTAGGTTTATTTATTAGGCTTTGATGACCTCTATTTTTAATAGTCATAAAACTTATATACCTTGTTCGTTTGGTTCTTAGCAATCCTGCACATGGATATCATTATTCCATTCTACCTATGGATAGTAAGCTCAGGGTCACCCGGGGAGAAGCACAGCAGAGCCAGAATTTGCACCAAGTACTGCTATAGACTCCAAAAGCTGTGGCTGATCCATTATCAAGACATCTCTTAATTCAACTCGTAGTTTTAATGCTACGAAGGCAGACTGTCTGTTTGAAGGTTACACCTAATCTGGGCCTAGAAGAAGCTGTCGAATGTAGTGAAAAGTACACAGGCTTAGAATCAGAACTGTCCTGTATCTATTAGCGTGAACCATAGGAAACCGCTGTGTGTGTAAGTTTAAGAAAAATTGGTTTTCAGCAATTTAACTTGGTTCAACCTTTAATAGTGAGCAATTGGGTTTGTGGTTATTTAAAATTCTTTGGGCCTCCAGTTTTTCAACTATAAAATAATAAAGTTGGACTTGGTGCTCTTTCAGTTCTAAAGTGCTAAAAGAAATAAACGTTACAATAGGCTATGGGCTGGGTAATTCATATGAAATCCCCCAGTCTTTCCAAGGAAATAGTTTTATGTTCTTAGTACTCACTTTAATGAGAAATATACTAGCCTTTAAATAGTCAACATTC